>CAIGQZ010025690.1:2077977-2089078 GCA_903798205.1 Danio tinwini
TTCTTTCTTTCTTTCTTTCTTTCTTTCTTTCTTTCTTTCTTTCTTTCAGGAAAATTCAGTTTTATTATGCTGACATTAAACATTTAAAATGCATTGTTAAAATGGTTATAAAGTTCTTTTGAAAATTTTCTTCATCAATCTGTTTTGTTAAAAAAAACAAAAAAAAAACATGGCTTAATTATTTTAAGAAATTGAAGTATCAAATTCATAAACATTTAAAGGCTGCTAAAAAACATATGAATTGCAGTCACTGGAATAAATGACGTATGATGTATGAAAGCAAGTGTTTGCGTATGTAAATCCAGGGAAAAGATATTAAACGATCTGAGAGAATCTAGGCAAAACAAAAATAAATGCATGTTACTCAGAATTCTGTCACATTCCTGTCATCAAACTTCAACACATTTTTTAATTACAACCAAAAATATATTTCCCTTGTAAGAAACATAAATAAAATCCAAATGAGCATATGAATAACTGGAATGCTAATTAATTGCTCCTTGATTTTTATATAACACATACTATAATGTTTAGATGTCTGAGGTGATAATGCACTTGGTGAATCATTCTAAACCTTAACAGCTAGACTCATGAAAATTAATTAGGACATAACATTTGCTTAGTCCTGAAGCAGGTAAGTGGGCGATAGACATAGTAAATTACCACTAGCATGTTTGTTCATTCCATTCCTGAAGCAAGTTAACTTCAGTTTGTTTGTTTTATGTGGATAAATCCAATATTTTCTTGCACAATGATGGAAAGTAACTCCTCAGACAACCTTTAAAGTCAATGCAGTGTCAATAATATACATTATATGCACAAATCATGTGAAATGCCACTGCAGATTATTATTCCTGTGGGATTAAACTGCATCTTCGCTTTGTAAATGTTTTGTGACAGAGACTGAATTAAAGGCAGCGGGAGAGAGAGTCAGTTCCTGTGGGAAGATTACGCAACACCAACAGTAAGAGCTCCTCAGCAGAGGCACATTTATTACCCCCCCACACCGCAGCCTGCACCCATCTGCTAAAGCACGAGTAATAGGCTCACCTGAGGGGACTCCATTTCCGTTTCACACACACATTTAATGCGCAAAAGTCATTGCTTTTCTCCAAGCTCTGAGATAAGGCATGATTTTCATCTCGTTCCTGACACACTTAACTGTAATTAAAGAAAGACTCAATCCTCTTTGCAGCAGAGTCCTCTATTTATATTCTCTGGTTCCCTCACACCTTCGTTTATCTTTTTTACATCCCTCAATCTTAGTGCTTTCATCGCCTGCTTTTACTTTGGCACGCTTAAGGGTCAAGAATTTGGTCTAATAGTGAGAGATAAAAGCAAACGACAAAACCAAAACTGGTCTCAATGCCAGGTTAAATGCCTACAGTACCTAGACAACATTTGCATCACCTCTTTGAAAGGTACACATTTGTACTTGAAGGGTCCATGTTGGTACCTCAAAAGTATATATTAGTACCTGCAAAATTTAAGAGGAACACATTTGTACTTTTTAGGTACTAATATGTACCCTTGAGGTATTATTATAGACCTTTTAGGTACAAATTTGTATCTTTTTAAAAGGTACCACCCCAGAGGCAGCTCTTGTACCTTTATTTCTGAGAGTGTACATCTGTTGAGCATTCGACCTAGACAGTATTTTTTTAACATAAACTGCTGAATATTTGTCTTGAATGTAACACCCTAGGGAACTACAAACCAAAAGATGACATTTAGACATTATAAGTAAATTCAAATATTATATTATAATGTCCTAGCTACCTTCGAATGCATTTTTGTTTGTCTGATTGTTTGATTTGAACATCCAGACTAATTCTGCATTCGCACCAGTACGAACAAGCATCAAGTGTGAGAGATTTAAATGTTAAGTCAATGCAAGGACGCGAGTAGACATTCTGCGGTGCATTTTGCGCAAATGAGGCGTGTGAAAGACGTGGTGCAAGATTACCATCTTGCAAATTTGACACGCTTAATGCGTGAATGGCTCTAGTTGGAAAATCTTAACTTCAGCGGAAATTTCACGCAGTGTTAACTCTTGTAAGGGAGTAAATATGACATAGTGCCTGTTGTTGGTGTCCCGAGGGGAAATCCTCTTGTTGATACCAGACAACAGCTCATCAAACCGGGCTTTGTTCAGTCTGAGGCATCACTGAAAGCTTCCATGCTACAGGTATAGTTTTTTGGAGAAGTTGATGAACTCTCAGAACTGGGTGCACCTCTGAATCTAGTGCACTCAGACACAGCTTCGAAAGAATATACACTGTATTCAGCCTTCCAAAAGCAGATAAACACAGCTATTCTCGCGATAAAATCCATGTTAGCCATTCAGCATTGAAACTAGAGTCATAGACTAGAATCTATTTACAGGGGAATTGTGCGATTTATTCGCGCATTCCACGTCTGATGTGAACACAGCATAAGGTAAGATGCCTACCCAGTAGTAGTAAGTACTAGTAGAAGGTACTGTATCGTCACCCTGTTTTACATTTGATTTAAAAATCTGAACTAAATAATTTGTATATTAGTAATATTTTACTACATGTAATATTTTGTAGCATTTAAATGTTAAAACAAATCAATATAAGCATTTTAGGAACCACAAGAATAATTTTACACTGCAAAAAATTATTTTCTTACTTAGATTTTTTGTCTTGTTTAGTCCAAATATTTAAAAATTCTTAAATCAAGAAGAATTTTCTAGACAAGCAAAACATATTGTCTTGTTTTAAGAAATAATATGCCAAATTGAAGTGAGTTTTTCCTTAAAGAAAGCAAAATAATCTGCCAATGGGGTAAAAAAATAATCTTATGTCAAAAGGAAAAACAAGATTATTTTGCTTTTCTGAATGAAACTTATCCAGCATATGTTTTACACAGCGGATGCCCTTCCAGCTGCAACCCAGTACTTGGAAAAACCCATACACTATAATATTCACACATATACGCTATGGTCAATTTAGTTTATTCAATTCACCTATACTGCATGTCTTTGGACTGTGGTGGAAACCAGAGCACCTGGAGGAAACCCATGCAAACACAGGGAAAACATGCAATCTCCACACAAAAATCCCAAATGACCTCGCTGGGACTCAAACTAGCGACTTTTTTGCTGTCAGGCGACAGTACTAACCACTGAGCCACCGTACTGCCCTCTACCTTCTTGTGGTCATTTATCTGAAACCTATAACAAAACGTGCCATAGTTAATTAATTTCAGATTCTCAAAAATATAGGCAGCACCTTCTAGTGGATTTGCCATCTGAAACATGCAGCAAAATGTACCTACAGTAGAGCAAGATATTTCCAGACATATGTTTACAATGGGACTGGGTGGCAATTAGCATGTCTTGCAACTGTTTGGATTTAATTAACTGTCTATGTTTGTGATAAAGAAAGAAAACCAAATTTAGGGCTGAATATGTTTACAGTTAATTATTAATACTAGCACAAAATGATGCTTGCTTACCATGTTAAATTGAAATGCACCTTATTCAAACCTTTTTTTTAAATTTCAGACAGCTCACGTCACAAGTTGAAATGTTTGCCAGATGACAGAACGCTGGAACAGCCTTCAGTCTGTGCTGTCTTAAATTCTTAGCTCGCTTTCATAAATTTTTTGTTTATTCTTGTGCGCTGATTGGTTTGCTTAACTGAACATCCAACTGCCCAGATGCCAAATTAATCATGATGAATCGGGAGAACTGGCACGAGCATGAGCCGACAATAAAGCCAATGTGTAATTCAAAAACTAACCAGACCAAGATGCTCAGCAATGTACTGATATTGATTGAAGCCGATCTTCGGCTTGCTGTGTGTTGGCCCTAACTCTGTGGTTCTCAAATCCTCCCCAAATGGCATGATTTCTAGCGTTTCCATTCCATTTCCTACTGATCACCAATGGGGTTACACTTAAGCGCAATATACATTTGATTCTATTCCGAACTCCTTGTGTAGTGAGTTTTCATTATTTGTCTACATTTACAGCATTTTGGGGAATTGGAATATTAAAACTTTAAAGTCACACTCTGCTACAGTACCAACATAGAAATTATTTAAGGTGTCATAATAATTTAATATTCAATCTGACATTTAATCTGTACTTAAAGCATCATAGGCATTACAATTTTCAGTGAACAAAAAAATACAGTGAGCTTTCAACCAAAAGTATTTTGGGGTATTAATTAACTATTTATGGGTAACATCTAAGGCTCTATTTTAATGATATAAGAGGATGGTCTAAAGTGCACAGTTGCCTGAATCCACTTTTACTATTTTAAGGATGAGAAAACATGATCTAAAAGGGTTGTCCTTATTCTCTTAATGAGTTATGAGTGTTTTTGGGCATAACATTAACACCCTTTAAGAGCGAGTTGCGGTCATTTACATGGCAGACTTTGTAAGTGGAAAAACGGAATGCTTCACTAGTGAGGAAACAAATCTGCTAATGGTTAAATTCCACCAAGCCCCCAGAAGTGAAAAAGGCAAGAGAAGAGCATACCCCTTTATTTCGTAACATCTAAATATGTTTGTGCACTGCTGTGTGCCCCTGTGCATGTAATAAGCAATGTGTATATAGGCACATATCACTAACTCTTAATTCTTTTAATAACTGCGCCATTGACTTTAGACCAGCTTTTAATTGGTCAATGGTGTGGTGTGTTTCAGTTGCCTCAAAATAGAAAGGTGACAACAATGTGAATCAAAATACCTTCTTTTCAGACCAGTATGCCCATGAACTCACAAATGGGCACAAATGCATAACAATGTGCCTCAGGACATGAACATAACACATGTGTTAATCTAAAAGCTACATTTGTGTTGTAGCTGGCACCGCATTGTATGTATGTACGCCAAATGTATGATAGGAACCTTGAACTCTAAACCAACTGATTTTGAGGCATTTCTGTCTCTGAACATCTGATGTTCAAATTTAAAGGGCGTTGATGATGAAAATCATCTTTTATGCAGTTTTATGGTATTGTATTAGAGTGATAGAAACACAATAAGTCTCTTTTTTTAAGTTTCCTGACATTAAAATAGGATCCAAATCCCTCCTATTTTAAGACTCAATGCAACGTGAATTGATTGACAGCCGCAGTAATGCAAAGCAACTGGGATTAAAAGATCTGTTGAGCTCGCTGTGATTATCAATCATCATCAAATGTGATCAAGTATGAAGTATGAAGTTTAAAATGTTTTTAAAACAGTGGCTATTTTTAACGAATTACTGCAATTTTACCGTCTTTATCAGCACAGCCACATGTCAATACAATTATAAAAGAAGACGCTTCAATCCCAGTTTGTGGACATTAAATCAGTTTTTTTTTGTACATGAACATAACTGTAGCTACCTGCCGGTTATTAAAACAGCCCACGCTTCCCAAATACTGATGTCCATGCGTTTAGTTTATTGAACACCGTGAAAACTAAAGGATAAACAAACAAACAAACCAAATATTTTACACAAACACAATCAAAATGATATAAAAATAAACAAATAATATACAAACAATGTTGTTTCATTTACCGTGTTGGCCTGACCAGCAGTCGAATAAGCAGGAGCATTTTACAGGTGCTCGTAATAAGATCTCACTATGTTGTCCATACAAACTCATGCAGGTTATATCAATCAAGACAGATCATGTGACCTCCAACTCAAGTCAACCGGAAACAAGGAAATTAATAACATAAACCTATACATTTCCAAATAATGAAATACAAAAACAATAAACAACCAAAAATACAAGCTGACCGATCAGCAGTGCATATTAATGTGTATCCTGTCACATTTGTCGTGCAAAAACAGTGCAAAAGTTAAACACACGCGCTGTGTACGTGTCCGCTGTGCGTGTGTTTTTGTGTGCGTGTAATGACATTGTGTGTGACTCATCGTTGCAGAAAGGCTTGAATTGACTGCATGACAAATACATCAAATAATCATTAGGAAAATTCTTACTGTAGTACAAACGTTATGCGATATCTGCTTCCTTCATGTCTGTCACTGTGCTGTTTAGCTGACACAGCCGAGGCAGAGATTGAGGCACACTCTTACAGGCACGTGGGAACAGTGGGTGGGGAGAACTAGCATTAAAGGCACAGGCAACAAAAACAGCTACATTGTGTTCAGAGCAGAAAATTCCAATATTCTGAAAAGTATAATAAATAATCTGATGGGTGCTTTGAGCTGAAACTTTACAGACACATTCTGGAGACACAAAATACTTATCTTAAATCTTGAAAATTTGGTAAAATAGGTGCCCTTTAAGACTGGCTTTCAATTGGTCAATGGTCAATTTCAGTTGCCTCAAAATAGCAATGTGACAAATTTATGTGCCTTAAAACACCTCCTTTTCACACCAGTATGCCCATGGACAAGTATGCCCATCAGACCAGTATGTCCATCAAACCAGTATGTCCATTTCATATTTAAACAATGTGCCACAGGACATGATACCTATACTAGCTAAAAATACTTGTGTTGCTGGCACAGCATTGTATGTGTATGTGTGGTATTTATGACCCAGATGTGTAGCCAACTAACAATGCTTAAACATTAAAACTGTGCTTTTAGAAACTTAAAATATTAATATTTTATGTTGGCTATGTTTAGGATAGGGGATAGAATAGCATATTGTATAAAATAACATTCAGTCTCATAAAGCGAAATAGGCTGGCTATAAGAGGATGCGCTCTTTTAAACAAGCACACTTTTTTCTTTCTGCTTGTTCGCTCTGCATGCGTGGGAAAAAAATTGACAGGAAAAAGCTTGAACAGACGATAAATAATATGCGACTCACTTTGCTTGCGGATATGCCCATTTGTTTAATTCATAACTGCCACTAATAGCTATGCAAAAGGGAACCTAGTTTGAGTGCATGAGAGTGTTTTGCGTGTAGAGACAGATTGTCAAATATTTGTAACATAGCCTATAATAAATAATAATTATTGATAAAGCAAGTTATACTGCAATCAGGTGATTTGGTCCATCAGCTCGATAACCTTAATATTATTTTGTAGTGTGTGCTGTGCCCCAGTTTTCATATCTTGCAGTAGGTGCACGTTTAAGATTTGAGGAAATAACATCACCATGATTGTCAAAGAAATCGAAACATTCTTTTCACCCCAACGCAATTTAATAGGGCACTATAAAGGCTAAAGAACTTAATTCTTACATTTGCTTAATTTTTGCAGCCTAGGGCTATACTTCTCACCATGTATTGTGTCTTTTCTAAAACATACAGTATAGTGTAAAAGCATGTTTATTGCTAAGAAAACAAACTAACTAAATTATATTGTAATTGATCATATCACATGTACAGTACACATGCATATTTTGAAAAGGCAAAGCTGAAAGTCTATGGTTAAAGTGCCACCCAGCCACCAAAAGCTGCTGGTGCACGTAGGTACCTCTGCGGCGGCGTTACGAGTGGCGGTAAAACCACCGTTCAGGGGTGCGTTTCCCAAAACCATCGTTAACCAACTAAGGTCGCAAGTTCTGACGTTACAAAGATAGTTTGTTGATTTGCCGTTTCCCAAATCCATCGCTCCAACGAACATTCGCAAACTGCGCTGCAAACTTGAACACTTGAAACGACACCTCTGGAGCTGTAGTTCAAAACACAGTTCCTGGCTGTGTTCTATTCCCACTTATCCCCCCTATGCCCTATTCATTTAGAACATTCTAACATTCAAAGTTGGGAGTTATTAAAAATAAAAAAGCATTAAGGTCATCTCTCGTAGGTGTAATTTGCTTTCAAAGTATTTTTACAGTTCAGTTTTAGCGATCTTCATGTTTACAATTGCGTTTCCTTCGCAGTGCACTTTGAAAACTTTGATGTCATTTTAAACAAAGCCTTATGACAAAAGCTATAGGTGACTATTTTTCAAAAGCGGAATTTATGTTTGGAATTTACGTTATCCAAAGCTTGTGAAAACAAAAAACATAGCATACGTTAATGCTTTTAATTATTAGTAAGTTATTTATTAAGTATCTGTACTGTATATGACATAGGCCTGCTGGTTAGAGCATATCTGCAGTGGTTTGCACGTGAGAAAATTGTAAAAGCTAACTTTTCAAAAAATAAATAAACAATATCTTACTTAATAATAATAATCATCATCATCATTAATATTAGTATTAAAATAGGATTTTTTTTCATTTTCTAATAAATAATAAATATTAAATACATTTTCTTTATAAATAACCTCATTATTTATTTATTTATTTATATGATTTATATATGATAGAATATGTGTTAGCTTTTGTTAATGATTTTGTTTTAGAATATTCAATTCAATTCAATTCATCTTTATTTGTATAGCGCTTATACAATGTAGATTGTGTCAAAGCAGCTTCACATGGAAGTTTATAGTGAATTGAAAAGTGTCAGTTCAGTTTTCAGTGTTTAAGTTCAGTTTAGTTTAGTTTAGCTCAGTTCAGTGTGGTTTAATAATCACTACTGAGAGTCCAAACACTGAGGAGCAATTCCATCGATGCGCAGCTCTACAGATCCCGAACCATGCAAGCCAGTGGCGACAGCGGCGAGGAAAAAACTTCACCAATTGGCGAAAGTGAAGAATTTAAAAAACCTCGAGAGAAACCAGGCTCAGTTGGGCACGACCATTTCTCCTATGGCCAAACGTCTTGTGCAGAGCTGCAGTCTAGGCGCAGTAGCTGGACCTCCGCGAAGACACGTCTGTCCTAGAATATGAATAGAATATGTAATGTTCTCAATAATATTAGTAAAGGAAACACAGGCCCTATATGTGCTATTTACATATATTTCGATTAATATGGAAAGCGAGTGCATGTTTTTACCAAAACTAATATTGGATTTTATTTTAAATGCATGTTTGTGTAAAACAATATAATTTGCACAAAGAAATTATGGGGTTCTTCTCTAAAGAAGTAGTTAGTCCATACCGTTTTATGGGTGCTTTACGTTATAACTAACGTGGTACAAATGATGGATCTGCGACCGAGAAACTAAGGGTTTTGGGAAACACTCGCCACTACATCGTTCTTTTCCCAAACTATGCATCATATTATGATAGTTCAGCCGCGAGTTACGCCGTTGTTTGGGAAACGCACCCCTGAAGTAGTGACATCTGTATGTAAGCAAAATGTATGATAGGATCCTTGAACTCTTAACCAACTTATCTGTCTACAGTGATAGAATTTTTGAGGCATTTCAGGTATGTCTGACTCTGAACATTTGACGTTCAAATTAAATCAATTTTGTAGCTCTCTATTTTCTATTTTAGGCACTGTAGACAGTTAATGAATCATGCACACTCAACATCTAATGTACTCCCAAACAAGACAGCATTTTCGGCTATAGTGGGTGTTGAAAATATAATTATTCAGATTCAGAATCTAGAAGATTTCCAACATAACCAGCATTTTTAAATTGAACAGGATCTAACCAAACTAAACCCAGCCTAAAATGCTATCTAGGCAGGCTGCATACTGGGCTTTGAGACACAGCCAGAGAGTGAGTAAGTGAGAGAGGAGAGAGGGAAGCATCCAGGGATGAGCAGCAGGATAACTGGAGAAACACCTACAGAGCAAACTGTAAATCCAGTGTGTGAGGAGGTCTCGGGATTGAAGTTTGGAAGCCCACAGGAAGACACAGAGATGGCTGAAGGACAAAACTAGGACTTCACATAGAGGAGGAGAGGAGAGTGGGAGGAGAGAGACAGAAAATACAATAAAAAAGTGTGCAATAGGCTCACTTTGGGGGTGGCTGAGGGCAGGGAAAATGAGGAAAGAGGATATATTTCTCCTGACTCGTAAAACGATAGATGTTTAAAGATCAGTGTCAACAAGTGGGAGCATCTGTGCTTATTAGGAGGGTGAAATGAGAGCGAGAACAAAAATAACAGCAGAGAAGAAAAAATCAACAACAGAGGGACAAAAGACTGAATGAGAAAAAATGTCTTATTGGAAGAGTGTTATTGCACTTGAAACGGAGTCAGTCAACATACAGTCTTCTCATATCATATAAGCAACTATATCGTATACAAACAGCACATCCATGTGGTATTTTCAACTCCACATTCACAGCTTAAATATTGTTAGAACTGGTACAATACAATATTTCAAGATAATACAGAATAGATGCATTGAGCCGCTGAAGTACTCCCACATAAGTGACCCCTTCAATCAGTTTGGTTAAGCTTATGTAATATGTTTTACAGTAAAAGCTCTTCTTGGCTCTGTAATAAAGTATTTCTGCAAATGTGCTGTATAAAATGCAATGTACAAAAGGGGATGTCATCCTTGTTTTCCAGCAGCAGTTTGCCCTCTCCAGCTGACTCAATCCTTCTTTCAAACTGAGAAATACATTTCTGAAACGTCCTTGATGTTATCAGCCTAGCTGAGCACTTACAACAATCCAGATTTTATGTTGAACTTGCATCCATCACATTGTAACAAAAATGCAAGGGCAAGAGAGATAAGTCTTTTTTTATCCTCACAAAGAAGCCAGTTTGGCAAAATGTACAGATTTTTATCAGAATTCATTTATACTGACACACTGACAGAGGAACAAACTAGAACTCAGAATGACTAGAAGGAGAAAGCCATAAAAAATACATTATTACATTATAGGTCAGCAATTCACAAACGTATTGCAAAGACAACAGTGCCATTTAGGCCTGCACAATATATAGTTTCAGCATTAATATCACAATGTGCGCATCTGCAATAGTCACATCGAAGAATCTGCAAAATCGAGTTAGGATTATATTTGACCAGTGATTTTTGGAGTAAATTGCAATGTTTAACCAGAGATGTATAAAGTACTAGAGACCCAGACTTAAGTAAAAGTACAAGTGCTCTATCAAAAAAGTGACTTGAGTAGAAGTTGAAGTGCTCTTTAAGCACAATACTTAAGTGGAAGTACTAAAGTGTTCAACATTTTTTGTACTTAAGTATTCAAAGTAGTTTATTTAAAAATTTACTAAAGTACTGAAAGTAAAAGTACAAGTAAAGTACAAGTATTTTTAAAAAAGCAGTCAAAAGACATATTGTTTTGTTTATTTTAAATATCTTTTTTAGGGCACAGGATTAAGCAGAACAA
>CAIGQZ010025690.1:2089178-2107490 GCA_903798205.1 Danio tinwini
AGCAGAACAAAAAGAACCATGGTTTACGATTTATTATATATATATATGATGAGTCAAAAACACCATTCAGTGTGACAGCCTTTATGATAGACAGTTAACGTTATGTGAACATTGCAGCATGATATTAACCGCGGGTAGCTAACTGTAGTTAACTTATCTAGCTCTTATGGATAGCTCAAACTGCTGTTTTGTGTATTATATTATCTTTAACTTGACATGTTTCTTCAAATCCGACAGTAGAGTATGCACTTCATTCTATATAAACTGTCTTTCACTCCGACAAATGCAAACATTGGTTCTAAATAGGGTCACGGGTGGTATTTTTCCTCATCGCCACGAACAGTTGAAAGTGAAGGAGTTCAAAGTGGAAATTCTGGGTTTTCCATGTATAAAACAAACTAAAGTGCTCTCAATGCAGGCAGGCAGCACTGTCTTCTTTGATCGTCTGCTCAATGAATGATTGATTCGTAACATTTTTATAATTGTAATGAGTAACTATGCAACACATAAAAAATCTACTGGAGTAAAAGTATTAAGCTCATCAAAAATATGTACGGAAGTAAAAGTAGGAGAAAAAAACAATACTCCAGTAGAGTACAGACACAACCTTTCAGTACTAAAGTACAGTAGTGAAGTAGTTCTACTTTGTTACTATACATCTCTGTGTTTAATCATAAAGTTATCAAAACATTTATCATTTGCATGTGTTTTTAAGTTCTGTGACTATTTGTAACTTAGGGTGTACTTACACTATGCTATCCGAACACATTTCCCAGATCGTTTGAGAAGTGTGAGTGCTCTGAATCGGGCTCAGGTACTTTCTGAGTTCCCAGTCCACAACTATAACAATAAACATGTACAGAAAAGATATCATTAACAGATCAAGATTTTTTTCCCCACAGATAAATGATAAAACGCTGAAAGCCAGTCAGAATCATTTGAAATATAAAGGGTTTGCACAATTTAAGTGCATGATCTTTAAGTGCATGATCTTCGCACTCTTTTTAAAGATTATTTAAAGATAATGACCATCTCAGAAGCAATTGATGTATAATGATATAAATATTGATATATTACTGAAATAATGATAAAAATACATGGACGTTATGCAAGCCAGTCCAAGTATACAGTATATCACTGCAGCCTGGAGACCTCCAAGTGGGAAGGACTTCCGCCGCGAGTAGGTTGCATACAGCTAGAAGGGTTAAAGCTCCGGCTACTGAGAATGTGCACATAAATAAAGCTTCATTTTTGTGATGCAGTACAACATTATTTCATTTGAATCATTGTTTATTTTTCAACTATAAAGGGATAGGTTTGGGGATTAAGTAGGTGTAGATGCTAAAAAAACACAGTTATGGAGTGCCACTTGAGTCTGGTAATTCTGTGACGTATATAAATAGAATAAATACTCTTTTAGTTTGCCAACGAGTAAAACTAAGGCCTAAAAACAACAATACATCTCACTCATTTTCCTTCAGCTTATTCACTTCTTTATGAGGTGTTTGGACTGTTGGGGAAACCCAGTACCCTGGAGGAAACCCACACAAACACAAATCTTCACGCAGAAAGGATTTGAGAATTTGTTTAACACTACAAAAAGCCTGACATCCAATATAGTGTACTATATAGTGGATATGGAGTGGTTGTTGTATTTTAATAACTTTACTGAAAAATGCTGATGTAAAATATAATGAGTTTTGCAGTAACACAGGAAGCAAATCCAGAAGAAAAAATATTATCTCCTGAAGAAAAAATATTATCAGACATACTGTGAAAATTTCCTTGCTTTGTCAAACATTATTTGGGAAACATTTAAAAAGGAAAAAGAAGGGGGGGGGGGGGGGGGGGGGGGGGTGGGGGTTAATAATTCTGACTTCAACTATATTTGTTTATATAGCGTGGTTCATAATAGAATAAATTAAGAGAGTATATCTTGTAAAAATAAACTTGAAATGTTGTCAGTATAGCAGGATGGTGGTGACGTAACAAGCAAGCATCCCCAAGGCTGTAGTCCGTTTATGGCCCATTTCCACTGAGTGGTATGGTATGGTACGGTACGGTTCGGTATGCTTTTATGGCCGTTTTTACTGTCAAAAGGCGTAACGAAGCGACCTGTACCATACCACTTTTTGAGCACCCTTTCGAAAGGGTACCAAATACGAGAAAGGGTACCAAAGGGTGGAGCTACACGTGCAGCTGAACGCTGATTGGTTACTGAGATATGTCACGATCTCGTGGAGCTAGCCAGAATGAAAACAAAGGAACCGCCATGTTTTCAATACACAGCCGAGACAACTATATGCATATAATAACGAGAAATGGATGACCCGAACTCAAAAAAACCTTGTTGTTGTCTTGATGTACAGCCACAATGCCAAGAAGATCAAAATCTGCCATGTCCTGTTGTTGCTTTACGAGGCCGTCTAAAAGTGTGAGCATTTTTTGCTTTCTCCAGGGAGCTCGCAATCGCGTCTATTTGATATAATAAACTTCTTGAGCTGATGATAATAACGTGTGTGTGTGATTATTAAAGTGTCTTTGACATCTGATCCGTTCAGAAAAGAAAAGGACAAACGTGAGAGTGAAGCGTGGAAAAAAGGAGAAGCCTGACAAAACACAGAAGCAAATTGTTTCAGCAACCTGAATCATGAACAAACTGCCAAGTTTATCATCGCCTTTTGGACTATTATGAACTCGGAATGACGGAATTACTCTCTATCAAAGACTACATGTGCTGGTGAAGATTACAGACACAGATGAGAGGGTTGCTCTGACTGCGCTATATTGCGTGTTGATTTTGAACTCAAATAAGGACAAAATATATGCTGTGTGAAGTTTTTTCTGGAGTTGGTAACATATCGGAGACTGTAAGGGTCTGTACGTGTTCATATATGTTGCATTTATATATTTATTTTATATAATTGCAGACGTTACAGAAGGCTATTTCGCATTAAGGTCATTGATCTGCAGTTATAATCAAATCATGTTCATAGAAAGGATAGCAAGAAACATTTATACACAAGTATTTATGTTTAAAGCATCTGTTTCTCTGTCATACACCTCGCCCCCCAAAAGGGTACCCTTTGTAGTGGAAACGCAAGCCTGATAAAGGTGACCCTTACCGACCCGTACCGTACCGTACTGTACCACTCAGTGGAAACGAGCCATTATAGCCTAATGTTAGCTTTTTAGTTCTTGCATTTGCATGTAAGACCCAAAAGTGATAAACATTATATTATCATGTGAGGATTACCTGGTTGGACAAAATGTGTAACTGTGTTTGATCACAGAGCTTATTATTTGCAATCTTCAAAAAGTCTATGGGAAAATCCTATGAGGATTTTATAGAGGGAACCAGTTTTATGCTATACTCTCAGAAATAAAGGTACAAGAGCTGTCACTGGGGTGGTACCTTTTCAAAAGGTTCACATTTGTACTTAAAGGGTCCATATTGGTATCTCTAAAGTATATATTAGTACTTACAAATTTTAAGAGGTACACTTTTGTACTTTTTAGGTACTAATATGTACCCCTGAGCTATTGATATGGACCATTTAGGTACAAATTTGTACCTTTTGAAAAGGTACCACCCCAGTGACAACTCATGTACCTTTATTTCTGAGAGTGTAGCAGCCAATTGGCCTACAAGGTGACTACACAGTCCCTTCACTCTATTTGGAAAAAATATATAATCTTACATACTGACTGAGACGATTTTGTAAGACAAATAATCTGCATAAATGTAACATATAGCGTTTTATGTTTTTTTGGAACAATTCTTACTGTATTTAGGTACAGAAATTAAATAATTTAATGTAAAAAAAACACTTCTGAAATGTGCAGTGGACGCTGAAAAGGGAGTGCGGATCCAAATGCAGGTTTATTAAACAGAGATGGTCAGGCAAGCAACGGTCAACACAGGAGCAAACAGATGTATATGGGCAATCCAGAGTCGTGGTCAATAAACAGGCAGATGGTCATAAGGCAGGCATGTGAGAGTACAGGTATGATGGAACTTGTAGTTCACTTGGTGGCAGATTTATAGTTCTCCAGCGATCTGCATGGGCTAGATCACTGGTGATTGTGACAACTTCATAGTCTTTGTTGTATAAAAAATAAACTATTAATCTTAAAACGTTACAATTTCTTATACACAATTTCAAATCTCACAATCACAGGCCTTAAAAACAAAACAAACAAGCAAATGAAGAACTTTCACTATTTTATACTTCACAATGTGGGTACTGGTCAACTATATGGATGATTAAGCTTGAACTGAACTTAAACTGAACTGACATTGCAGACTCTGCAATATGACTATTGCAGATTTGCACATTGCAATATCGATGTTGAAATGATATATTGTGCAGCCCTACAATATAGGAAGATATCTAAACTATAACTATCAATCAGTTCAAACTAATTTTAGCATGTGTGTAATCTCATTACAACCTCACAAGACAAGTTCTACTCTTATAGGTTCACACAAAATTGTTGCACAACATTTTTGAGAGATAATCATTAGTTCCTACAGACCTATGACATTGAATGTGAGGCTTTAAATGGTACAGCTCTGCATTAGCATTGCTTCCTCCCCTGGTTACCAGGACACACTCCTGCTGCCTGGCAACTCAGCGGCTGTGTGTGTGTGTGTGTGTATGTGTGTGTGTGTGTGTGGGTGTAGCACGAGGAGTGCCAAGAGATGAATTCTAGTGTTCAGAGACTGAGATGAAGGATTATTACATTCTGACCGCCAGCACCTGCAGCCCTTTTTTCGCTTGGCAGTGTTTTTAGGAGATCCACTTAAGCTCTGCAGTAATAACTAGTGGCAGTGCACTGTTACAGGTTCAACACCAGGTGAATATGCTGTGCCCTTTTTATGAGCAATAAAGGCTAGTGACAACTCAGTAAAATGACATTTAATCAAACATGCAAGCACACTATGGTAAATCTGACATGCATAACCACAAAAAAATCATTTGAAATATAATGGGGGTTTAATATATATATAAAAAAGCTTTAAAATCAGAAGTGCAAAGGCTAAAGGTCTTGCCTGGTAATTGGAAGGCTGCAGCTTTGTGAGAAGAGCTGATGAGCTTTCATCATTATGCCCTTAACCCTGGGTTTCTTCAGCTAGACTGGCCCTGTAATAAGTCGTCTATCACTGCCTTTGTATAAAAGTCTGCTAAATCACTTCTTCAGAATCTTTGGTTGATGGAACTGTCAGGCAGCATTAGGAGGTCTAATTACTGTAGCGCCAAAAGAAGTGACTGTTAATGTGAATATGATGACTTCTGGCTAAATGTGATATTAACTTTCCCTATCAGATGAAAAGTGAATTATATATGGACTAAAAATATACTAATTACTTTGATTTTAAATGAATCTTTCACCTAAGATGACTCACTGTGTTATTTCAAACCTGTGTGTCTCTTTCTGTTGTAGACACAAAAGGATAAAATAGAAGTATTTCTATTTAATTATAAAAAATTGCTTGAAAATGGCACAAAGAACTATAAAAAACAAGAGTATACAAGTGATATAACATAAAAGCTTATCTAGACCTGGGGGGGCAAAAAACATTAAGACAATTCATGACTAGACTATGAAGTAAAGAAAGACAGGAGCTAACGGTAAACAGACAGATGATGATAAACTGAAAACAAAAAGGTGAAGTGAATTAGTGTCCATGGCAATAGATGAGTGTCAGTAAACAGAACAAAGGAAAACTAAGACCCTGCCCACACAAACACAGGTATTTTTAAAGCAGCTGATTATTCTCTACATCACTTTGTCACGTTTGTGGGTCTTTCTGTTTTTCTTGGGTGCGTGTGTGTGTGTGTGTGTGTGTGTGTGTGTGTGTGTGTAGGAAGTGGGTGTGTCTTGTTTGGGTTCTTCACCGCGTGGTGTGTGTGTATGTATGTTTACATTCATCAGCTGGGTGGTCACGTGTTTTGTCGCTACTCTCTATGCACAGGTGTTTGTTATTAGTCAACAGCTGATGCGCATTCCGCACGCTATATATGTTCAGTGTTTTGTAGTTAGCATTATCAGTTCGTTGTTTGTTCACTCCTGTGTCTGCCTCTGTTAGACTCTCTCACTCACTTGGGTGGAGGCTCTCCGTCATAAGCTGTTTCTGTTGGACCTTACGCAAGTCTCCGTCTCTTTGATGTTGTTACTACTGCCTGCTCTGAAGACAACATTATCTGTGAGAGACTTCACCTCATATATGTTTCTCTTATGAATTTTACCGTGGGTAAACTCGACGATTTCCTTGAGAGCGGCTCCTTAGCGCGACCTTCCCCTTCCCTCGATATCTGGTGAGATATCCTTGAGAGACTTCTATACGACGCTGGTTCACGGATGAACCTTCATCGCTGTTTAGCGTGTCGTATTCTGGTGTGAGCATCTTTGCCCTACACTATATCTGGTGAGACCTATACCAGTTGTGACTTTTTAAATAAATCATCCTGTTTTCATTTGCATTTGGGTCTCCTGTGTTTATCATTGTGACACACTTGGTCATTCATTCACATAAAAAATGCAGTGTCCGGTGACTGGAACCAAAATTTTATGAGAACCCCTGCCAGGATGAAGATTGTCAGAAAAGTGTGGTCATGTGGCAACCTAAACTGCAGTTATTGCATCATGGCATCAACGAGCACTCTGTTTTCTCCTTTTTCATTGGTCATCATGGCTTTATACTATATCTGTTGATTCAGCATGCCCTTAACAATGTATCACAGAGCATTTTGCGTTTTCAGGACAGAGAATCTTAAAAAAAGGACAACCCAGGGTCATTTAGAAAACGTACCACTATATACATTTCTGGAGAGTGCTAAATACATCCCAGGAGCTACATTTTTTGCAGTTTTTGTTTTTGCAAATCCTCTAGAGGCAGCTGCGTATGATTTTTCAGATCTCAAATTTCTCATTCGCGCCTGCTGTTCTTGTGTAAATACACTAGAGGTCGCTGTTGACTGACTGAATGACTGACTGAGCGATCGACTTGACGCACCGTCCTCCTTTCCTAAAGCCAACCAACAGTGTTTTCAAAAGCACTGATTGACCTGATCACCCCCTAACTAAACCCAACCAACAGTTTTAAAAAGCAATCCACAAAAAGAAAAGCCCTCGCCTCATTTTTACCACTTTTTTCAGATTTTACCACATTTTTATTCTTTTATTTACTTGTTTATTTTATTTTTTGTCTTCTGTTTTTGTCTTACAGTACCTGCTTTCTAGAACTGTTCTTTACCAGACTCAAATCCAGTTGTCGTGGTCAGCTCCTTTCTGCATCTCAGGTTCGCTGACATGGCAAGCTAACTGGACAAACTGGTAACAGCAGGAAATCCGTACATATGGAGGTAAGCGATCAGCTGGTAAGCGTGAAAAGGAACGACATCATACCGCCCCTTATCGTTTGTTTTAAAGATGCAAGGCAGTCCTATGTACTTCGGCTGTACTTTTGCAATCGCCAGAAGTATATAGGTCTACATTTTCAGAATGAGCCTATGTTGAAAAAGGAAGGTGGAAACCCTCAGTTTATAAAAATCATGTATGTGTGGACAAGTCACACTAAGAACAGGGCAAACAGTGCCTGTGACAATAATCTTTGTGGACAAAACACTGACATTTTAAGATATTATTCACTGATAATGACTGTTGGAAACTCTACCTGACCATTAGCTATTCTTACTAAATCAATGAGTCATTGAGCTGATTCAGTTGGATTCACTTTTTTAAAAACTAAATTTTCCAGCTAAATTACAAGAGCTGACACTGAAAAATGGTTTGTTCACAAATATGATAGTCTCTAATCATTTTGTGAATTAAATCTACCTATTTTAACCACTTTTGTGCCCTTCATTATGCCTTTTATTTCCTAAAATATAGTTAGTAATATAATTTTGGTATTCTAATTTGCTCTCGAATGCCTCATTTCCACTTAGCTGTACACTTTGGTGCAATACAGTGCAGTACAGTATGATTCACCCTGATTAGGCTTGCATTGGCATCCAATGCCAATAGTCTCTTTACTTGGTAGGTTGGGTGTATTACACAAAGTTGTGATTGACGTCATCCTCGCTCGAAGAAGAAAGCTGCACAGCCCGTTCACGTATTGCCTGTTTTGCGCTCTCAAATTCATTATTTCAAATATAGCAGCATGACAAACACATGCAAATAGAGAGAGGAAGCAACGCTCCTCACGCTTTCCACACATTTAGATGTGACATGTGAACGGCCTCGCAAACAAAAGTGGACATTCAGTGATTCTTGCTTCTTGAAATGTGTTGTTTTTCTCCTAACAAGATGAAAAACGTGGAGTGATACGGTTTGCTATTTTGGTACCTTTGACAGTGGAAATAAGTAAATACATTTGTACTGCATTGTACCAAATCATATCAAGCCATAAGTATGAATTTGAGCCCATTCGCTGTTGTTCATTACTGGTTCCTCAAATATTTTTCAAAAACTATTATAAAGTGTTTTAAGCCATGAATCAACCCAACCAGCAACAAAGCCAATCACTATATTTCAAAGTAGGTTGTTGTAAAACTAAGAGTTATATGAAAATCCAGCCTGATCTCACCAGGAAATTTAAGTATTTTAAAACGTTACGATTTGCTGTGAGATCGTGGTGGAAAATCACACCAAAAAGCCAAACTATGAAAACAACTGAAGTCCCATCAAACATTTTGGGTTACATGCATACCTGCATATATTAATAAAGTTTATATATAAAAATCGATTCATTTTTATTATTATTATTATTAACTTTATTGTAATTATTAAGATACTGGATACAAATATTTAAGTATTTTGAAAATGTAATAAATCATTTGCAGTGCTTTATAGAAGTGAGTGGAGCTAAAGATTTCTTATTCTTGTTTCTTCACTCCTCCATCATCCAGCACATAGCCCGAAAAACAATAAAAGTTATCCATCTTGAAAGACATTCCAATTCTATAATTGCACCATGGGGTTCTGTGAGGATCGAGGACACTTCCAGTGGAGCTATGAGTGAGGAAACACGGCTGTATACTATGTTAAAGTCTTCCTTGTTCAAAAACATGACGCATGGATAAATTCTCCTCCTCCAATCATTTTAATTTATGTTTTATTTTTGTAGTTAAACATAGTTCTCCCATCTTTTGAATTATCTAATAACAAGGCATAAGGGATGATCCCATGAACACAGCTAATGATGTTTTGAAGTGAAATGAGAGTGATCAAGACTATTCCTTGCAACTTTGTAATAAATAATAACTGTGGTCCCTGAAGTTTAAATTGTATGTGCAGTATAATGCATAATGTAGTTTTTATTAACAATTTTTTGCATGAATTCTGTTATTAAACCCAACTCATGCAAGCTATAAATAATAAATGTTAAATAGATAGAAATTATCATTAAATCCATTATCAATTACTATATTGAATATTAGGTTTTTTTTCTGGGGAAGGTGTTGGTTTTTGTTGGATGTATTATTCATTCATTCATTCATTCATTCATTCATTTTCTTTTCGGCTTAGTCCCTTTATTAATCCGGGGTCGCCACAGCGGAATGAACCGCCAACTTATCCAACACATGTTTTACGCAGTGGATGCCCTTCCAGCTGCAACCCATCTCTGGGAATGGATGTATTATGTCTTTGTTATTCATAGTAATACAACTATATTAATAGCTATTTTGTCACTAAATGTACTCTCCTCTTTTAAGAAAAAAAAAACTCTTTAGGGAGACAAAGATAAAGATTGATTGATTGATTGATTGATTGATTGATTGATTGATATGTTGATTGATATGTTGATTGATATGTTGGTATATGCAAAAACTCTATATACATTTTTGGTGATCATGAAATACATCCCAGGAACTACATTTATTTATTTATTTTTGCAAATCCACCAGAGGCCGCTGTGGCTGTGGCAAATTTCACCATTTACTCCTGCTGTTCTTGTGTAAATTCACCAGAGGCCGCTGTCGAAAGACTGAATGACTGATTGAATGATCAACTGACCACCCTCCTATTTCCTTAAACCCAACCAACAGTGTTTTCAAAACCACTGATTGAACCACCTATCCACTTCCCTAAACCCAACGAGTTTTAAGAAGCAATCCAGAAAAAGAAAACTTTGAAAGTTTCACGCTGGTAAGCGTGAAAAGGAATGGCATCATACCGCCTGGTAGTATTTGTTTTAAAGATGAAATGCAGCCATACATACTTCTGGCTACATAATTCGTGATCTCCAGAAATGTATATAGGACTACGTTTTCAGAATGAGCCTATGTTGAAAAATCTAGGGCCCTATCATACACTCGGTGCAATAAGGGGCAAGATGTGTTTGTCGCTATTTGTTGCTATTTTCAGACCAGCACAAACCAAATTTTTACGTTTTGCCCCACATTGTTTAAATAGCAAATCCATTTGCACTGCTTTGTGGACTCATGGGTGTGCTGGTCTATAAAGGAGGTGTGTTAAGCCGCATTGTTGGTACATATGAGAAATGGAAATAGGCCGTCCCATTGACCAACTAAAAGCAGGTCCAGTGCAGATCACATTAGTTATGCACCTATGTAGGTTCAAATGCTTACACATTGCTTAATACACACAGGATGTACAACAATTCACAAATATCTTTACATATGAAAAAAAATATATATTCAAATGTTACAAAAATTTATATTTTCTACATAAAAAACACTACCTCCATGCCTTCTTCGTGACTGGAGGGCTTTTTTCAGTTTAT
Source organism: Danio tinwini (assembly GCA_903798205.1). Taxonomy (NCBI): domain Eukaryota; kingdom Metazoa; phylum Chordata; class Actinopteri; order Cypriniformes; family Danionidae; genus Danio; species Danio tinwini. The sequence continues at coordinate 2,099,935 of CAIGQZ010025690.1, forward strand.
TCATGACAATTTGCATATTTATTACAATGTTGTTGTTATTAGCAGTATTATTTATTATATGCATATTTAGTCCTGTCGGGTTTTGGAGATGTATGCATCAACATATGAGACATAAGATTAAGATGTGTGTTTGGATATAACTCGCACTTGACCACACTTCGTTATTATTGTTCATTTATTTGTTTGCTGGAAATTAGAACTGAATTTAGAAATAGTTTTGAAACTAATCTTTGCGCTTTACAAACTAAATTATATAGGCTGATGGATGTCTTCAGTGGAATGCGTACAACACCGTTTTCTTATCCACGAATGTAAAGGAGTAAAGTAAAGAGTAAAAGTAAAGTAAAGAGAAAGTAAAGAAGCCGAATGGAGGAGGCTCATTTTTTATTCTCGCACTGCAGATGGTCTGTTTTACTGTTTTCTTGCTAGTGAAGCATTCTGTTTTTCCATTTACAAAGTCCGCCATGTAAATAGCAAATGCACCATGGTGCGATGCAACTGACTCTTAAAGGGAATGTGAGATGAGACTCTGATTGGTTTAATGCACGTTGTGCTCAAAACACACCCATAACTCATTAAGAGAATAAGCACAACACTGTTAGACCATGTGCCGCAGTGTAAACCATATTTTTTCGTCCTTAAAATAGCAAAAGTGGATTCGGACATGCCCTTAATGATTTTGTGCCATGCACTTTAGACTTTGATCATTAAAATAATGGCCTACAGTATGTTGCAAATTTGATGACTTGTTCCATTGTAATTGCATAGAAAACCATAACACAATTATGAATAAACACTGACAAAATGAATATTTGAGGAAAAAAACAATCCATTTAGCACTGAATAAATTTTTAAAATAAAGTACTTCTTCAGTAATCTAAGCTTGAACTATTTCACAGCAAGAAATCAATTAGCCAGCAACATCAAATGTCCTGTTTTACGCAGATTGCTATTGGTAATTGATGACTCATCAAAAACAAATGCTGTCATTTTTTCCAAAAAGAAAAAAAAAGTTCCACACTTTCCCCAACAAGTCTTTCCCCAACTCTACAGTCATCTACAGTGCATGTCTCTCTCCTTCTATCTTCTTCTATCTCTCTCTCTCTTCTTCCTCCCACCCATGTTTCTTTCACTGTTGTGTTTCGCCCACTGAGTTGCTCTGAGCTCATGCGGTTCCCTCGGCAACAGATCTCCTCCACTCAAGAGCCATGTTTATTAAAGAGACTCGAGAGAGTGCTAGTTATGGCTTATCGCACATTACATATTCAATACCTCCCGAGGCTGGCCCGCGTCATCAATCCAAACACACAGAATCCACTCGCTGTCGCTTATGAGCTATCATTATCCTGATGTGAAACCCGGGTGAGTTTTCATACGAGACCGATGAATCAACTTCAAGAAATCAAATCAGAGCCCTGCATTTAATATTCAACAGCTCTGAATGAGGGCTTTCCCCAAACCGCGGCTGTAAGGGAGCATTATAGGCATGTTTATTTCAACGATGAGGGAATGCAACATCTTCCCAAAGTGCTGCTTCAAGCCTTACTGGGCACGTGTGTAATTAAATCCAACATGCATTTCCTCCCAATTAGACCAGCTGCAGGACTCAGCGGTCACCAATACATGAGAGGATCCTGCTGTTATCGTCATCGTGACCATCAATAATGAACAGAGGCTGCATACTGTAATTAGTAGCTTCGGATACTATAATTGACATACAGTGAGATATTTTCTGGATGCTAAAGTCCCGTTTCTTATAGAGCAGTGGATCCCAACTTTTTCATCTTGTGGCCCCACAACCAAATACATACAGTGGGGGAAATAAGTAGAGGTATGGACCTACACTGGTCTCACGGTTCGGTTCGGTTATGATTATCATGCCATCAATTTGGTTAAATTCGATATCTCAGTGCATCACTGTGCACTGACGATCCATACACAATTTAGCTCTGAATCAGATGAGAGAAAAAGATGCAGCACACTAAGTTAGCAACATAAATATACTGGATTAAATAAACCAGTTGAAAAGCACAACAGCATCACGCTACATCTGATGAAGATCTAAACATAGTTCCATTTGGTGTCTGTCCATGGCAAATATAAAGCAAGCAGTGCTGCTGTGGTGCTTCTCACAGAGAAGGCTGTTTGTCCAGCCTGATCTCACGAGGAAACATAACTATTTTATGTTTTAGCATGTTAGGTGACTAATTTGTATGAATTTGTATGAGTTCAGTAGTGTGTAAATGTATGATTTTTAAAAATGATGGGTGGCACCCAACCCCACCACCCCTAACCCCAACAAATGAGCAAATCTTACTACATTGTACGAATGCCATTGTAATTTCATGCAAATTAGCCACTAAATCAAAAGGTTTCTTATTGTTTCTCTCTCTCAGCTGTTATAATGGCTCGTTTCCACTGACTGGTACAGTATGGTACGGTGCGGGTCGGTACGGGTCACCTTTATCAAGCTTGCGTTTCCACTGCTAAAAGGGTACCAATGGTACCAATGTTACTTATTTGGTTGGCGTGGTGTACGACAGAAAGTTGCAGTCAACGTCATTTTCGCTCAAGAAAATATCTAATGTAAAGATGTACGTGTCGCTCACATATCATATGAGAAGCACTTCTCACAAAACAGATGCTTTACACACAAGTATTTCTGTATAAATGTTTATTACTAACTTTTCTATGAACATGACTTGATTATAACTGCAGATCAATGATGAAATAGCCTACTGTAACGTCTGCAATTATATAAAATAAATAAATAAATGCAACATATATAAACACATACAGACCATTACAGTCTCCGATATGTTACCACTTACAGAAAAACTACACACAGCATACATTTAGCCCTTATTTAGGTTCAAAACAACACCAAATATAGCCCACAGTCAGTGCAAACTTCTTTAATCTTCAGCAGCACGTGTAGCCTCTTGTTAGAAAGTTATTCCATCTTTCCGAGTTCATAATAGTCCAAAAGGTGATAATAATAGTTAAACATCGCAGTTTGTTCACGTTTGCTGAAAAAATGATGTACTCCTTTTTTTCCGGCTTCTTCTTAGTTTTTTGCACGTCACTCTCACGTTTGTCAGTTTCTGACAGGATCAGGTTTCAAATGCACATCAATAATAAAGCGCACGTTATTATCATCAGCTCAAGAAGTTTGTTATTTCAAATATAGACGCGCGGTGACAAGCAAGAAAGCGAAACAGCTCGGGCTTCAGACTGGCTCGTAAAAAACTACAGGATAAAATCTGCTCTTCTTTTTGGCTTTGTGGCTGTTTATCAAGATGACGATAAGGTTCGTTTGAGCCGGGGTCGAACAGGGCTTGTTATTATATGTATATATAATCACGCTGTAATCTTTCGGCTGTGTATTAAAAACATGGCGGCTTCTTTGTTTTCATTCTGGTTTGTTGCGTGAGCGAATGACGTATCTCTGTAAACCAATAGCATTCAGCTGAGTGTCTAGCTCCACCTTTTGGTACCCTTTCTCATGTTTGGTAGCCTTTTGAAAGGGTGCCGAAAAAGGGGTACGGTACGGTTCGGTTTAATATAGGTTTGGTACACCTTTTGACAGTGAAAATGGCCATAAAAGGGTACTGAACCGTACCATACCACTCAGTGGAAACGGGCCATTATTGTTGTGTTTGACAGTACACTCAAGTAGTGCGACACATTTAAACCCTGCCTCCTGCAGCGCATGTTCAAAAACGGTATTCTGTCACTCAGCCTTTTTGTAAATTATTTTTGCCCTCAAATAAAGAATAAAAAAGAACTTAATTTGAAGTATACTGTATATTTGAAGTATATATTTGTTGCTTTTGTGAGTTCTGCGAGTACCAATTTATTGACCTTTATTCATTTATTTTGTTTGCATATACACATTTTGTGGGACTCCCGCAAATACTTTTATGCCAACCATAGCATAAAAGCATGAGTAGGCTATCTTTATGGTCACATCAGCATTTAGCTATCAAATCTTGTTCCTGTTGCAATGCATTCTGTAAGTGGAAGTCTCTAGTTAAAACGAGACAACAAACTGACAGAGAACTGCAGCATTGGACCAGTTGAGAGCCATGTATTTAGAAAACCAATTTGTAACACCAAATAGTGAACGCATAGTAAAAATGTATTGTTTATTGCTCATTATTTAATTATACATCAAACAATTTTTAACATTTATTAACATTGTGTTTTTTATTAACACCTGGCAGAACCATGGCCCACCGGGTGAAAACCACTGTAATAGAGAGGTAGAAAATAGTCATAAAATATGGCAATTGATGATGGAGAATGGGTTAAAGCTTGCTAATGTGAAGCTCACAAGTGTGGGCAAAGTCACAAAGCGTTTAACACCACATATCCCAGAGGAGGGTAAGATGAAGCTGAGGTCGGGGGACACCCAGTGGTCCGCAAGGGAGGGTCTGGGAAATGTTCTGAGAAAATTCTTAATAATTTAATTAAAGATATGGGCTCCTAAACCTCAACAAACTGTCATAAGTGTTTTTTTTATTATTATTATTGGGAGTTATATTTAATGTAAATAAATACATATGATTCTATTGATATTTGGTTTGTTATTATAGTAAGCTATTTGAAATCTTGAATCTGACGATTAAAAACATTTTTAAAAACCTGTGAAAATCATATTTAAATTTGTCTAAATGAAGTGCTATGTATTACTAATTAGGAATTGAGTTTGATATTTTTAAAGTAGCAAATTCATTAATTATCTTGATGGAAAATCATGGATGTTTTCATCCTGAGCATAACAAAAGGGTGGTAAATTTGCCCAGAGTGTATCGTTAAGTTATTTTTTCATTTTAAATTATTTTTCTCAAAATATGTTTCATTCTGCTAGCTGAAACACAAAGTTATGGCCAAATTAAGACTTAAAGTCACCCCAGAGTGGATGAAAACATCACCAACAGTACATAAGGGTTTAAAATAAGCATGTTCTTGCCAGATGGACTGGATGATAGTGAGATCAGATCTCGGTGTGGAGCACTGGCTGCTGTCAGACTTCTTGTCTAAACTTAACTAAAATCTCTGGATTATTACAATTAATGGCAAAAATTAAATTTGAAAATGTAAAAACTAATAAAAAATATAGGAAAAAATCTTCTTTAAACCATTTTTTAGCTGATGAAAAACTTGTGTTCTAATCATTTTAGCCACCACTGTAGTGACAAGTATTCAGGACAAAAATAATATGATTTACTGAAAACAAAATGTGAGTGCTGTTGATTATTTTGAACATTGCAAACAGCTGCTGAATGACACCACTGGTGTGTGCGCAATGAGTGGTGCATTGCGTCCGGTTTGTGACCTCTTTTAGAGTGTATGCATGGATGAATCATTCAGAATAGGACCAATAACCTGCGTTTAGAAATGAGATGTGGAATTTCATTTCATGCCAAATGCAGTATTGGATAGATACATAAACATAAATGAAAGGCAACTTGAAGCTGTTGAAAATGAAAACTGTGACGGCTTGATTTGGGTATACATTAAAAATGGTGCAATCCATCAAGTGGTATATGACAAAAACAGCTTAGAGAATGTCATTATCATGCATTACTGCAATGCAGATCCGCAGTCAAGAGCGTCTAGAAACGTGATAAAGAGAGAGAGAGTCAAGGGCTCTTGAGATTTTTCAGTGTAAAAGCATGTCATTTATTAGGTGAGATGTTGACAATGCATGGATGAAAATTATAAAGCTTTCAGCTCTAAATAGCAATAGGCATCGCTCTCTGTGTGTGACTGTGTTTGTCTCTGTGTTTCTGCAGTGCTGGAAAAAACAAAGATTTCTCATTTATCACAGTTTGAACTGCTGTTTAGAAAAACAAGTCAACAATATGTAAAAATGTTTGCCTTTTCTCACCCATATTGTTCTGAATACAAATTCTGTCATAGTTAATTGCTGCAAGTAAACTGGTGATTTTTCAACAGGGTTTGTATATTTTAAAGAGTGGTCACTATTTAGAATAAAGCGTCAGTATTGTTTAGTAAACATCATTAACTGTTGGCTTTGCCACACCATCGCCTATTTAAATCTCCACTGCTAATAAATGCAACAGGGCACGCAATAGCCTGTAAGCTTGCTTTAATCTCCTGATTTTCTCATGCAGCTAAAATTTCTGATGTATGGTGCTTTATTATCTGTTTTCTTTCTACTTTTTCCAAAATAGATGGCATGCAATGAAGTTCTAAATTTGGAAAGAAACCTATGAAACAGACATTTATCACCCATCATGTTCCCCCCTCTTTCACCTCCTCCGCCCACACAGAATGTGTATGGACTTTATGATGTAGCTTATAGATCTATAATTTTCCCCTTTAATATTTGGTCATTTTAAATGTGTCAGTGTGATTGGTAAAATGCACTTGATTTCAGTAGTCACTTGTTTTATGATAATTGCAATATGTTGGATTTGGATGTGGCCTTGATACAGCTGCTGCTTTTCTACTCCAGGGTTTAAAAATGTCCCATTATGTTCTCATGTCCCACGAAGGTTCTGTGAAGCTTTTATTGTGCAGTCAGTACAATAGTTACCCATTAGTCTTTGCATGTGTATCCGGTTGGCAGCTTGATGCATTTAAAAAAAAGTCACATTTGGACAGCTTAGAAACAATAGTTGTAATCAACTTTACTTGCTTTTAACCAATGTGAACTAATGTCGCTGTTGACCAGCACCACTTCCTGGATTGATTATTTGAATTATGAGATGTTAAGGGACTTCAAGAAATGATTATTATTAAATACTTGTAGGCAACGTAAAATTATTTTTTTGCTAGTATCTCTTTCATGTCCTGCACCATGGTGTAGAAAATGCATTTGTGTGCCCGTGGGCTTGCTGGTTTGAAAAGTAGATGTGTTAAGATGCAGTGTTGGCATATTGAGGCAACTGAAATAGACAGTGTATAGCAACTCAGAATTAATTCATATATAGCAACATGTTTTTAAAATAACAAAATAAACTGTGGCACTAATTTTAATTTAGAGCAGAATTTAGTTGGTGAGAGCCACAGTTTATTTTTGTTATTTAACAAACATTAGTGATATGCAGGTCCAAAATGCACAGAAAAATTGCTTATTACACACACAGGGATGCACAGCAGCAACACAAATATCTTTGAAAGGATTAAAAAATGAAAGGATTAAAATGTAAAAGATTATTATTGTCTATACACACACTGTAAATAGCAAATGTTCTATGCCGTGATTTTAACTTTCTCTTAAAGAGATTAGGGAATGAGACTCTGATTGATATAATGCATATTACACTTAAAACACACCCATATAACTCATAAGTAAATAAGGACAAACGCTTTAAACCATGCGTTGGGCAAGGAGACATGCCCTAAATGCATCTGCTCCATGTGCTTTAGACTGTGCATTTAGATTGCTAAAATAGAGCCCATTGTCTTTTAACTTTAATGTCATACCATTAAAATGGAGCATCCACAATTCACCATTTTTCTCAAAAATGTTTGACACACACACACACACACACACACACACACACACACACACACACACA
>CAIGQZ010025690.1:2107500-2129009 GCA_903798205.1 Danio tinwini
CACACACACACACACACACACACACACACACACACACACACACACACCACCCTATTTTACTAACATACACTAATTTAAAGAGTGGCACAAAGTGAAAATAAATAAGCATTTAAAATTCCACATACCATGGTAAACACGCAATACAAACATGAAACATCTGGAAACTGCTTCTGATTAATAGAATCACCATGCAAATAATCCCCAACAGTATTTATTGATAATTGTTTTGGAAATGGTATGGCTTATAGCATACCTGCGAAGCTGCATGCCAGTAATACCTTTTGCTCTTTATAATGAGGTGATGTACAGCATGCACTGCCACATGTGTGCATGAAATTGAAGAGCACGCTGTGAGCACAGTATGTCAGCAAAGTTCATTTTTCCATATGTGAGAGACATTTTATTTTGTACCAAGTAGGAAAAATAACATCAGAATTATAATGACACAGTATTTCAACACATCCGATGGCAGACACTGAATTATGAGAAGCATTTTTTCCTTTATTTTTTCCACACACTTGAACTGCATCTGATATAAATGTCAACAGCTTTGACAAACGTCTTTCAAATTAAAAGTTGTGCATCACAAAAACACTCCGAAACACACTCAAAACAGTATTGCCACCCACATTTTGATCAGAACAGTTGCTGCTCTAGCTGAAGACAAATATAAACAAAAGTTTGAAGCATCCTACAGGAAACTACTTGTCACTATGGCGTCCTTCATGCAGAAATGGAAAAAAAAAGGTCTACATTGTTCAGCTATCCATATCTAACTCTTAAATTTACCTTTAATCAAATGATGTTGTGGTTTTATCGTTTATGAATTGGCTTATTATGGTTAAATCATGCAATGGGCATAAGACATTTTTACCTGGCAAATAACATCTTATATTTGATTTCTTTTGGATTCCACTGAAATCATTATGTCTAGTACATTTTGAGGATGTTTTTGTCGGCTCTTGGAGTATTACGGCCAGTGTGGATCTAACTGAAGTATCAGTAGCACTTCATCTTAGACCTCTTGATTTCTCACCATTATTATTGATCTAGCAAGATGTATGATGGAAGACAATGTGAACTACACTTTTGTCAAGAGCAAGCAGTAGGAAGCGATTAAATGTACCAGATACCTGCATCCTCTGAATAGACCATTTTGAGGGATGTAAACATAAACGATGGTCCCAACGTATTTCCTGTTTTAGGATTTTTCATTTCTATAGTTTCCGAGAATCCAAAAAGAGCCACATATTGATAAATAATGTTATGAGAGCTGTTTTAACATTAGGTTATCATTGAATTGCCTCTTGTTACAGTTATGAATTAGTTTGATAGCAAGCAGGAAATGTTCATGGACTAAAAAGATGAACAAATTTAAATGGTCTATAAGAATCAAGCTGGCGAGTCCATGATGGCAGATCTGTGATTTAACTTCATTTGACAATTGACAATTGGTCTGCATTGAACGAATAACTGAAATCATGGTGTCTGAAATAATCAAATATCTATATCAGTCGGTACAATAGCCCAGTAGTTATTGCGCTGAATATTGTGGGGCAGTGCTCTGGGAGTCCCGAGTTTAAATCCTAGCCCATGGACCTTTCCCGCTCAACCCGTTTAGAATTTGATCCTAATTGTGCCATTTTGGTGACTGTTGCTTTAAATTCGAATGAGATTGTGCTCTTTTCAAAAGAGGGCGGAGCTACAAATGCCTATGTGTCAGCATAGCTGGAGATTCAAAAACAAGACTGTCACATGCTAATGAGGGAGAGATTGTCACTAATGGGTGGGGCTTATCTCCTCTGATGACACATAGAAAGGGGAAATGTCAGTCAAAGTGTTTACGCAGACTGTAATTATGAAGTGTGGTTATAAATATTAAAATGAATACATTAAGGCATAAGACTAAAAATGTTCATTCAATTAAAATTTGTCAGGCCGATAATTCCTATAATTCTAACATAACCTAAACTGTCTGTCACCAATTGTAGATTTGTACATCTGCGCACCCGTTCACGCAGATCCGCTGTTTGCACATCAATGCACATTCACATGCAGACACTGGGAAGCACCCATACACACTATTTCACACACATACACTATGGCCAATTTAGTTTATTCAATTCACCTATACCACATGTCTTTGGACTTGTGGGGGAAACCAGAGCACTATTCGTGACGCAAATTGGCTTCAGTATTGACTAATCAAATGTATATATACAAATATGATAATGTATAGCTTCCTAATAAAATTATGAATTTAAAAGTTAGATTTGTGAGGGGTGTATTTATATATGCTGAAGCTGGAGCTAAACTGAGGAACCTTAACTTGTATTTAACACAATTTAGTCCAATAATATTTAAAAAAGGATAAACATTCATATTGTTCTTTGTTGCCTAAACAACCTTTGAGATAAAAGCTTTTGAGTGCTTAACTTTTATTTCCGCTGTCTTCAAAGAAGTATGAAGACTCAATATATATATTTTTTATATCAATGTTGCCATCAATCTGCTGGACAGCACTTCAAAGCGGAGCATATTTTTTTGGTACTGAGGAACATCTGGCTTTGGAAACGCTCACTGTTTTGCAAGTCATTCTGTAAAGCAAGGTTGTCATCTGTGGTTACACAAGAACCGTTTGAAAGATGTGAATGAGTAATCCATCTCTGCGTGGAGGTGAAGAGGATGCTCTCATAACACACACACATGCACATAAATGCACTCTCTCTCTCTCTCTCTCTCTCTCTCTCTCTCTCTCTCTGAGAAGCGTCTGTGGGTAGGAGGCAGGGGCGGAAGGGTGGCTCGAACCCTATGAACAGCCTGCAGGAATCTTCAGTTTCCACAGCAACGATATTATTCATACAACGATCTGCTTTTCATGTGTGAAAAATGCTTTTATGGAATTAGAATAGACTAAATTGAAAACTGCTTTGCTTTTGAAAGTAACCGTGTGAATGGGAAAACACGCACACAAGTTCTTATGAACACGCAAACTCTGGCTTGACTTTGTGAATGCTGATGCTCCAGGTAAATGCATGGTGGACAGGAAGTGGAATTGATTTTTTTTTGGCTCAGTGGTTAGCACTGGTGCTGGTTCAAATCTCGGCTGGGCCAAGGTGGCATGTTCTCCATGTTTGCGTGGGTTTCCTATGGGTGCTCCGGTTTCCCCCACAGTCCAAACACATGCGGTATAAGTGAATTGGATAAACTAATAATTATTTCACAATAATTGTTGTTTCAAAGCAGCTTTACAAAAGGTGTACATTAGAGAATTTCATTCAAAATCACAATAGGGTGGATGTTGTATTTAAACATACTTCACCTGCAGTTATATACACTGAAAAAAATGATGTCTGCAAAACTGTTGCAAACAATTTATTTGTGTTGAATTTAAACAAACAAATTAAATTTAATAAAATTCGACTTAATTTGCTTGTTTAAATTCAGCCCAAATAAATTGTTTACAGCCACTTAACGTAAAAAATATTGAGTAAATCCAAGGAATCATCTCTTAATGATTTTTTTCTGTGTAGCATATAGCAGGGGTGGGCAAACTCGGTCCAGAAGGGCGGTGTCCTGCATAATTTAGCTTCAACTCTAATCAAAAACACCTGAACATACCAATCGGTGTCTTCAAGATCACTAGAAATCTATAAGCAGGTGTGTTTGATTACAGTTGGAGCTAAACAGTGCAGGACATCGGCCCCCCAGGATCGAGTTTGCTCACCCCTGGTATATAGTGTCCTTCCAAAAAAGGTGATGCCTATGTGTACATGTTTAATAAAGTGTATTTTTGTATTAAGTGTTGTCCTTGAAGTTGGCATCATCTATTCACAGGTCTTTGATTTGATCAAGAGGTGCTCAAGTGTGCTGTATACCTCAATAGCACACCATTTCGGTTCATGCTCCATTCTGTGCCATTGCCATTGTCACATTTTGCCTAGTTGGCGACTGAAAGGCACACAACCTTTAGAAAGTATATCAGCATGATTGCACAAACACCACTGGATCAAGAGAACAAGCACTTGAACTGAAGCCAGCTGGATTATTGTGTTCTGCAGTGCTGCTCTACAGCTCAATCACATTCTGGGAACACTGAAACTGACTTACTGTACATGCGCACCAGTAAATTATAATTATTTTCAATAATCAGAATAAGAACTTAAAGTAAAATGTTTACATAGCACAAGCAGAAATCTTTACTCCTACTTTCACAAATGTGACTGTTCTAATTATTTGCATTGTAATTTTCTTATTGTTTGAGTTTGTATGCAAAAACCTCTAAATGCCGTCTGAAATGTTCTTCTAAACTGAGCATTTTTATCAAGCTCCTATGTCTAGGTTCAGTAATTTCCCTTTTATGGCAAAGAATACGTTCTTTTCGTGGTTTTCAAAGTGAAATAACTCAACATAAACAAAGGAGGCTAAGTATAAAGCTCATTTTTGATTGAAAATTTTTTTCGATCTAAACTCTTTAGGTAATTGTTAATTGCCAATCGTTTTAATCTACTTAAGCACGCATTTATAGATATATAGATAGATATTGGCGTGATTGATATCACATTAAATGCCCTTCATTTATGCTGACTCTGTATGAAGTTACAGATCTGAAAGTACAGAGTGAGTTGTGTTGACAGTGTAGTGATTAAGAGTAGGGAAAAATGTGTAAAATGTGAAAGTATTAAAGGTATCACACCATAGCTACCAAAACTGGATGCTCAAATCTGAAAGCATAAAAGGTTAATGCTGATGGCCCATGCCAATAGGACATAAGCAGTTCTGTGACGCAGGCAGCCATGCAAGACCATGGAGTGTTTCAGAACACAAAATGTGATACATACCAATTATAATTGTATTCAATGCCACCCCAAAGAGGCATGAGGTCTGTGTAAATATATGACTAGTTTAACGTGTATATTGTGAAACTTGTCTTGTGTATTTGTAAGGAGGCAACAAACACATGTAAATGGCTGAATATACATGTACAATGCATGTTTATGCATCATATCATTCATGTCATGCATCATGTCATCATTCAGCTCTTGTGAGTGCAAAAAGTCTTAGTTTCTGAAGACCACATACACTGAAAGAAATGACTTTTTAGTGTAGTCAAATCTAATAAATTGACTCTCATAATTTTTTTAATTGTAATATTAAGTGTCAAGGATAACTAGAATTTATTAAGTACATATTTAATATTGTTATATGTAATAAATGAAATGCAATATGTAATACATGTGTAATAAATGAAATGAGTGGAAAGAGTTAAATATTAAAATTCATTTACTCATAATATTTAAATATTTTCTAATCGTCACAAACCTAGTAATATTAAGTAAGTTTTAACAATGGATATGTCGCTAGGGATCGTTCCCAGCATGCTTTGCAAGGGATTGAATAAAAAGAAAAGTTTTTTTGAAAATAAACACAATCTTAGGTGTTTAAATTTGAGACAAAGACTTGTTAGAGTTTGATCATCATTAGTTTGTAGATTAATTAGAGTTTTGAGTATGTCTTTTAGTTTTAAGGTTACCACCTTGCATGAGTATTGGCATCGTTATTATCAGCATTAATGTTTGATGCTTCACTCAGAAAATCATAGCTGTGCTAACACTAGCGCTGACATCAGTAAGCATTTATATGTGCTCCTGCTAAATAAATTAGCTTAAAATAAAGTGAAATAACACATTTCAAGTGGAAAAGTGTGTCTTAATTAAATCAAGCGGCACCAAATGTACTAATTTGTAACTAATAAGATTTATTTAAATTGATAAAAGCAATGTTCCTTCTGCTAAAACAAGAAAATGACATTACTTGGTTAATTTAAATAAATAAAGACTCAAAAGTAAAGATAATCAATTAACTTGTGCTTAATGTTTAACGTAACACTCCTAAATAAATTAAGTAAATTTTACATGATATTGATGAGTTAATTGTACCTGATATAAGATTGTAAAATTTACTTGAAATTTTATTTATTCATTCATTCATTTTTTTGTCGTCTTAGTCCCTGTATTAATCTGGGGTCGCCACAGCGGAATGAACCGCCAACTTATCCAGCACGATTTTACGCAGCGGATGCCCTTCCAGCCACAACCCATCTCTGGGAAACATCCTCACACTCATTCACACTCATACACTACAGACAATTTAGCCTACCCAATTCACCTGTACCACATGTCTTTGGACTGTGGGGGAAACCAGAGCACCCGGAGAAAAAACCCACGTGAACGCAGGCGACATTCTTGCTGTGAGGTGACAGCACTACCTACTGTGCCACTGCATCGCCACTACTTGAAATTTGTTTGTGTAAATTGTTACGAGGATTTTTTTAAAGTAAATCTTAAGAGTTTTTTTTAGTGTAGCTTCTACTTGGATATCAGGAAACAATTTACATTGTATCAAGGAATTCTACGGCACCTTCAAGATGTTTACATGTCTGTTTATTACAATTAAAATATGGCTACTATTATGATGAGCTTAAAATATCAAAGTATTACGTTTACATTATGAGGGTGAAGCTAAACAATGTCAACGTGAACTGAATAGAAACAACACTGATTCAATAATGAAACCAATCAACTGATTCAAGATGAATAATGGCATTTTGTAGAGCTTAGCTTGAACTGAATTGATTTAAAGTTTGATCAATCTCTTGTTTCTGAATTAACACTACAGTGACTAGACCTGAACAATAACACTATCGTCTTTTAGAGCTGTTTTAATACAGCACATAAATGATTCAACAGTTTTTCCTGTCCATAACTACTAAGCTTTTCCAACACAGAATTGTATCTGTGTTCTATAAAGTGCTAAACAAATAAAAGTGATTTGACTTGACTTTTTGAAGACAACAACTCTATTTACTGGGCACTTTGGTCTGTACAGTGTTACAGAGCTTTTACTGTACGTTCACAAACTGCTACATAAAAGGTATATACAAAAAACAGCAGTATAAAAGCGTAATTGAGGCACTTCAACTTCCCAGCACATAAAATATAAACTCCTGAAAGTGTGCATCTTATTTTGAGAGCACTGATTGCTGTAACCTCTGGCGGGAAGGACTCCTCGTGTACGTTTAAATGAATACTGCTTCGGTATATAAATAAACAGCACAGAACGCATGGAGCGGATCACACACCCACACAAATAAATGCATACAAGCAGAAACTTGGTTTTAGTTGGACATCTCTGGGAAGAAATGCCACTTTGGGCTATTTGTGTAATGCGTAGAGCCCGGTGTGTATGTGTGTGCGCATGTGAGCAAAAGGCAGTTTACAAAAATAGAGAAATATATTAATAAATAAATGCAGGGCTTATATAATATGCAAGGTGAGAGAGCACTCAAATAACCAGGAGGGATGGTACCAGGTCTAATACTCCCCCCGCTCTCTCTCTCATGTTGGTTACTGAAGGACTATTGTGAGGCAGGCCAGTTCACCCTCACTCTCTGCATTGGTTCAGTCCTTAATAAATTCTCCTGTTTATTTGCCATGAGGTATAAAGGAGTCACACAGGCCTGGCGCGATTGCATTGCTTGTAGCACGAGATTACATCATCACAGCCAACCACAAAAAAACCTGACCCCACAGCTGGGTCGCTCTTCAGGGAAGCGGTCGAAAGATACTCATCAAGAACATAAAGAAATAAATAAATGAACAAAAGGGAAAAGTTCAAGCCAGAGGCACAGTTTAATGTTTAATGGACTCTATTATAATGGACTATTTACTCGCCCGCTAGTGGTTCCAAACTTTTATGAGTTTCCTTTTTTTTTCTGTTCAACACAAAAGAAGATATTTAGAAAAATGTTAGAATTCTGACTTCTGTAGTAGGAAAAAAAAAACAAATACTGTGAAAGTTTATGGTTAAAGTTTTCCAGCTTTCTTCAAAATAACATCTTTTGTGTTCAACACAAGAAAGAAACTTGTTTTTGACAATTGGATGATGAGTAAACAGCGGCAGAATTATCCTTTGGGTAAACTATCCCAAAGCGTGGATCAATTGGTACTGGGCCACACAAGAAATCATGAATTATTTCAGTTTTATTTGAGTCTAAACAATGTTTTATTTTGAAAAATATTTTATTTAGAAAAAATGACCATATTCTCTCACTTACATCTCAGTCACTTGAGCTCCCAAATTTAGCCCAAAAGCAGCAAAATGAGTAAGAAACAGACATTTTTGGAAAGGTTCTTTGGGGAAAAGGCCCAGTGAAGGACCCGCAAACTACCAAAGAATGGATCCACAACCCATTTGTCAACAAATCGGGTGCATTCAGCATGTCTGTGCAAGAAGATCAACTGCTGGAGATTGCCAATGACTGCCGTTCGCATATCGTGTCTTTTCTAGAGTTCACGCAAGTTTGTTATTTCCAATGGAGGTGCACGGTCTGTGCGCGCAATCGGCTGTGCTCACGCCTTCCAGATGTACATAGTTGAATGAATGCCTCAAGCGCACCATGAGTCGCGTGACAAGAACTGACCAATCAGCTTTAGCTTGTATAGAATATACACGTTTCGGTAGACTAACTATCTCAGACAAACACAGAACACCCAAACACTGCAGTGCATTGTAATTTTTCTCTATAAATAAAACTTGTATACGAGTGACAGCAATCATGATGGTCACCTAGCAACCTACGAACAACCACCCCAACCCCCCCCTTTTTTCCGCGGTTAAATTGTCAAAGCGTTGACCGGTCAGCGGTGATAAAAAGGTTGAGGACCACTGCCTTAACATGTACAGTTAAAGTTGACTTCACATTACTTTGTTTTAACTTCACAAAAACTATTATCTGCTCATTGTGTTTTAAAATGCAGTTGTAATTTGTGATTCTAGGTTTCTAATCTTAGGGTGGCACGGTGGTGCAGTGTGTAGCGCTGTCACCTCACAGCAAAAAGGTTGCTGGTTTGAGCCTCGACTGGGTCAGTTGGTGTTTCTGTGTGGAGTTTGCATATTCTCCCCGTGTTCGCTTAGATTTCCTCCGGGTGCTCCGGTTTACCCCACAGTCCAAAGATACGCTATAGGCTATACGCTATAGGTGAATTGGGTAAGCTAAATTGTCCATAGTGTAGGGGAGCGAGGGCCACAAAGTAACGCGGGGTTAAATGTAACACAGAGTTTTAAGGTATTTGCTCAGGGTTAACCATGGCATGCTTCCGAGGTTTACCAGTGTCGGCAGACTTCTTTCTGCCAATTATTGAACATTTTCTGCAAAATTTGGATGAGAAACACAGGAGAAACCATTTTTGCAGCATAAAAGTTTTTTTTATCTTATATTGTTGTGATCACTGTCTTCTAGGCTAAAAAATGAAACCATTTTGAAAGATTTATAAAACACACAGTGACTGCTAGCCAGTTTTGATTAAAACATGACACAGCGGGGTTAGTTGTAACAGGATGTTACAATTAAGCCACACACTGTTGGATAACAATTTAACAAAAAAATATATTTTTATTTTAACATTTTTTAAGTTTGAGTGTAATGTTGAGAACTTTTTAAATATTTTTTTTTAAAATAGAAAATATTGTTTTAATATAATTTTTTATTGCTGATAATGCAAATAAATGCATTGTATAATAATGGATAAATGGATAATAATGCAAATAGATTCAAATGTGTTTATCCAATAAATAAATAAGTAAATAAACATACTATGTAGAATTAAAAAGAAATAAGCCAATTACTGAGGAAATATAGCTACTATTTAAAGTAAACTGGATTTAAATTAATGGTGTAAAATCTGCCTTTATAAGCATGTGTTACAACTAACCCCCTGTCTGTTACAACTTGCCCCGCAGGTGTGGTAAATAGTAACATTTTTACTCCTGGCACTTTTGGCAATACTGCACAGAAACCATAGTTCCGGCAATCATAATTCCAGTGCTCATTTGTAGGAGAGGCTTGTGTGTTGTTGGTAAAAAAATATGATTTGTCTAACCCCATTACTTTGTTCATTATTTGACCAAAACCAAAAAGTGTTACTTTGTGCCCTGCTCTCCCCTATGTGTGTTTGTCCTGGTCCTCCAGGTTGGGGGTTAAGCCTTGGGCTAACGATCCACCTCGTAAAAATTTGATGTTACGAAACACCAACATGGTGTGGCTAAATATCAACTTTGATATAAATGGCCCTAGGAGTAAGTAGGAGTAAGTACGGTTTCTAATGTTGTTTTGGAGATCTTAGGGCAATAGATGGTATTTGGCCAGGACTCCGGGGTTACACCTCTACTCTTTTACAAGAAGTGCCATGGGATTTTTAATGACCCCAGAGAGTGAGGACCTCGGTTTACTGTCTCATCCGAAAGACAGCGCCCACTGACAGTATAGTATCCTCTTCACTGTACTGGGGCATTAGGACCCACAGACCACAGATCACTAACACCACTTTCATTTATAATGACCAAGATGGTGGCGCGTACACATCGCGAGGCTCGGCGTCTCTCCAGTTTCTGCAATTTTGCAGTCTTTTTCTAGCTCATTTCGGGTCTGTTCGTGCAGAACAGTAATGCCTTTACATCGTACACCCGACAGGAGATCTTGGATATTGGTTTGTGCATTTCGGACAGTTTTATCAGCAATCTACGACTCATCCCAGAGATTGCCCGGAAACCCGATGCTGATCGATCTGCCCGGCCGGGCGGAAGTGCTCGAAGGTGGCGGTGCGAACTTAAACAAAGGCGGGGGAAGCGCGGCGGGCTAAAAGCTAAGCTAAGAGCTAAGCTAAAGCTAACACCACACCGGCTCTCTTTACCCAGCATCTTTTCTTTGCCAATGTACGGTCCCTGGTGAACAAAATGGATGAGATTCGACTGCGCATCAACCACAGCAAAAGATTATGGAACTGTAATGTCATGATTTTCACAGAAACATGGCTAAACAGCGGGATACCAGAAAACGCTGTATCTTTAACTGAGCATCAAACATTCCGAGCAGACAGAGCGGCGGATGACTCCAGTAAGACCCAAGGCAGAGGATTATGTATTTATATTAACAAAGCTTGGTGCACAAACTCTGTCATCGTTGGGAGACATTGCTCTGTTAACCTGGAATTTCTGATGGTCAAATGCAGACCGTTTTATCTGCCACGGGAGTTCACCTCCACCTTTATAATCGCTGCTTATATTCCACCCGATGCTGATGCAAAGCTTGCTATGAATGAACTTCATGCAGCCATTAGCAAACAACAGACTGCTCACCCGGAGGCTGCTTTTATTGTTGCGGGGGATTTTAATCACTCAAACTTAAAGACAGTGCTCCCCAAATTCCATCAAAACATTTTCTGTCACACACGGGGAAACAAGACTTTGGACCATGTATACACAAACATGGCTGAAGCCTACGCTGTGACCCCCCTCCCCCACCTGGGTCAATCAGATCACCTTTCTTTGTTCCTCACCCCCAGATACTCACCCCTCATCAACCATGTGAAGCCATCAGTGAGGACCATCAAAGTGTGGCCAGCGGGGGTAGACTTCACAGTTCAGGACAGGTTTCAACACACAGACTGGAGTATGTTTGCTTCCCAGGCCACATGTGGCTCTCACACAGACATTAACAGCTACACTTCCTCTGTTCTGGAATAAATCAACACCACCACTGACAGTGTTACAACCCAGAAACAGATCACCACATACCCAAATCAAAAGCCATGGATGAACAAGGAGGTGCGCCTCCTGCTGAAGGCACGCAACACTGCCCTTAGATCAGGGGATGCATAGGCCTACAGCACTTCCAGGGCTAATCTGAAGAGGGGCATCAAAAAGGCCAAGCACTGTTACAAGCTAAAGCTAGAGGAGCACTTTTCCAACTCTGATCCTCGGCGCATGTGGCAGGGCATACAGGCCATCAGCAACTACAAACCCAGCCATTCCACACCCACAGCCACAAATGTCTCCTTCCTGAACGAGCTTAATGACTTTTATGCCCGCTTTGAAAGAGACAATAATGAACCCTACATCAGGATCACTTCCTCAACCGACCACTCACCCATTACACTCACCTCCTCAGAAGTCTACACCGCACTGAGTCGGATCAATGTGCGTAAGGCTGCTGGACCAGACGGTATTCCTGGGCGCGTCCTCAAAGCATGTGCAGAACAGCTCACTGGGGTATTCACAGACATTTTCAACCTGTCCCTTAACCTAGCAGCTGTGCCAACATGCTTTAAAACCACCTCTATTGTGCCAGTACCGAAACACTCCAGCCCAACATGCCTGAATGACTACCGCCCGGTAGCACTCACACCCATCATCATGAAGTGCTTCGAGCGGTTGGTCCTGGCACATCTGAAAGACTCTCTGCCATCCACACAGGACCCACATCAGTTTGCCTACCGTGGCAACAGGAGCACAGAAGATGCAGTCTCCATAGCACTGCACTCTGTACTCACACACCTGGACAATAAAAACACTTATGCACGAATGCTGTTTGTTGACTTCAGCTCAGCATTCAACACTGTCAAACCCTCTAAGTTAATGATCAAACTTAGAGACCTGGATATAGACACGTCTCTCTGTAACTAGGTTATGGACTTTCTGACTAACAGACCTCAGAATGTTAGATTAGACCACATCTGCTCCACCACCGTCACACTCAACACTGGTGTACCACAGGGCTGTGTGCTGAGCCCCTTCCTCTACTCCCTTTTCACCATCGACTGTAGGCCTGTGAACAGATCCAACGCCATCATCGAATTTGCAGATGACACCACAGTGATTGGTCTAATCAGCAACAATGATGAGACTGCCTACAGGGAGGAGATACAGCATCTGGCCATGTGGTGCACCAACAATAATCTGCTCCTTAACACCAATAAGACAAAGGAGCTCATTGTGGACTTCAGGAAGGGACGAACAGGCTCACATGATCCCATCCACATCAATGGGATGGCCGTCGAGCCTGTCTCATCCTTCAAGTTCCTGGGGACCCACATCTCCAAGGACCTTTCCTGGACCACCAACACCTCCAGCCTGGTCAAGAAGGCTCACCAGCGCCCATTTTTCTTAAGGCAACTTAAGAAGAACCAGCTGTCATCAGCCGTCTTGGTGAACTTCTACCGCTGTACAATAGAAAGCATCCTGACGAACTGTGTCACAGTCTGGTATGGAAGCTGCTCTGTTGCAGAGCGTGAGGCACTGCAGCGGGTGGTGAAAACTGCCCATCGCATCACAGGGACCACATTGCCAGCCATAGAGGACATCCAGAGGAAACACTGTCTGCGCCGAGCACGCAGTATTCTTAAAGATCCCTCTCACCCTGCTCACTTCTGGCAGGCGCTTCAGGCTCCCCCGGACAATAACCAGCAGACTAAAGAACAGCTTCTTCCCCAGAGCTGTCTCCCTTTTGAACTCTGCTCCCCACTGACTTTTTGCCCCCCTAATACACACCCCACTCTCCTCATAACTCAGACTCCTCATAATCACTGCACTACTTAACATTTGCACATTTAAAAATTGCACATATTCATTGCACTGATTAATTCACTTATTTGAACTGTACATACCTACTGCACATGTACATTTGTAAATTATGTACACACCCACTGTACATATACATCTGTAATTATTTTTATCTATCTGCACACTTCTGATTATTAATAGCAACCTGTACATTTATCCATCTATTGTAAATCTGTTCATAGCTAATACAACCTGTATATAATGTTTATAGTACATCCATTTGTAAATATCACCATAGTTTTTCTATAACTGCACTTTATAACTTATACCTGTATCCTGCACTTGCTGCTATTGCACTATTATAATAACTATTGCTATTGCTATTGCTATTGCAGGGTGATATGGCTGTGGCTATTCTATGATATAGCTTTACTCTGCTCTTCTCTGATTGATTAGATGGTTCAGTCTGTTGTGAAACTACTGCTTACAGAATGTTGAAATGTCAATGCTCATTAACATATCTGTATAATGGATACAAACAATAATTTATATTATAATATATAGTTAATTTATGATATATGATACAGTATATTATAAAAACTATTTAATTACAGTACTGCAGTATAAGATGATAACTATTCAAATTCCTCAAGAAAAAAAGTGATGTTTATTTGATTATTCCTATTTAAAGGAATAGTTCACCCTAAAATGACAATTTACATGTGTCTCGTGTGGGTTTTAAACCTTTATGATGCCCTTTAAACCTTAAATGCCCTGAATAGATTGCAATTAGTCCAAAGTTGCAGCTGTGAGACTTCTGGCAGGGACTCGCAAGTATGAGCACATATCCCCAGTTCTTTCCTCTCTGGGCTGGCTGCCTGTTAGGTCACGGATTGATTTTAAATGATTAATTTTTGGTTTTAAATCCTTAAATGATCTGGCACTACCTTACTTATCAGATATCCTACATGTATATAATCCTGGTAGGTCACTAAGGTCTTCTGATCAGTTTATTCTTTCTGTACCAAGGTCCCAGTGTAAGTGAAGTGGGCATTGGGCTTTGGAACGGGCTTGGAACGGGCTTCCACCCCACATTAGACACGCTCCAGCTTTATCTGTTTTTAAAAAGCTTCTAAAATTGCATCTTTGTTCTTTAACATTTGAGCCTTTTTGTTGTTAAGGGGGTTTGCCATGCTTTAATTGTTATGTATGTGATGTAGGACTTATTTTAATTAGTATTGATTGTGTTCAGCACTTTAGGCAACATTGTGCTGTAAAAAATGTGCTATATAAATACTAACTAGCTAAAAAAATTACTTATGAGTTTGTGTTTTGTTGAACACAAACCAGATTTTTTGGAAGAAAGCTTGAAACTGGTAGACACTGATACCTATAGTAGAAAAAAACAAAACAAATACAAGCTTACCAGTGTTTAACCTTTTCAAAATGAAGAAAGACAAACTAGAAAAGTGAAGTATCAGTAAATAATGACAGAATTGTAAGTTTTGGGTGAACTATCCCTTTAAATGACATTGTTTTCATGAAAATTTTCATCGAATAAATGCTGTCTTGCAGATCATAGACTTTTATACATAAAAAAGTTAAGTTGATAACCCAAAATGTATAGATAATTTTAATAAACAAATGTATAGTGGATATTTATAGGTCATTAGATTCATTTAGAATTATGTTTCCAAAATGGGGCGGCACGGTAGCTCAGTGGTTAACACTGTCGCCTCACAGCAAGAAGGCCAATGGTTCAAGTACTGGCTGGCATTTCTGAGTGGAGTTTGCATGTTCTCCTCATGTTCGCATGGGTTTCCACCGCGTGCTCCAAACAAGGAGTCCAAATACGTGCAGTAAAGGTAAACTGGGGAAACAAAATTGGCTGTAGTGTATGAGTGTAAATACGAGAGTGTATGTGTGTTTTCCAGTACTGGGTTGTGGCTGGAAAGGCATCTGCTGCATAAAAAATATGCTGGAATAGTTGGCGGTTCATTATACTGTGGCAACCACTGATAACTAAGGGACTAAGCATAAGAAAAAATTAATAACTGATTCCAAAATGCAGAATTACGCATGTTTAATATGACAAAAATAGTTACAGTACACATATGTATGTACTTCTGTGCCTCAGATGGGGAGAATGATAAAGTATACCCGATGTGTTCCCATTAAATCATTAGTATCATTACAAACAGTTTTGCACTGAAGCCTATGGACAAAAAACAGCACAACCAATAGCTGCTTATACTGCAGCACTAAAATGACTGATAACTTCATTTGTACTTACGCTGTCTAAACTTGATTTGAACTTCTCTCATTTATGGTGCACACACATAACAACCCAGCAGCAAACCCCTGCTGAACAATGACTAAGAGTGAGCTGTCTTCATCTTTGTATTGTGTCCCTCTGCACTACGCTAAAGCCCTCAGCAGCTTTGAACGCAGACTGTTTGCACCACTGACATGAATGACACCTCAAACTGTGTGGCTTATAGAGAAGTGACTGAATGGCAGGCGAAAAAGTTTCACAGACTAACACTGAAGGAGGAACCAAAGCCATTTCTAGGGAATGTGCTAAACAACAGGATGACTTTTCTTTAGTGGTTAGTTTATACTAAAATGAAAATTTGAGGGGTTACATGATGCACTTTTATTTTATCGTTTTCTTTAGAGTGTCATGCAGCTGCTTTTGTATGATATCTACAAAGTTAGCAATCCTCAAAGTTGCCCACAAAATATATTTTTTTCTATCCAAGCAAGAAAGTTTGCCAAAAATCCTTTAACTGAATTCTTTTGCAGCTGTTCGTGCTCCAGATTCATATGCAGAATAATTATAAGTACTGAGGGCAGGTATATATAAGTTGCAGTTCATGTTGTCTCTCATTAGGATCATGCATTCAAAGCTTAATTTTAAAGGAAATTACTATTGTATTAAAAGATTTTCAATTGTTTTACACACTGGGGATGCCAACATGATACAATTAGGTAGAGCATTGTTTATTAAATGTAGCTATAATATGGATAAACAACAGTGGCTCAGAATAGTGCACGCCGCAACAAAATAAAAAAGTTAACATAAACTCACAATGCTACAACATAAGATCACAACACAACAGGTGTTTATACTCCACCTATTTTTTTGCACATTTTGGAATATTGCATAAAGAATATGGCAAGATGCGCATGCATTTTAGTTCATACAGTTTTCCTTACAAATTGTTTTCTACAAAACTTTTTAATTAATATTGAGTCAAAATGCTGTTTTTGTGATTGCTTTAATGCAACTAGTTCACATTTATTTTGGTCCTGCCAATATACTCAACATATTCCTTATCTTATAAACATGTGATTTTGGGTTGTTGTGCTAAATACTGCTCTTAAATTTAGCAAAAAAGCCAACCTCTTTTCATGTTGCTATAAAAAAAGATTAAAATGTATGCAAATGTAAAATTTTAAAAGTCTAAAAAGAAAAAAGCAGTTAAAACTGTTAATATATGCTTCTCCTTTAACATTTTTTGCATTAAATGTTTATACACATGTGTTTTCTGAACTAAAAGTGCATTAAATAACTTTTGTTAATAACTAAATTAATTTGTATGTAAATTAATAATTATGTACCCTCTTCTCCCTTTTTTCTTTTTAATTTCTTTTATTTATTTTTCTCATTTAATCCTTGTTGTTGAGTAATGTGAAGTGCTTTTGCATTTGTTGTCAAATGAAAGTGTACATGCTGGTTCTTGTTAAATAGCAAAAGAATAAAAATAAAATTAAGATCTATACATTTTGAAAACTTAGTACACTCTCAGAAATAAAGGTACAAGAGCTGTCACTGGAGTGGTACCTTTTTGAATGGTACACGTTTGTACTTAAAGGGTCCTTATTAATACCCCAACCGTACATATTAGTACCTAAGAAGTACAAAAGTGTACCTCTTAAAATTTTGAGGTACCAATATATACCCTTTAAGTACAAATATGTACCTTTTGAAAAGGTACCACCCCAGTGACAGCTCTTGTACCTTTATTTCTGAGAGTGTAGGATACACTTTTTGTCCAATCAGAAAAATAATGCATAAATCAGATGCTTTTGTTTAAACAGATCATGTGATGACAAACATGGGTGCAGTGGGATGGCATTAATGGACAAACCAGTGCACCAACATTGCCAAACATTTAAAATGTTGTCTTGGTCATTTCTAAAATCCCTTAGCCAAAGTCTGCTATTTAAAGTGGTTTAGTAAAATTACTTCCAAAACATCTTGAGTGACTGCTCTCCCCAAAAGTGGGCTTGTGTGTTCAAAACTAAAAAGTTATTTATTATATAAGTAAAAGCCTACAGTGGCAATATTTAGCTCCTGTTTGTCAGGAACAGACAGTTTTTTAATAGCATTAATGATTGTTTGAGCAAGCTTGAACGTTTCCACACTCACTCCTTCTCAGATTGTGTGTATAAAAGCCACTCTGGGATAAGCATCTCTTTTTGATTGTGATCATCTGATAGACGTCACATAAAAATACTTGTAAAATACAGAAAAAAATATTGAAATGGGATGGTAGTGGAATAGAATGATAATAAAATACTATACAGGAGAATACCAGGCAAAAAGGAGAATTGACAGGTATGCTAAAATATTTGAAATGTAATTTTCTAAATACATTAAAACTACCCAGTATATCAAAACATTCAGTAAAAGCACAGTACTAAAAATGATTACACTTATTCAATCACTTACTGTACATTGATGACTGTGACGTCTCTGTATTTCGTGTTTCACTGCCAACACTGCCCCTAGTGGCTGGCCGTGTTGTGGCTTAATGTCGTTGTCAGCTCATATACAGTTGCATATATGTTGCAAACTTATTTTTTTTATGTTGTTGTGTTGTGAGTTTGTCATTATGTTTTGAGCTTATATTTGTTTGTATTTTTCAAATCCGTGTGTGATAAATCATACTGAAATAATAAATTGTCCAAGCTATTGTCCAACATAATCCCTACATCTTTATAAATAAAAAATAAAATAACATTTCCATTTCATACATTAAGTCAGGGACTCATTATCCACATTTGAGACACTCCATAAAGTGCATATTTGGAATCACTGTTTCAAGTTTGATTTAAATGAGCCGTCTAAACTTGACAGCATGAACTGACATTATTTTGACACTACATATTGAAAGAAAAAGGGAATGTCTAACTAATGTCCAATTAAAAAAAACATTTGAATGCATTTACTACTGCACATCATGTCTGTATGCTATGTCATTAGATTCATCCCGCAAATGCTCACTGTCTGCATAATTCATAAACACATTTATTATGGATAATAAAAAACATATAATGCATCTCTACTGAAACTTTTTGACAGTTTGGCTGTGTGAGCTCTTCAAGTTTTGTTTATCCGTGACTATGAGAAAAAGATTATTTTGAAGGTGGTTCAGCAGTAACAAATTTGCATTTAAAGGCACACACAAATAAAACTGTTTTGCTCACACCCAAAAAATGCCAAATTGGATAAGCTCTAATAAATGATCTGTTTGGAATTTTGAGCACACTTGAGACTTATGTTACATATTGTCAAAAGTGTCATCATACTGGGTAGTGTTAATCTAATGTTGGGACCACCATTGGATTAAAATGCACATTTCAAAGCACTTAGCTGGAAATTGGAATGAAATGCTGGGTTGTATTTACCCAATGCTGGGTCAAATATGGACAAACCCAGTGCTTTATTTTTGAATTGCGAGGTCTCGGAACAGATCAGGGTAACGGATCCGGCATATTACGCACAAAAGTGAGCGGCACGGGGGTGCTGCGGACGAACGTGAAAAGGGTTGGGGAGTTGCGGACAGCGGACAGAGGAGGAGGGTGGTTGAGAAGGGGGATCTGTAAAATGAGGTGCCCTGGACAAAGCCCTTAACAAACCCAACATCAAGTTAATTTGTTCGAATTCATTTTAAATGACATTTTTAACCCAACTGTTGGGATTGTCCATATTTGACCCAACATTGGGTTAACAACCAAGCATTTGATCTTTTTAAGTGCATGATCCCTTTAAAGTTTCCATAAAGTGCTTTGAAATGTGCATTTGTATTCAATGTTTGACGTAATCTCAACTAAAACCTCAGGAAAAGAGACATAGAGTAGCCTCTCCCTCTTTTAAAAACAGCCAATAGCATTTTGTTTATTTAAATTAAAAGCAAATGAGAACCATCTGTAGGGGGTGGGTCATGTCAGATAATAGAAAGCATTTGATTGGTCAGAAGATTTAATGAGAAACTGAAAAGGTGATACCAAAAAAATGTTGATCCATTTAGGCGGAAGTGACAAACTACAAGCTTTGAATGTTTATCAGGTTTTTATCTACAAAATGGGAATTTTGTCACTGTTTTGGAACACAATAGCTTATAGATATCCTTAAAAGTAACATACTGATACTAACTTAAATTTTGTAGGACCTTTAAATAATTATTTACTTGTTTAGATGTCATTCTAATAATGTACACTTTTCTTTTTTTAGACCGAAAAGGGGGAAAAAAATGTCTTGCTTCCAATTATATATTGAATGTGAAAAGAGGCCAGCATTAAGCTTTAAAGAGTATCAAAAACACTATCCCACGTGACATGTGCTATATATTCCAAAAGGAATGTACAATGGGGTTTGTAAAACCCTAAATCAAACAGAAATTTAATTAAACCAAAATCCTCTGCCTGGCCGTTGCATCTCTATAAAGCTATGCATTAATGAAACTGAGTTTTCCAGCTCACTGAAAATTAAGTTGTGAGAATTAGGATACAAGAGGAACACAAAATACAGCTCATTGAGGTAAACAGATTATTCATCTGTTATTCTGACCTTCAGTTCCAGTTAGGAGGTATTCAACTTGGGTGCTTTTTATAGGGGAATTGGAATGGACTGTGCTGATAATAGAGGCCTTTTAATGTGCAAGTACATGGTCAAGGTAATACATTCAATTTAATTGCATGTGTCGCTGTTTTTGATACTTTTGTGTTGTTTTTAAAGCATAATGCTGAATGCTATTCCCTCTATAACAAGCTAACATTTTTAATCATCCATGTGTGGAAAAAGGTACATAACCACAGTTAGTAAATGAGCAGTTACTATAAAGCAAGAACTTATTGGCCTGATTCCAAGTGGTACAGTTTGGTTTGGTATGTTTTTATGGACGTTTCCACTGTCAAAAATGTACCAAAAAGCAAACCCTACTGGAGCACTTATTGGGTATCCTTTCAAAAGGGGACCTAGCACAACAAAATGGTACCAAAAGGTGGAGCCAGACGCACAGCAGAATGCTATTGGTTTACAGAGATACATCACTAACACAAAACAATGAAAACAACAGAAGCGCCATTTTTAAATACACAGCCGAGACATTACACCGTAATAATATATACATATAATAACAAGCCATGGTCGACCCGAGCTCAAACAAACCTTGACGTTGTCTTGATGAACAGCCACAAAGCCAAGAAGAACATAATCTACCCTGTGCTTCGTTGTTGTTTACAAGGCCGTCTAAATCGCGAATGGTTTCACTCCTCACAGAGAGAGAGAGAGAGAGAGAGCTCGCGTGCGTCTCCAGATTTGAAATAACAAACTTCTTGAGCTAAAGACAATAACGTGCGCATGATTATTGAAGCACTTCTGACATCTGATCCTTTTATTAACGGACAAACGTATATGATATGTGAACGACACGTACAACTTTCCCCCACCAAAATGGTACCATTGGTACCATTTACCAAGCCTGATAAAGGCGACCCGTACTGTCCCATACCGTACCACTCAGTGGAAATGGGCCATACGAAAACACCCCAGCAACCAACTTACAACATTCTAAAAATCATCCAGAAGCATCAGTTTGGCAGTTGATTTTTATACAGGCACACACATCTTACATTTTCGTTGCAAAATATGGAAATATATTTATGTAGATTGTGGCTGAACTGTGTGAGTAGAGAAATATAAGCCGTAGATTAAGGAGGGAATACAGTAGAATAAAACAAAAACGTGATTTCATTTTTAACTCTGAGTCATAGCACACACACACACACACACACACACACACACACACACACACACACAC
>CAIGQZ010025690.1:2146218-2166058 GCA_903798205.1 Danio tinwini
TTATTATTATTATTATTATTATTATTATTATTATTATTATTATTATTTATTTATATGCAGATGAAAAAATCATTTCATTCAAATCATTTAATTGTTTATCGTTTAACTGGAGCTGATATAAAATCTGTTTACATGCAGCGGTTGCCATCAATCTGGAGCTGAATTGGATCTCAGATCTATTTAAATGTACTCTAAACATTGTAATCTGATTCAGATATTTATAAGTGTTTTGTTTTATATACCGTGCTCAGCATAAATGAATAGACCCCTTACAGAGCTCTATTTTAAATTAATATTTTCTATAGGAAGCTTTACAATAATATATTTGTGCATATACATTAGATTAGTAAGTCCAAAGCCCAAACTGGAAATGTTCTAACCATATAACTTAAGTCCAAAAATTAGCAAACCAAAATTATTATCATGATGAAATATATTACATGAAATTTAAATAAACAGGATAAATCAAGAGAAACAAGAAATATAAAACATTTCTATTGTATCTTTTAAATTGCCTCTATCGCTAAAATGTTTAGTGACCACACAGTATTTTAATAAATTTGTATGTTTAATAAAAATAAAAATATATACCAAAATATATTGCCTATATTCACTAAGAAATTGATAAAAAATATCCATTTTCAAATGGGGATGTACTTATTTATGCTGAGCATTGTACATTCCAATTAAAACTTTACGGCCCTATATAACACACCTGGCGCAATAAGGCGCAAGACGTATTTGGAGCGATTTGTTGCTATTTTCAGGCCAGTGCAACAGTAATTTTCACGTTTTGCACCATGATGTCCACCACTTTGTGGATGCATGGGTCTTTCGGTCTATAAAGGAGTTGTGTTGGCACATTGTTGGTGCGTTGCTATTTTGAGAAACTGAAATAAACTGTGCCATTGACCGACTAAAAGCTGGTCTAAAGTCCAGCGCAGAGTGCATTAGTTATGCATCTGTGCAGGTCCAAACGCTTACACATTGCTTAATACACACAGGGTGTACAGCAATACACAAATATCTTTACATAGGAAAAAAAAATAAAGGATTAAAATGTTACAAAAATTGGCACGGCACAATTGACTCTTAAAAGGAATAGGAGATGATGGATTTATTTAATGCATGTTATACTCAAAACACACCCGTTACTAGGGCCAGACAGAATCTGCAGACATTTTTTGCTATTTCTGCGAGGAATTTTGTAAAAAAAAAAATCTGAGTATTTATGTGGAATTATTTTAGGAGTATTATAACTAAAAACTTAACATATGAAATAAAAAACATCTTTTTAAGTTTTATTTAATATTTACAATGCAAATCCAATTAGATCCACTTATTTGGTAAACAATGTAAATCTACTAAGTTCATAATAACAAACTGTATTGTAATTGAATCATATAAACATTTAATATTACTATTATTATATTACAATAATAATAGTGAATTTCGCAAACCATATTTTTTCATCCATAAAATAGCAAAAGTGGATTCGAATACGCCCTTAATGCTTTTGCACCATGCGCTTTAAACTCTGTGCCTAGACCGTTAAAATAGAGCCCTTAGTGTTAAGATTAAGAAAGATTAGGTTCAACATAGATTTAAGATTTTTAAGAAGGTAATACTGTCTGAAAATAGAAATATTATCTGCTGTTGTTTTTGGCTATATTATATTATTATTATAATTTCATTATGTTATTTATAGGGATAGTCTAAACTTGTTTACAGTGCATTTCTAAAATAGCTTCATTAAGCAGCCCAATGAAAATATATTTTACATGCTTTATAATGCATTTATCAAAATACGTGCAGACTAATGCATGTCAACTTCACACAGCACATATGTCCAAGAGCCTTCTAGATCAGATTAGAAAATAAAAAATCCCCCCTTTCAATCCAATCAATCAAGCTTACGCAGCTCATTGGGATGTATTAGTTTACATCAATGTTTTTAAATCCTATCTTAATTGAATTATTTGCGTACACATAATTGTAGCTAATTTGTCTAAGGTAAATAACTAATTAAAACAATTTTTTTTCTGAAATATTGCAAGTGCTAAATCTAAAAATAAAATAATATATTCAAAAACAAACAAGAAAAAAGGTCAATAAAACATAAAAACATGACTAATGAAAATCAATATTCATAATATTCATGCAGTGAATACAACATTTTAAGACTTTTTATGATTAACCCACAAATAACCATCCTATCAACCTTAAAATTGCAACAGCAACCTGCTGAATTCTAGATGGATAATACACAATTATCTGCATATGTTTTTACAATAGATAGGCTACCCAATATTATAATATCAGATTCATATATGTACAACAATACCTATTCAAGTATTTTACTGTAAAAAATACAGAACAGAAATAAAAATCTTGTAACAATATAATTATAATTGCAGTTAGAGTACATCCCATATCATGGAAAGCTTTGGTGAGCAGAGCTATTATAACAGGTTTAAAAGTGCTCATAGGGTCATAAATCTGAGGTCATTGTGCTAAACTGCCTCGCACAAGTATAATTAAAAGCACAGTGAAGGAGCTAATTAGAGGATCTCCAAGAAATCTAGACAGAAATGGAAGCGTTTTTATTTGCTGCCTCCGCTATGATCTCAGCAGTACTGGAACAAACTGCCCAGCCAATGAGCACAGTCCTGCACCCACATAAATAACTAATATGTGTTCCTTACTAATGACTAACAGCCCCTATGGGAGGGAGGAAAAGAGGAGGAGGATGCAAAGAGAAAGAGAGAGAGAGAGAGAAAGAAAAAGTCTGTTAATGCCATTTGCCTGTAACTGCAACCAAATATATTCTGCTAAAAATTCTTCTCCCTTTTTTATTACTGTAATACATATTTAAT
Organism: Danio tinwini; assembly: GCA_903798205.1. Taxonomy (NCBI): domain Eukaryota; kingdom Metazoa; phylum Chordata; class Actinopteri; order Cypriniformes; family Danionidae; genus Danio; species Danio tinwini. Next base: position 2,149,095 of record CAIGQZ010025690.1, read on the forward strand.
AATAAATATGTTTAAAGGTGCAGTATGTAAGTTTGACAATGAGTGGTTGAACTAGGTATTGCACTCCTGGATCAAAACTAATGCAAGTGCGGGTTGCCAGATTGAGTACAGGAGCGAGGGATTTAAACTGTGTTCTAAATAAAAGCAACGACACACAATAGAGGAAATATTTTCCATATTAAAAGGAGTTTTGGTTCTAACCAACACCTCGAATTGATTTATTAGAAACGGCTTCTACTTCTCACAGCTGAACAACAGAAACCTATAACAGTGATCACCTCAGGTAAACCTTCTGTGCTTTATTCAGTGCTAAATGCTTACAATGTGAGTTTGAATGCCATTTTCCATGACATGTTTTGCCATATACTGAAAGCAGCAGCAGATAGTTCACCTCAGATCTTGAAAATACAATAAACAGCTTGCAATTGAACGTTTGAAGTCAACACATATCAGTGATTCAGCATCACATTTAATGATGTTAAAGAGGGTTAACATGTATTAAATAGATTCTAAACCTTACCATTTCGTGAGTGAGTGCATATTCTGTGCTTCTGAAAGGCTGTATTTTAATTTCTGTCATGTTTCATCTGGTGCAAACAGCCAAATTGCTCATCACTGTGTATCTTGTCACAAAGCGTGTTGTTTGGACATGCAGTTACAATGTAACCTGCTCACGTTATGTTTACATTCGTAATATTTATATCTTTTCCTAATTAATAAACTTAACATGGAACTGAATCTGTCTTATTTCAACATCTGATACTGTCCGGAGGTCGCATTTTCGGCCTCGGACGCATGCTTCAGAGGCTTTCTGAATGAATGAATGAAATACGCTGTTTTCCAACAAGGCAACCCGGGGTGCTGAAATACAATTGCCTAAACTGGCATTGTGCAGGTAAAATTTACCTAAACAAAGACAGCGTTCCGGCACAGAAAAAAACCTTTTCAAAGCAGAATATCTGACTTCAGCATTGTTTTTCAGTTAAACAAGTATGTTTACTTGGGATGTTTCTTAAATATCTGCACACATATTATGGTATTTTTATGCTTTAGAAGAGTCAAAAACTTACATACAGCACCTTTAATGTTGGTACCTACACTCAAAAAAGATATTTTGCTGCTGCTTCAAACTGCTTATTTAAAAAGAAACAACATAATTCTTGAGATTTTTGGGGACAACTTATTTGTTTTATGTTCAATCCGCTTAAATTTGTTACCTAATTGATTTGTGTTGGGACAAACACTGTAAAACATGCTGGGTTCCACATAATTCCTTTATGTTGTCTCAACACAATACAATTAAGTTAACTTAATTGTTTTTTTATTTAAAAATTTTAGTCAATTTAAAGGGCACCTATGATGAAAATCATCTTTTGTAAGCTGTTTGGACAGAACTGTGTGTAGGTATAGTGTGCCCACAGTCATATTGGGCTGATATAAGGACAATAAGTCTCTTTTTTTTATTTCCTGACGTTAAAATAGGATCCAAATCCCTCTCATTTAATTAATTAACAGTCGCGCATTAACATGTCTCTGTAGTAACGCATATAATCATATCAACAAGACAGGATGTGCACACAGCAACTAGGATTAAAAGATCTGTTTAGCTCTCTGTGATCAGCAATCATCATCAAATGTGATCAAGTAGGAGTTTTACAAGTTTAAAACGTTTTTAAAACAGTGCATAATTATAATGAAGTATGTTAAAGACAGTAAAATCACTGTAATTCATTACCACAGCTGTATGTCGGTACAATTACAAAAGAACACGCTTTAGTCCTGGTCTGTGGACGTAAAATCTGGTTTATTTTGTACATTAACATAACGAATATGCATACAGCAGTGGATATTAACCTGCATCCTGTCACATTTGTCGTGAAAAAAAACAGTGCAGAGTTAAACGCTTGTCCTCTGTGTGTTGCTTGTGTGTAAAATTTGTAATGACATGATATGTGATTCATCGTTGCAGAAAGGCTTGAATTAACTCCACAACACACATCAAATAATCATTGGGAAAGTTCTTACTGTAGTATTTCTCACAAATGCTACAAATCTGCTTCCTTCATGTCTGTCACTGTGCTGTTTATCTGACAGGAAGAGATGGAGACACACTCTGACAGGCACGTAGGAACGGCGGGCGGGGAGAACTAGTTTATTTGCATTAAAGGCACAGGCAACAAAAACAGCTACAGTGTGTTCAGAGTTGAAAATTACTTTTACTTCTGAAAGGTACACTCTCAGAAATAAAGGTACGTAAGCTGTCACTGGGGTGGTACCTTTTCTAAAGGTACACATTTGTACTTAAAGGGTCCATATTGCTACCTCAAAAGTGCATATTAGTATCTAAAAAGCCTTAGAGGAACACTTTTGCACTTTTTAGGTACTAATATGTACCCTTGAGGTATTAATATGGACCTTTTAGGTACAACTTTGTACCTTTTAAAAAAGGTACCACCCCAGTGACAGCTCTTGTACCTTAATTTCTGAGAGTGTGTAATAAATAATCTGATTGATGTTTTGAGCTGAAACTTTACAGACATATACTGGAGACACAAAATACTTAAATCTTGGATCTTGAAAAAGGGGTAAAATAGGTTCCCTCTAACATGAAACAATTAAGTTGCCCCCCAAAACTTAAGAATTGTGTTGTTTCAACTTATTTTAAATAAGTAGTATAAACAAGCAGCAAACGTCTTTTATGAGTATGTGGAACCCTACATTTTTACAGAGTAACACAAAAAATTGGCATAGACACCATCCAGTCAATAACCTCTTATTGCATTTTGCCTAATAATCCACATGTAATATCATTCCTCTGGCGTTATCTGATTTGCAAACACATTTTCTTCAGAAACAGTTTGATCATTTAATCATTTGGTGGCTTTTACTTTGAAAACCACTGTTAAAATTCTCTTTTGAAATGCTTTTTTGTTGTTGTTGACAACATTGAGATCACTCAGAGATGCTCACAGAAAAGACCCCAGTGCTGTATGTATTTTATATTCACTCAAAACAAAAGTACTATTGACCGTATGCAAAATGGAAGTGCACTTGTTTTTACAATTGATTTAGAACTTCCAATTAATTTGCCTATGGGTGAAATGACTAGGAATAATAAACGGCAGAGAATTGTCAAACTACTTGCTCCACAAACAAGTGTGTCCATGACTATACATAAAGAGTAGAATAACACAATAATCAGTTGGCAACATCAAACAGCATAACAAGCTGTTTTCAACCTCTAAAAAATCAATGGACGTGAATTAGAGCAGAAGTCTCTAGCCAAAAAGCTTTTATAGGGCTGAACACCCACTTGTACATGAAGAATAAAATCAATAGTTGTTAAGGAATGGATATATAGTTGGATAAACTGAAAAGACTTATTCATGTTCACATACAGTTGCAATCAGAATTATTTAACCCCCTGATTTATTAGCCCCCTTGTTTATTTTTTTCCCCAATTTCTGTTTAACGGAGAGAAGATTTTTTCAACACATTTCTAAACATAATAGTTTTAATAACTCATCTCTAATAACTGATTTATTTTGTCTTTGACATGATGACAGTAAATAATATTTGACTAGATATTTTTCAAGACACTTTTATACAGCTTAAAGTGACATTTAAAGGCTTAACTAGGTTAATTAGGTTAACTAGGTAGGTTAGGGTAATTAGGCAAGTTATTGTATAATGATGGTTTGTTCTGTAGACTATGGAAAAAATAAATAGCTTAAAGGGGTTAATAATTTTGACCTTAAAATGGGTTTTAAAAAATAAAAACTGCTTTTATTCTAGCCAAAATAAAACAAATAGACTTTTTCCAGAAGAAAAAAATATTATCAGACATACTGTGAAAATTTCCTTGTTCTGTTAAACATAATTTAGGAAATATTTAAAAAAGAAAAAAAAAATTCAAAGGCGGTTAAATAATTCTGATTGCAACTGTACTGTATGCATTTTAACTAATTCTTGTTCCTGTTTTACTATTAAAGGCACTCTTATTTTTATACTCCTGGTCAGCTTTCAGTACAATCTTGATCATGAAAGAATAATTAAGGGCAAATTAGCTTTATTTTCTTTCTTTGTTATATGAATAACAGCAACTAACCCCCTCCTGCTGGAGAAGAGGGAGCGATCTCTTAGAGACCATACTAGACTATTCCTGGAAGTTGCTTATTACACCAACTACCCAGAGGACACACTCTGCACATTTTACAATAGCAGCCTTAACAACGAATTTAAAGGGCAGTCATTTAGAGATGTTCCTGGGAAGAATATCTCTGGATTTGTGGAATGGCTGCTGGTGAACAACAGATCACCACTTACCATCTGACTAGCGGATGATGATACCCACAAACCCACTCCAGACCCATAGAGACAACACACAAGTGTGCGGATCGTCAGCTGGATTGGACATTAAAGGGATAGTTCACCCCCAAATGAAAATTAATTGTATACTCACTCTCTAGTGGCTTTAAACCTTTGAGTTTTTTCGGTTGAACACAAAAGAAGATATTTTGAAAAATGCTGAAAACCTGTAACACTGACTTCTGTAGTAGGAAAAACACATACTGTATATGACTTGATCTGGTGAAATGAGTCAGAAGTTGCACTGTTCTATTTTAAGATAAAGGCTGAAAATGTGAGAAAACACTTACAAAAGCTAATATTACAGAACAGACATTAAAAATGATCTCTAAAAGTTTTGTAGTCCAGCTCATAGAGTAAAAGTATTTAAATGACTATTAAAGTTGACTTATTAGTTTTATAGCATTTGTATATATATATACAGTTGCAATCAGAATTATTGAACCCCCTTTGAATTTTTTTTTCTTTTTTAAATATTTTCCAAATGATGTTTAACAGAACAAGGAAATTTTCACAGTATGTCTGATAATATTTTTTTCTTCTGGAGAAAGTCTATTTGTTTTATTTTGGCTAGAATAAAAGCAGTTTTTAATTTTTAAATCCCATTTTAAGGTCAAAATTATTAACCCTTTTAAGCTATTTATTTTTTTTCCATAGTCTACAGAGCAAACCATCATTATACAATAACTTGCCTAAATACCCCAACCTGCCTAGTTAACCTAATTAACCTAATTAAGCCTTTAAATGTCACTTTAAGCTGTATAGAAGTGTCTTGAAAAATATCTAGTCAAATATTATTTACTGTCATCATGTCAAAGATAAAATAAATCAGTTATTAGAAATTAGTTATTAAAACTATTATGTTTAGAAATGTGTTGAAAAAATATTCTTTCCGTTAAACAGAAATTGGGGGGAAAAATAAACGGGGGCTAATAAATCAGGGGGTTGAAAAATTCTGATTGCAACTGTATGTACAAATGAAGAGTCTAGATGAAAAAACCATCTGAAAACAGTGCCGTCTGGAATTTTTTTTCTAAAATCAGCATTTTTCTCAGCCTTTTATATTTATGGTCAGTTATTTCATGTTAAAAGCGATGAAAATAACCTGTTATTTGCCATAAAAGTGAAATTACTGAATCAAAATACTGTATAGGAGCTAATATGCTAATGCTAATATTAGAAGAAAATTTCAGATGGCACTTAAGAGGCTTTTGCATCTGAAATTTTCAAATTAAGCTGTAAAATAAATAGTTTTTCCCTTAAAATGCAATGAATTTTGAAGGATATCAGCAAAAAACAGGTAAAAAAATTACATTTACTCGTGATTTTCTCAGATTTTCAATTGAAAAAAGAGGGCAGACGACTATAGTTCAAATGGGCATATCTTCAAAACCTTTCAAGGTATGCATTTTATTTTAAAGTCTAAAGTCTCCTCTTTCTATTGATACCAAAATATCTCACTTATGAAATTTAGGTCACTGTGACTCATTTTGCTGGATCAGGTCACATATGGAAGTCAATGGTTACAGGTTTCCAGCTTTCTTCAAAATATCTTAGTTTGTGTTCAACAGAAGAAAGAAACTCAAACAAGTTTGGAACAAGAGACAGGTGAGAAAATGATGGCAGAATTTTCATTTTTTGGGCGAACTATCCCTTGGACTCTGAGAACATAATGCCTTATATTTACATTGAATATTGGCTCTGTTGCTGCAGATTCTGCCCAACCCTCCCACACATGTTCTTCATCTATTGGGTCTCCACTGGTTTCATCTAACTCTCCTTTTCCTGAATTTCTGCTGGTCCTCTCCAGCCCATCTGAGTCATCTGAGCCATTTAAGTCATCTGAGTCATTCAAATATTCTGAGTTCCAGTCCCTACTGTTGCTAGGTCCTATCTGTAAGGCTCCTTATTCCCTTTTATCAGAGGTCACCACAGTAGAATGAACTGCTACTTAATCTTGCACGTTTTACCAGCAGATGCTCTTCCTGCACCGAACCCAGCCACTAACCCTTGCAACCTGGTGACATCGCAGCCATATCACCCTGCAGCCCAGGACCGGTTACTCACTGAAGCTAAGCAGGGCTGAGCCTGGTCAGTACCTGGATGGGCGACCACATGGGAAAACTAGGTTGCTCTTGAAAGTGGTGTTAGAGAGGCAAGCAGGGGGGGCTCAACCTGCGGTCTGTATGAGTCCTAAAGCCCCAGTGAAAGTGAAGGGGACACTACAATGTCAGTGGGCGCCGTTTTTCGGATGAGACGTTAAACCAAGGTCAGGACTCTCTGTGGTCATTAAAAATCCCATGGCACTTCTCGTAAAGAGTAGGGGTGTAACCCCGGTGTCTTGGCTAAATTCCCTCTCTGCCCTTATGATCATGGCCTCCCAATCATCCCTTATCCACGGAATTGGCTCTATCACTGTCTGTCCACTCCACCAGTAGCTGGTGTGTGGTGAGCGCACTGGCACCGTTGTCCTGTAGCTGCCTTCGCATCATCCAAGTGGATGCTGCACACTGGTGGTGCTGTGGAGAGACACACTACCCCCCCCCCCCCCCCCGCCTCATGATTGTGAAGCGCTTTGGGTATATGGCCATACACAATAAATGTGCTATATAAATACACATTACATTACAACCCCCAGTGATGGAAACACCACCCTGATCTCATAAGGAAACATAACTATTTTACGTTTTGTCAGTTTAGTGCAGGGCTATTCAATTAGTTTGTCATGGGGGCCAGGTCATGAATAGTATCCCAAATGAGGGGATTTTTGCACCTTAAGGCACCCACATTGTATTTTTCTACATTAAAATGTTAATATGTTGTATTTTGAAACTACATAACATCACTGCATTATACAATGTGGCTTTTTTTAACAAACATATTCAAATGTTGCACTTCAAAGCACAACAAAAGCAGTGCATTGCTTAAGTAGTCTTCTTCTACATTCAGACACATGCATATGTTATATTTTGAACTGCATAACAATTAGGGATGCAAAGATTAGAGATTTTGGTTGTACGATTCTGAAGAATAATCATGGTTTCACGGTTATCAGGTCTAATGTAAATTTAAGCTTTATATTAGCCAAGTATTTAAATGAACTGTTGTTATCATCTGCGTTTTTACATACATAATAATTTTAATAATGATACATCTAACATATCTTTTATTTACATTGCACTGAAAGCCACGCACAACTCTCACCGCTACGGCGTGAGAAGTTTTCTACTGTGTGCGCCTGGAAAGCTGCGAGCACATTGCTTCGCTTGCGCGTGCATATTGGTATTCTGTATATTCTTACATTAGAAATAACAAACTTGTGTGCGGAAAATACATGATATGTGAACAGCCCGCGGCTATGATTAATCCAGTGTGCATGCGTATCAGCATATGGTATATAAGCTAAACTAGCGTATAGGTGGCATAACTTTGTTTAGTTGCAGCAGTTTCGTTCTGTGCAACAGAAATGCTGCGTAGAGAAGCCTTTACAATTAATTAAGTGTTACGAATTAAAGTGCAGTTAATAGTAAAACGGTTGATCGTTGCATCCCTAATAACCCCAGATAGCATATGAATGTAGGCCACTTTAGGCAGTAATGTGGCACTGGTGGTCTTCATTTGGCTCAGACAAAATGAACGTGAGGCTGAAGTGGCCCATCTGTACAATGGCAAAAGGGGGCCAAAGATACAAATATATATAAGGGCTATTTAAGGTAAAGATTTGGCACTTATGGCAAAATGTAATCTGAATGTGAGCCTAATGTGACCCATGTGGAAAATGATAAATTTGGCCCAAATGATGGAGGACAAATGTGGGCCACAGTTGGCAAAAATGTGGCATAGTCATTAAAGGGGAATTAGGGTCTAAATCTAAAGTGGCTCACATGTGTAGGTGCAAATGTGGCCCAGTTATCTTAAGACATTTGTGGGCTACTTTTGGCAAATATTTGGCACAGCAAACTATGGCTAATGCTGCTGTTAGCCTATAGTTGGCCAAGAGAAGATATGGCAAATGTGGCCCAGTTATCTTAATGCATATGCGGACCACTTTTGACAAATATTCGGAACAGTAAGGGGTAGAGCTGCACGATTAATCATAAAAAGATCGTAATCTCGATTCGACCCCCTAGACAATCTTAATCTAGCATTTATACGATTCTGCCAATCATATTTTCAAGTTCAGGAGAGAAGCATAAAGGCGGCCGCACAAGTTTTCACGTTGTTTTACATACATTGCTCAGCAACGTGTACACCTCCAAATGGTGCTGAAAGAGTCACATACTGTATTTATAAGGTATAATTCACCCCCAAAAATGTCATTTCTGTCTGCATGTAATGATGATTTTGCAGAAAACACACATGATGTGAGCTGACCGTGAGCTGTTACCACAGAGAGGGCGGGTGCGTGCCTGTGAATGATGCCTACCTTAGTGAACAGAACTTGAATAGGCTGTAAATAACAGGTAATAAAGTTGTAAATAACGTTCAGTTTGTGGCACAGAGCGATCGTTTGGGAGCTGCACGGAAAGTATGAACCACACACGCACAGTGAAAATAAAACCGAAAGCGTGCACATCATTCAAATGATCATATCGCATTTTAGAGTTATGATTACGACAAGCATATAATATGTTTTTCTTTCAAAGCAAACACAAGAGTGTTGTGCATTAGATTAAATGTTTAACCATGTCAGAATAGCTACTCTAGCCTATATAATGTTGAGTATAATGCAAGAGGGAATCTGATAATGACAAATGTCTGATTTTACCAGTAGAAAAAACGGTCTTACAATATTGTCAATGACAGATTGCAAGCACATCTATGTCTCAAACATAACAATTCAACATCAGAATTATGAATAGTTGTATTCTGAAATAACAATAATAATAGGCTACTCATATTAACCTTTATTTTACATCTACAGAATCGTGAGAACATCGTGATCTTTATTTTAAGCAAAAGAATCTCGATTGTCATTTCAGCCAGAATCGTGCAGCTCTAGTAAGGGGTCATAAAAGGGGTGATAATTAGAGGTCAAACCATAGCTTTTTGACATGGTAGATATGGGTAGTAATTTACACTGTAAAACTTGTTGTTGTAAATTTACAGAATAATACTGGCAGCTGAGTTGTCAGCCACATACTGTGTTTTTACAGTCCACTCTTGTAGGAACCCTTTAAACCCACAGCAAAATTCTCATTTTTAAATATACACTTCCAAGTGTCCACACTACTGAGTGCTCAAGAAACTGTGAAAAACAGCTAAAGATAATGGGTTACTTATATAATAATTGAGGATTGGTGATTAACAAATCCTGTTTACAAAAAGAAATACTGAAGGAAAAAAACAAGAACAGAAAATAGAGAAACAGACTACAACTGACTTGTCAAAGCTTTGTAATGAAATCAACTGATGTACAACAAATTATTAAACCACAAAAAAAAATAAATAAATCAAATTATTACTAGCCTGTTTCATTTTGTCTAACATCCACAAAAGTCACCATCATGGAGAAAAGTGTTTGCTTTCGTTGGGCTCTTAGCCCTGAACCTCTTAGTATATAAATATATATGAAAAGTTTGTTTGTTACAGCAAACAAGCCAAGTAAAAAAACAAAACAAAAAAACTAAATAAAAGTCAGGTAATACTAATTTTGTTTTAGGTGAGGCACAACCAGTGATGAAATGCTATAATTTACAGATCATTAAAAATAACGTAATAGCATGCTGCCAATTCTATTGTGCATATTCTGCTCAAAGAGACATCAATAATCAGCTTATGAACCTCAACAACGATGACAATGAACAAAACTCACAAACATCACAAACAGAAGACTAAAAGTGACAAAATCAACAACGTAAACAGCAGAATTACAATCAAATAATGAAATCTGTAGCATAAATAAGCAATAAAACGTATTTATACTGCAATGCATGCTGTGATTGTGTACTCTGCCACACCCAGTATGCATTGCAGCATAAAATATTTTAATTGTTACCATTGTTGATGTACAAGGTCTGATTCCTGAGGTCTGAGACTGTCTTTATCATTTCTGACCTGATGTTTCTTTCTTTTAATTCACTCTTAACCTGAACATGAACTGGAGCGGACCACCCTAGAGCCATCTTTCCATTCAGTATGTGGTCCGGATATACTGTGTAGACCAGATCTGGGCCAGAATAAAAGCAAATTGTGGCCCAGAATAGGGTCAGTTCTAGTTCATTTGGTTGAATTCTGGCTGATATGTGATATTGCTATGGCTTAATTGTGGCCCAGATCTGGCAAACAGGATAGAACCGCCCAAGTGCCATTATTTCATGTGGTATGTGGGCCAGATGTAAGTGACTGGTGTGGGCTGGATTTGAGCTACATGATATTTGCTATATGGGAACGATATCAGCGCATCAAGACATCAAGGCCTTTTCTACAAACATATCCAAATGTTTTTGGCTGTTCACACCACTTGCTTAATGTCACGTGACTCATGCTCTGTGCAGCCTTCTACTGCAGCTCGTGCTGTATTGAACAGATGCACGTCACTTCATAGCTATAGCGGTTGTTTTTCGACTAAACTAAATTCATTTTTCTTGTCTCGATCACACTACTTGGAGGGCTGTGGCCGCCAATTGAATAGCCCTGGTTTAGTGGCTAATTTGTACAAATTCATAGAGTTCAAAAAGGAGGCATTGCACCCAACCCCACCCCTAAACCCATCCATCATTGAAGGATGAGCAAATTAGAAATTAGCCACTAAATCGGAAAAAAGTTATCCATAGCTATAAGATTGTGTTGGAAACACTCACACACACTCTTACACAGTTTATACACTAGTGCCAATTGGGTTTGTCCCACATGTCAGTGGACTGTGGGGGGAACTAGAGGAAACCCATGCGAACATTAGGGGTGGGAGGGAAAAAACTGATTAATCAATGCATTGCAATTGTTTCTCTAGTGATTCTGAATCGATTCCGCCATTAGCCAAGTGGTAAAGTGCACTGACATATAGCACTGAGGTGCTCAAGGCAAGCCAAGTTAGATTCCCAGCTCGAGGTCCTTTGCCGATCCTTTCCCCCTCTCTTTGCTCCCCATGTATTCCTTTCTCAACTCCACTGTCCTATACAATAATGGTGGAAAACCCTAAACAATAAAATTATAAAAAAACAATAATTAGATCACGACAGTGCAGGCCTATGTGGCTGAGCTAGGAACAGAAAAAATTAAACGTTGACGCACATTATGAACAAAAGATGAACAAAATAAAAATTTAAACACATAGAACACGGCGCTGTGCTTCTTGTCCAGTGTCCACTATTCAAATTCTTGCCGCTTCTCAAAGCGAAACCTCGAGTCATCATAGACATGGCACAGTGCCACTCCTTCAGAATCACTACAAAATGCGAACAGGGTGGCATTAACGTGATGCATTGACACTGACTACAGCACAATTGTACAGTATGTCACTCGTAGCGTGTGTTTTGCGAATGTGGACTCTGAATGTAAGTGAAAATGTTGCAAATGAATAAAGCATGTTGTACTACTATGTTTTAAAGTTTGTTCTCTGTGACTCTAAACTTTTCTAGTATAACTTTTCTAAGCAATTCTATTATAATTTCCAAATAAAAAGTTTATATAAAACATCAATTTAGACGAATTAAAAAATAAATAAAGACATGATTAACAAGGTTATAAATCTAATGCTCTTTTTTTTGGAATAAAAACCGTTTGTTCTTTATAGTTTTTCTTTGTAATCTGTCTTTTCAATGTTATATTCAGAGCTTGTTCATGCTGAATATAACTTTTCTAATAAAATAAAATAAAACATTTTAGATTCACTACATTTATACATAGTTTCCAATCATAAACAAAAGCATAGAAACTCCATTTCTGGTTAGGAAGTGCTAATTATACAAAGGAACTGTTTGTTTTCTGACAATTAGGTGCTAGAGTAATGTTAAGTGCTAGAGTAGGGCTGGAGTTCATGTTTACTTAGAATCAAGAGATACTAAATACTATAAACATGAGCTGCTCAAGTGAAAAGATCACTGCTGTGCATCAGATTAGACATTTGTATTATTACAATACAGCTTTTTAATTATACTAAACCAGGTCACATTCTGAGGCATTATTAGAGGAAATTAAAAACAGTTACTGGCCAACTGTCGAGTAACACGCATACATATTGCATTTGGTGATGGCAAGTGTTAATTTAAAAAGCCCTGGGTGGGCCACATGTTAACAATAGCACAAAACTGAAAGCAATCCACAACAACAGTGACAAACATCAGCTTTATAACTCCTGTTTAATAAAAAAAAAATGATTGAGTGAGCAATCAAATTATTCTCATTTTTTTGCATAAAAAAGGTTGTTCTGTTAAACGAAGATCAATCAATCTACATAATATTTAGATAAATATAATAAATTATTTTACACTGTTAGACTTTACCACAAGTTTAGTTATTTACCGCAAAAAAAATGGCCGGTAAAATGCCACATACAATCTTTACAGTTCACTGCTGTAATATGCACTACATTGTGGTAAAATTTAAACTTTTTTCAGTAATTTACTGTATATTAGGAATTAGTGATATTAATATTTAAAGTCAATAAATTCTCCCCCCTAGTTTTCCATAATGTTTTGTGATTTTTTGTGTTAAAAATGACTGCTGTTGTGGTGGTACTTTCCAGAAATTTGCTGACAATTTTGCGAAAAAAAAAAAAAAGTATAATATAAATATAATTTACCATATTAGGTAGACTACTATGTTAGGTGTGCAATCTGACACAAATGATAAAAAATAAAGCTTCTTTATTTTGTTCTCTTGTCAACACAAGGTCTAAAACAGATCTAAAATGGTAGGGATTAATCCAAAGGAAGGTCGTATAACTCTTATTTTTGTCCACGATTTTACTTTCTCTCAGATTTCACTCCCTGGAGCATCTGACATCATGTACCTCACTCAGGACATGCATTAGGGCTTCCCCTACCGTAATACACATAAAACATAAATTGCTATAAAACTCGTCAATGGCAGGGAAGCGTTTTCTCATGTTAACTGCAGGGATAGAGTTTAACAAAAACATTTATCGATTTTACGTACACCATAATACCAATGATTTTGAGGGCGCAGGTGAGATGTAATTTTTCAAGAGACACTCAAATACATCACATGTGCATGTATGCAACATCTATAAGTCATGTAAAACAATTGCAAACGATTATATGTTTAAAATTGAATGTTTTATGAGATTATTTAAAAATTTTTCAGATAATTTTGCGTTTACATTAAGAATTTTGCAGAACTTTTTGTTGATTTTGCGTTGGATTTAGCAATTGTGGAATCGCAAAAAAACTAGAGGGTCTGAATTTAATTACACTGTTAGACTTTACTGCAATTTTACAGTTATTAACTGTAAATGCCCAGTAAAATACTATACAGTCTTTACAGTTTACTACTGTAATATGCACTGCATTGTGGCTAAATTAAAAACTTTTACAGTAACTTACTGCATATTAGGAATTAGCGATTTTCTACTGTATTTAAAGTAATCAAGTACTGCTAATGCAGTTAAAGAGAAAAATGAGATGATTATTGTAAAACAATATTAATTAACATCAAATTACAAATTAACTTGTTTCACAAAGTGCATTTAAAATAGATTGATGAATAAAAATTACCTTTGTAAACCACTTAAAATGCATACCATAACAATGAATAATAAAAAATACTGTTGTACATGTCACTTGTTTGGAATTTATTAAATAGTAAATACTATAAATAATGGTTTTGTACTTCTATTCTATTGTCTAGGCTATTATACTGTAAAATTAAATTGCGGTAGGGCCCTGCTACTGTACAACACATTTACAGGTACGGTAAGTTACTGGAAAGGGGCAGTTGTAGTAAATTGCTGGCAATAGGGCTGCCAGTAAGTTACCACAAAAATGTCTAACAGCGTACTTTACATCTAGGTAAAATAAGCTGGGAAAGTCTTGCTTGAAAATGTTCAAAGATAATCTACAACCCACTAGAAATGCTTTCAATTAGAAATGGCAGTGGATGAGCATTATTTGTCCAAATCTGAGCTCTGAACTTTACACTGCACATTTCAGAGAAACACTAAATGTGTGTCCCCTAATCAGCCAGCTTTACAGTAGTTTTATTTAGCCTTTTTCTAAAAATCAACCGTTCAATGTTGTGGAAGGAAAGTGATGGATTATTCTAGTCCATCATTTCAGACAAGCGAGGAAGAGCGAGGCAGAAGATGAACTGATCTGAGAGCTCTCCAGACACTTGAACAGAATACAGGGGTTGTGCAGCTGCTGGCGATGAGCGAGCAAACATAATTATATGAGCCGGGGAGCGGTGTTGAGCTCAATGAGGCAGAGAGGAAGACTCACGCTGGGTCTGACGCTCTGGAGATGCTGCTTTTGTTGACGCCTGGATCACCCAAGGATGCGGGGGAAAAACACATCTGCAGAATACTTAACCTTTCACCCTACAACAACAAACTCCATGTGTTTGATTATTTAGAAATGTAAAAACAAGGAAGCGCTAATCCCGAGGAAAACAAGCAAATAAAATAATCCCTCAAACAAAATTATATAAGAATTATTAGCCTCCCTGATCCCCCCCCCTTCACACATTTTCTGTTTAATGGAGAGATTTTTTTTCAACACATTTTACACATAATAGTTTTAATAACAAATTTCTAATAACTGATTTATTTTCTCTTTGCCATGATGACAGTAAATAATATTTGACTAGATATTTTTCAAGACACTTCTATAAAGCTTAAAGTGACATTTAAAGGCTTAACTCGGTAAATTAGGTTAACTAGGCAGGTTAGGGTAATTAGGCAAGTTATTGTATAACAATGGTTTGTTCTGTAGACTATCGAAAAAAATATATACTGTAGCTTAAAGGGTCTAATAATTTTGACCTTAAAGTGTTTTTTAAAAAATTAAAAACTGCTTTTATTCTAGTCGAAACAAAACAAATAAGACTTTCTCCAGAAGAAAAAATATTATCAGACATACTGTGAATTTTTCCTTGCTCTGTTAAACATCATTTGGAAAATATTTAAAAAAGAACAAAAAAATCAAAGGGGGGGTAATAATTCTGACTCCTTCATATATATTAGGGGTGCACTGATTTACCAAACTCACGATTCGATACTAATCTCACAATACTATTTAGTCATAATTTTTTTAAGTGAAGAGCCCTTTCTTTTCTTTTTTTAATGCTGCACATTTTTTTGCAAAATAATACATTTTCTGCCATAACTAAATTGCTATTTTAAAAACAAATTCCAAAAAAAAGAAAAGAAAAAAATAACAATACAAACTAAAGAAGACTCATTGATGTAAACAAACTAAAACTGTGACTGTGCTGGGATTTTACATTTTCAAGAAGAAATATGAGCATATCTGTTTTCTGGCATAAGCTGAAGCCTTTGCACATTTACAATGTCCCCTGCTGATGAAAAAAACTCTTTCACTGGGGACTGAGATGGCTGGTGTGGAGAGGTAAGCCTGTGCAATGTGTACAGAGGTGGTTAATAGATCCTCTGCTCTAGGGGACTTGCCACTGGCATAAAAAACTAATTATAAAATCACTATATAGTAGGATAGAGACTAGAGGTAAACATGATTATTCATTCATTCATTTTCTTGTCGGCTTAGTCCCTTTATTAATCCAGGGTCGCCACAGCGGAATGAAATGCCAACTTATCCAGCACGATTTTACGCAGCGGATGCCCTTCTCTGGGAAACATCCACACACTCATTCACACTCATACACTACAGACAATTTAGCTTACCCAATTTACCTGTACCACATGTCTTTGGACTGTGGGGGAAACCTGAGCACCCGGAGGAAACCCACGCGAACACAGGAAGAACATGCAAACTCCACACAGAAACGCCAACTGACCCATTACAGCCGAGGTTCGAACCTGCGACCCAGCAACGTACATGCTGTGAGGCGACAGCACTACCTACTGCGCCGCTGCGTCACCAAACATGATTATAAAGATAAATAATTAATATTACTTGTATAATTAATTAATATAAGTATCAATGTGATCACACATACGAAGAGGTAACTTTGAACATTTTTAAATATTTAATAATAATAAGCAAATAATTAACGTATGCATGAACTAATTTGAAAAGGAGAGGGTAAAAATAATCTAATACCTGCTTCTGTAACAGCACAACTTTCTCTTTCAGTCTGCAAAACATCTTCACACTTTCACTATGAAAACACTGATGCGCCGTGTGATCTCCGTAGCACTCATCGGAGCAAGCAGAGCTGCAAGTCATCCCGTCGACGTGGTTTGGTTTATTAATAGTTTGTTGCATATAGGTGTCTGTGACATTAGTTTTTCACTGTACTGACGGCATCATATTTATTGTTCTGTTAGTGTAAGTAAACTTCTTTTCACAGTATTTGCACACACATTTTGTGTTTTATCTGGCACACTTTGTGTCATTTTACTCTGCCGCCCCACCTCTTGCTCGCTGCTGATGTGCAGGTAAAGCGAGTTTGTGCCTATAAACACAACGCCCCCTCTGTTCAAATAATGTATCGCG
>CAIGQZ010025690.1:2171058-2181486 GCA_903798205.1 Danio tinwini
ATACTAATTTGTGGATCTCCTTACTTCCGGGTTCAGCACTACTGCCGTTGTGGCAGGTGTATTCTGGGAAATTTTCTTTACACCTCCGTTTTGAGTGTGGTCCTGAAAAATCTTCGTTCGAAGGGGTGTATACCCCTTGCCCTTAGCCCTACGCCTTCAAGCTAAAGAGAATTGGGACACCACTACCCCTTGACATGAATGAGCAAAACAAGGGGTAGGGGTAAGGGGAAGGGTTAAGGGGTAGAATTGGGATTGGGCCTTATTGCCATATACTGAAAGCAGCAGCAGATAGTTCACCTTAGATATTGAAAACACAATAAACCGTTTGAAATTGAACTTTAGAACTAAACACATATGAGTGATTCAGCATCTACATTTAATGATGTTAAAGAGGGTTAACATGTATTAAATAGATTCTAAACCTTACCGTTTCGTGAGTGAGTGCATATTCTGTGCTTCTTAATGGCTGTATTTAAATTTCTGTTGTGTTTCGTCTGGTGCAAACTGCCAAATTGCTCATTACTGTTGTTAGGACACGTGGTTACAATGTAACCTGCTCGCCTAATGTTTACGCTCGTAATATTTATATCTCTTGCTAATTAATAACCGCATGTGGAACTGAATCTGTCTCATTTCGACTTCTGATACTGTCCACTGACACTGTCGCATTTCGCTTACGGACGCATGCTTTCAGGGTCTTTCTGAATGAATGAATGAATGAAATAAGCTGTTTTCCAACAAGGCAACCCGGGGGTGCGGAATTATAATTGGCTAAACTGGCATTGTGCAGGTTAAATTTACCTAAACAAAGACAGCGTTCCGGCACGGTAAAAAACATTTTCAAAGCAGAATATCTGACTTTAACATTGTTTTTCAATTAAACAGGTATGTTCACTTAGGATGTTTCTTAAATATCTGCACACATTATGGTATTTTTTTTGCTTTAGAAGAGTCAAAAACTTACATACTGCACCTTTACCTAAGTTGACTAGTAAACTTTTCTGTAAGTGACCTAGTTAAGCCTTTAAACTGCACTATAAGCCGGATACAAGAATCTTGCAAAAAAACTCGTAAATATTTTGTACTATCTTTATGTCAAAAACTAAATAAATTACTTATTTAAACTAATATGTTTAAAATGTGTTGAAATCTCTCTGTTAAACAGGACTTGAGAAACATTTGAAAAAGAATTTTGATTTCAAAGGAGGGCTAATAGTTTTGCCTTCAAATTTGTGTGTCTGCGTGTGTGCACGTGCATGTTTGGTGTGATTTCACAAAGTATGATATATTCCTGGAACAACATTCCAATCAGCCATTACAATAAAAATAAATAAAAGTAGCACAAATACCATATACTGCAAGCTACCTTAAAAGGCCAAAAAACCAATAACCCGCACGAGCCCTTACAAAGTGTAAGTAAAGAAAGGAGGCACTTACTGTTTCCGAAGGGTGGAGGTGTTGTTTGTCCCAGAGCTGTCATTCCGGTCCAGTCGGCCTCTATCTTTGTCAACAGGGGCCGACCCACATGACAGGCCTCGGGTCAGCCTCGTGTGTGTGCGGCGAGCTGGACCAGGCACCGTGGATGAGGGGACATTACTGCTGCTGTTCTGATGCACACCTCCAGCATTGTGGTTTGGTAGAGATGTCGGCTGGATCGGCTTTGAGCTCTGGTTGTAGTTGTGGATCTGTGTGGAGTTCTCAGTTGGGGTTCTGTCGTGCCGCAGGTCCTGGTTCTCCTGGTTGACCCGGTCTAGTTGAGTCTCAAGCTCCTCAATGCGTTTACGTTGGGTCTCTAGAAGTTTGGCCTGGTTCTCGATGATGTTATTAAGCTCCAGGAGGTACTCCACAGCCCGACTTGGGCTGTCTGGGTTGGACTCCATAGTTTGGGTCTTACCTCCCCCCCCCCCACCCGAGAGGTTCAGTGGGGGGGAGATAAAACAATAGAGCCTAAAAGTTGAAGCTTGATAGAGCTGTCTTTATCCTATATATCGCAACTTCAGTCTCAACAACTGAAAAACACCAGCAAAGAACATTTAGAGCACCATTATGATAGGCATCAACTGCGTCTTTTTGTTCATATGTGAATCTTTCACCTGGTAAAAAGAATGGAGGAGGGGGGGGGGGGGATAATCAGCAAAAAGAGTTGTCAGCAAAAGAGTTCAAAGGTCAAGAACTTTTGTATATTAGCTGTGATTGTACTTCAAGGTAGTAAAAAAGATTAAGAAAAAAGTAATAGAAAGAAAAAAATGGCATGAACAATTCTGAGCTTATAGACAAAAAAATCCATTTGAGTCCATGTGACGACACAAAGCCATGAACACAAGTCTAAAGAAATGATATCTGCAGTTCATTTCTGTTTCCATAAACCCAGTCATTACAAAATCCAGTCATCTTGAGATTTGCTGTGCTACACACAACTCCCGCATGCTGAGGTAGCACAGTGGAAAATGGGGAACAGCAGCAAAAAGGTACAAATCCAATCCCTGAAATCCCCTATAGCTTGACAGAGACAACATACTGTAAAATTAAAGTGAAGAAATTGCTTCTTCATTAGCACAAAAGTGAAATTCCATAAAGCTGAAGCATATATGTAATGTCCAACTTCAATAAACTGCCTTTATATAAAGCACCAAAGGAGGCATTTTTGAGTAAAGCGTTTAAAGTATGAAACACTTGCACGCGCTGGGCGCGCGCTCTTCTTCTTCAAAATAGTCTCAGTAAAATATGCTTTTTAAAAAGAAAATTTACACATATAGCTCCGCATGTTAAAAAGATCCTACTTACACATCTCTTTTTTTCAACCCATTTTTCACGGGTAGCTTTCAGTCCATCGCTTGCGCTCCGCTTTCTTTGTAAAAATTGCGCGTCTTGTTTGTTTATTAACCTCAACGTCAGTTTAATTGACAGCGTCGTTTAAGAGTCACAGCTTTTATCTATTCCTGCACACATCATCACGACTTTTCCTAGACGTAAACCGAGATGCACCACCTGCTGTAAAGTTCCGCGATCCTCTGTATTATTTCCCGAAGTGACCGAGTGCTCTGCGCGCGGATGCTCTTGGTCTCTCGGATGCTCAGGTTCGTGCGCGCGTTTTTCACCTGACAGATCCAACAGCAACTGGCAAGCAGAGATGCGCTAAACTAGTCTTTCCAGCGCTCGTCACACAGGCAACCCACGCAAGATCTTTTCAGCGCACAACAGAGAGAGAGATTTCAACAAATGAAGCTTAAGCAAACACATTAGACATGTAAATGATGTAAATATACCAACATAAATCACCATGGTAACACTATACTTACTAAAAAACAAACAAGCTTAAAGAATTACAAAAACAGAAAACCCTCATAGAATTTGTCAGTTTTAATGGTTTCTTTGGGTCTTTAATATTTTCCTTCAGCTTAGTCCCTTTATTCACCAGGGGCCGCCATAGCGGAATGAAACCACCAACCTATCCAGTATATGTCTGCACAGCGGATGCCCTTCCAGCTGCAACCCAGTACTGGGAAACACCCATACACACTCATTCACACACATACACTACAGACAATTTAGTTTATTCACTTCACCTATAGCATATGTCTTTGGACTGTGGGTAAAACCCGAGCACCTGGAGGAAACCCACGTGAACACAAGGAGAACATGCAAAGTCCACACAGAAATGCCAACTGACACAGCCGGGACTGGAACCAGCAACCTTGTTGCTGTTAGGCGACAGTGCTAATCACAGAGCCACCGTGTTGCCCCCTCTTTATTCTTTTTATTCTTTAGTTTTTTTTTTCTTTTTTATTACCTTCCTTTGGTTTATTTCCCAAAACACTGTAGAAAACATAAACACGGACTTTGTTACATTCGTAAACATTTTTACTTCTTTAAAAACAGTTGATGGTTTTATAAAGTTTTTAATAGTATTTGTAGATGAAACCATTGTAATTTCTGTAGTTTTCAATATCAAGATTTCCATTCCTGTTCTTTTGTTTGCTTGTTTGTTTATCTATTTATTAGTGAAATAACTTTTTAACTGATTCAATGGTAACCTGACAACATAGAATAATAATTTGCTAGCTTAAACAGAATTTTAATACTAATAATTTAACCTTAATGTTCCAAATGTACAAAAAAAAAAAGACTCTTCTGTGCTGATAAAGACAGCTTAAACCAGCCTAAGCTGCTTTTAGCTGGTCGACCAGCCTGGTTTTAGAGGGGTTTTGGACATTTCCAGGCTGGTTTCCAGCCATCTCCAGTGTGATCTTAGCATGGTCAGGCTGGAAAATGACCAGCCAACCAACCTAGGCTGGTTTAAGCTGGATTTTTAGTAGAGTTATTATGCAACTATTAAAAAAACACATTTACAAACTATATTAAATACTGTTGTTTGTCACTTGACCACAGCATGCAGTAATTAGTTATAGGTAGGGCCAGACGGAATCTGCAGAAGTTTTTTGCTATTTCTGCAGAGAATTTTGGTAAAAATCTGCGGATTTCTGCGGAATTATTCTAGGAGTATCATAACTAAAACCTTAAAATGTGAAATAAAAAAGAATATATTTTTAACTTTTATTTAATGTTTAAAATGCAAATCCAATTAGATTAACAGTAAATAGTTACCTGTAAGTAAATAAACAGAATTAATGATGGGCTAAAAATCTGCGAAAAATCTGCGGAATTCTGCGCGCGCAGATTCCGTGTGGGCCTAGTTATTAGTTAATTTATAATTGACCATTAAGCATCTAATCAAGAAGAAATTTTATTAAAATACAACAAAGTAATGAAAGGAACTGTTTTATACCATACTGTCCATTACTATTATTACCATTACTATTGTAGAGATGTGCATCGATAGATTTGCTCTTAAGTGTTTGGACTCTCAGCAGTGAATATTAAACCACACTGAACTGAACTGAACTGAACTAAACTGAACTAAACTGAACTTAAACTCTGAAAACTGAACTGACACTGTTTCAATTCACTATAATCTTCCATGTGAAGCTGCTTTGACACAATCTACATTGTAAAAGCGCTATAAAAATAAAAATGAATTATAACAGAACTGTGCTCATTCATTTTAATGAAACACACACATACCATAAATCATAAACATACAATTCCACCATTTTAACATAATAATAATAATAATAATAATAATAATATCTCAAATAATAACGTTATAAAAATGTTATTTCTATTATAACATATAGAGCGGAATCAGGTACTTTTTTAATATGCTTTGGTGTCATCTACTGCTCAGGGCAGAAATTGCACCCCCATTTAGCTCTGCATGCACACACACAGACACACACAAAGCAAGAAAATGCACTCCAGGCAAATCTCAGGTAGATACATGACTGTTTAATATAACTCTTTAATATAATTTGTTACCTGCATTTGGGTTACAATGGATTATAACAATATAATCATAATAGAAACATAATATCATATGTATATATAGAACTATAATTATATATTTATATGTATTTACAATTGGTACATATGGCCATAAACATTAGTATGGACATAAAGACAACGTGAGACTCTAAAATGGGCCCTTCAGACTGAACGTGTAATTAATACAGAGACGTATGTTAGTGAAGCTTATGTGGCATTGGCTCATATTCTGAATATTACGATATGTTTCAAAATATGCGGACCACCAACACCCGACTGACTTCAACACGCTGATCCCAGACCTGCTGGGGTGCACAGATTTACACTGCTGTCCCAGTTATTTGAAATGGCATCGTCTTATGCATAGTTTAAATGTGCGTACAAGAGTAGAACACACACAATGAACAATATTAGGTGATATTTTGCGTTTGATGACTTGAACTTAATTGAATCGAGGAACACAACTGATGAATACAGTAGTAGGCACAGTTTTTTTTAGGTTAATGCTAAAATATCAGTATATTTAGTTAAGCTACAGTTAACAAGAGCATAATACAGTCAACCTCTCTCTTACTTTTACTAACAAGATTTCATCAATTAAGATAAAGAGAAAAAACCCTGGGTGCATTAAACTAAAGAGGTTTTGCAGGCTTGGCGCAAAGCCACATAATATTGCAAACTTCAACTTATCGGTACAAACATTCTGCACAATACTCTCTCTTTTTTATTTGGTTGACAGACACAACTGCTATCATTGTCTTTTCTATCGATGCTATCGTTGTCTTTTCCATCGATGCTATCGTTGTCTTTTCTATCGATTACTATTCATATTTCATAGAGATTCACTTCACATCAGAGTTGAACAGATACTGCATCTGAAATGAATACATACTGCGTCTCCGTCAGTTATTTGGAGTCAATCTGTGTGTTATTCATAGCTGCAGGAAATGATTCAAGGAGAATACAGTCAAATTTTCACTGCAAATGGCATAAAATATTGAGATCACAGAGGCCAAGGTCAGCAGACAAGAGAAGACGTTTGTTAACAAGGCAACAATAGGAGCTACTTTGAGGGTATATGCTGTAGCCTATAGGGCTTGCTCCAAAAATAAATACATAAATAAAATGATATTTACATATCTGTTCCCTGAGATATCAGAGACCCAGAGGGCACAACAAATAACAATTTATTCATAATTTTTTACGTGGTGCTCTTAGAGAAATATGGCAAATACAGTATATGGCCTTTTAACAGTTAACATGTAGACACACCTTTCAAAAGAAGGTTAAACTGGGCAATTACCCTTAAAGGAATGCTTTACTTTCTTTGGGAAATATTGTAGGCTCATTTTACATCTCTCCTACAGTTAAACAGATGAGTTTTACCATTTTTGAATCCATTCAGCCGATCTCCGTGTCTGGCGGGAGCACTTTTAGCTTAGCTTAGCATAAATCATTGAATCGAATTAGACTATTAGCATCTTAGTTAAACATTTCAAAAAAGGGTTTACAGAATTGTCCTATTTAAAGAGTGATTATTCTGTAATTACATTGTGTATTAAGACAGATGGATAATTTTAAGTTTTAAAAAACTCTTGATTTTTAAATGTGATGCTAATGGTCTAATCCAATTCAATGATTTATGCTAAGCTAAGCTAAATGTGCTTCTGCCAGGGCTGGAGATCATTTGAATGGACTCAAAAGTGACTAAACTCAACTGCTTAACTCTAGAGGACCTGTAAAATGTGCCTATTTCCAAAACAAGTGGAGCATTCCTTTAAAAATTAATTTAGCAGAGATCAGGTCTGTTTTAAGGAACAAGCACAATAGGTGTTGCAAAAATCATTCAATGTTCAATGTTTCAAACATGAACTATTAAGAACTGTTCAAAAGTTTGGTGTTGGTAAGATATTTAATTGCATTACATATTATAATTTAGAATGTTGTTTTAAATTTAAATATATTTTTAAAAAGTAATTAATTTTAGTAATGACAACCAATTCAGCAGCCATTAATCTTGTCCTCAGTGTCCTAAAATCCATCAGAAATGACTATAAAATGCTGATTTGGGGCTCAGGAAACATTTCTTATTCTTCAAATCACTACTGAAAACAGTTGCTGTTTATACATGTTTGTCATGGTTTTTGTAAATTCTTTTTCTGACCTCAAACTTTTGACAGTAGCATTTAATAATTATCATTCAGCATCTGATCCGTAGCTAGTAAAATGTAATCATAGACTTTCTCTGGTTTACATGGAGCATTATTTAAGATTGAAGTGACTTCAAACTTGGTTCAGAATAAAAAACAGACAAAAAAACAAAAAAACATCTGGGCTACAGGTAAAGAACCTTACTTTTGCTACCATGAAAGAAACTATTAGACCCAACACACACAATCATTTTGTTGCATACAAGTTCAACATACTGTACAAACAGTCTGGTGCAAAAATAAAGATGTTGTGTTGATAACTGCAGACTTTCTTTATGGAGGACAAAGTGGAAGAGGGGAGAGATACTGTAGGCCTGAGAGAGCAAGCTAGAGTGGGAGAGTTTAAAAAATACTTAAAACAAGAATATATATTTATATACTACTTTCTTGTAAATTGTGTTTGCTTGTGCAAAATGTACCACCATGACACTTTTTGTGAATTCTTTGCAGTTGGTAACTTGTTCTAGATGGTTGTGCACTAAAGAGACTTCTACTTGAAACTTGGCAACTTGGCATTGTGTACTATGAAACTGTTGGCACAAACTGCTTGTTATTTTCCTCTTTTGCAAGTCTGGTTGCATAAGCCCCTGCTTGATGTATAAATGTAAATGCATTTAAACTGCTTACCGCTGAAGTCAAAAGAGCCACCCACTTAAGTATTCACAGGACTGATACCCGAGAACTCTGCGTCATGAGTACAAGGATACAGCATGTGAACGATTCAGCTCACTGACTTTATAGGACAGCCACAAAACCACAAATCTAGTTTTAATTCACAATCTACAAGCGAAAGCCAATTTTCTCAATAATTTGATTTGTTTGAACCCTCAGATTCCAGATTGTCAAATAGTTGTATCTCGACCAAATAATGTTCAGTCCTAACAAACCACACATCAATAGAAAGCTTATTTATTCAACATATAATGCAATCTCAATTTGTCTCAAAAATACTTGAAAAATGTGTTGCATCTCAAATCAATAACTATCTCTCTAGTAACAATCAGTTTGAGCTCTTCCAGTCTGGCTTTTATCCCAACCATAGCAATGAGACTGCTCTTGTTAGGATCACTAATGATTTACTACTGGCAGCAGACTCTGGTTTACTAACAATTCTTATTCTTCTGGACTTGAGTGCAGCCTTTGACACGGTTTCGCACAAGGTTCTTTTGAATAGGTTTGCCTCACTAGGGATCTCTGGCACCCCTCTTTTATGGTTTAAATCATATCTTGCAGAATGTACTCAGTTTGTCCAAATTAAAGATTTTAAGTCAAGATTGTCACTAATGGTGTCCCACAAGGTTTTTTTCTTTTTTAAATATTTCCCAAATGATGTTTAACAGTACAAGGAAATTTTCACAGTATGTCTGATAATATTTCTTTCTTCTGGAGAAAGTCTTATTTGTTTTATTTCTGCTAGAATAAAAGCAGTTTTTAATTTTTAAATCCCATTTTAAGGTCAAAATTATTAACCCCTTTAAGCTATTTATTTTTTCCATAGTCTACAGAACAAACTATCATTATACAATAACTTGCCTAATTACCCTAACCTGCCTAGTTAACCTAATTAAGCCTTTAAATGTCACTTTAAGCTGTATAGAAGTGTCTTGAAAAATATCTAGTCAAATATTATTTACTGTCATCATGTCAAAGACAAAATAAATCAGTTATTAGAGATGAGTTATTAAAACTAATATGTTTAGAAATGTATTGAAAAAATCTTCTCTTCGTTAAACAGAAATTGGGGAAAAAAATAAACAGGGGGGCTAATAAATCAGGGGGTTGAATAATTCTGATTGCAACTGTACAATTTCACTGCTATGCTGATGACACTCAACTCTTCCTGTCCACCAAGCCCTACAGTTATTTTCCTCCTTTCAGCTTTGAGCAGATGTTTAGCTAAAATAAAAATCTGGCTTTTAGCTAACTTTCTAAAATTAAATAGCGACAAAACTGAAGCCCTTCTCATCGGGACTAAAAGTGTCTTGGATAAAGCTGTTAATTTCACAATAGACATTGATAATAGCACAATTTTTCCCTCTGTGCAGGTAAAGAGTTTGGCTGACATCTTGGATAGCACACTCTCATTTGAAGGTCACATCAATAATATTACGCGTACTGCATATTTCCACCAAGTGTCTCCGCTCTTCTCTCACAACCAACAACACAGCAATTCTTATCCACGCATTAGTTACTTCACGTCTTGACTACTGTAATGCACTTCTTTCTGGGCTTCCTTCTAAACTTCTCCATAAACTCCAACGGATTCAGAACCATGCAGCTCGTGTCATCTCTAGGACTCCATCTCACGAGCATGTTCCACAACTTCTTTATCAGCTTCACTGGCTGCCGGTAAAGTTTCGTATTGATTTTAAAATATTACTTCTAACTTTCAAGGCACTTCATAATCTTGCTCCTTAATATCTCACCGCACTTCTCCATATTTACACCCCTTCTTGCACTCTTAGATCCGCCAACTCTTTCTCCCTGGTACCACCTCTCACTAGATTAAGCACAATGGGAGACAGATCTTTTAGCTCTATGGCTCCTCGGCTATGGAACTCGCTTTCCCTGGATCTAAGGAGCAGTGATAGTCTTGACACATTTAAATCTCGTCTAAAGACCCATCTTTTTAAACAGGCTTACATTTAACAATTTTTTATAATGTTTTATCATGTTATTTTATATTTTATATGTTTTATCATTTGTTTTAATTTGTTTTAGCATGTTGATACTTATTGTAACGCGACCTTGGGTGTCTAGAAAGGCACCATTTACAAATAAAATGAATTATTATTATTATTATTATTATTATTATTATTATTATTATTATTATTAT
>CAIGQZ010025690.1:2186091-2199055 GCA_903798205.1 Danio tinwini
ATCTCTCTCTCTTTTGTATGTTGTAGTGCTTAATTTATACCATAGTAATTGTAGTGTATTGAGAGTGAGATGGGACTCACATATTAGAATTATATGCATTTTGTGTTGGCCACTTTATGTATAAACCTGAGATACTTTTTGGTTGGTCATCTGTTTGTTTCTAATGAGTCTCCTGTTTTCGTTACTGCAGACTAGTTCAGTAAACAGACAGTAAGAAAAAATGCCTGCATGTGTTTAGCGCTTTTCCTTATCGCAAACACAACAGTAATCTGGTAGTGTTTGTGCTGCTTTGGCTTTTTCAGGGTTAATTATTGTGATCTCCCAATTGCAGCAGAGAAATACTGGGAGATTTCTCTGTAGACTGATGGCATTTCATGCCGATCAGCTTTAAAAATCTTAACATGTGAGCAAAATGTGAGCACCTGTTTTGTCATCACTTTAGATATATGCTCAAGAATGATTTAAATAGTAGCTCTAAAGTGACATTGGTGAAGTAGCAACGTTTTTGCTGTTCTGACATTGTCAGCTGCAGATGTGAATAAATGGCAGAAAAAAGTAGTTCCTTGTACAAAAGGATTTTTAAAATCTCGTGTTTGATTTTCTTTTTTATACACATGATTATGTCATCGAACTGTTGTATAAACACAATATTACACGCATAGCAGTGCGATATGGCTGTATATTGTCACTGGTGAGACACTAAGGCATGAGGCCGCGCATGCCTCCCACCAGTGCCGATATACAGCCATATCGCACTGCTCTTCGTGTGATATTGCTCATATCATATATTTGGGGTTTTGTGTTGGCTATAATAGCCCTGATAGTGACAATAACTGCTTAGCTCTAAAAGAGACAAAACCCCACAATACTAGAACTTTAAATGGCAGAGTAGAGGAGTGTGGGGGGTGGCACATTCTTTGGCAAGTTTATGACAGATTTATGACATCAGATTAATCAAAAATCGCTGTTTACATGGTAGACTCTTAATCAAAGTATTGTCTTAATCGTATTAAAATCGGATTATTGGTGCCCATATAAACATACTCACTGTCCGGATTGCCAGATAAAATGCCCACTAGCTCCACTAGGGGACACTCCATCATTTAACAATGTTATTCTCACAAACTCTATTTCACATAATCCACAGCACTGATTACTCTTCCAGTTGACATCACCTGGACTATTTAAGTCACTTACACACAGACTCTCACTGCAAAGTATTGTATTGTTGGTATCTACATTTCTAAATGCTTTATTATTCTGTGCTGTGTTTTGTTTTTTGGGCTATTCTTGTTTCATTATTGTTTGCTGCCTGTCCCAAACCTTGCCTGGTTTTTGGATTATTTTGAATTACCCTATTAGCCTGTCTTGCATTTGGATCCTCACATCCATGTCAGACTCTCAGTATTTAACAATTATAAAAAAAAAGTAATTTGTGTTTCTCTTTAAATAAAATAACAGCATGTATACATGTACATGTATACATGTAAATAATAATACATGTTGGGAACAACATGAGATTAAGTTAATGACAGAACTTTTTGTCTTTGACACAATGTTACAAAGAGTTCAGTGTATATTTCAGAAGACAAGAAAGTTTTTGTGCAAGTAAAAATTTAGTAAATTTAAAATTCAATAAAAAGTTAATCAAGGTTTCTAGAATTGTGAAAATCAATCACAATGAATGTTTCTGAGTACTTCAAGCGTGTCGCTGGGGTCTTTTGTCAACCTCTTCAGTCAGGACTTTGAGATCATTCTGAATGTACGGCGTGCTTCATTTTTAAAGCTGCAACTGACTCATTAAATCTGAACGCTAAGAAGCTTTGACATGCAAAAACGGCTGTTTGATATGCTAATTATGAACCAGTTAATTGCATGCATTAAGTGTGACATAACACTAAAAAGAGTACACTAAACACTAAAATATTTAATGGGACAATTTACTCAGTTTAGACAAGTGTTTAGATAAAAAAAATCAAGATTACAAAAAATTAAATGTCTTATATAATTAACTATAGCTGTTTTTAAATTACTCATTTCCATTTAGATTTGTAAGAATAGTTCATCCATTTTGTTGAGTCATTGTGAGGAGAAATTAATTACCATTCAAGATAAACAGAAGAAAAAGATACACCACTGATGTGAAGTGATGATGAGAGAGCCAATAATTGCAGCAAATATCAAAAGATCTTGCAACATATTTTCTCTCATAAGACAAGGAGATGAATGCACAAAAAATATACAGAGAACATTTTGAAAGGGGGAAAAAAACTGTTCCTAAAATCACAATTAATACGTTTATACTTGCCATCTGACCCAAATATTTTAAAAAGGTGAAAATATCCTCTCACTGAAACATCAGAAGCTTGACTCTAAATTCTAAAGGTTTTGATTTTTTTTAATGGATGGTTTCCTAAATTAAGTTATTAAATTTGATTGGTTTATAAACATACCTATGTCATTTTCTCTGTATTTTTCTCATTCTCTCTATATACAAACACTGAAAAAAAGATTGGTAAATCTAGAAGGGTGTTTATAAGACACATCATGAATATAAATGTGATTTTATGCATGCTTATGGCAATTGTCATTGGATGTCATTCACTCAGTTATGTCATTTTAAATGTAAATATGACATTGTTTGAAATGTCTTTGGTATGACAACTTAACAGTACCAAGACAACATAACTTGTCATAAATCTGTGATAAACATGATTGTCATGAGGTCATTATACTGTCTATATATTGTCAATATAATACACTACAGAATATTGACACTTTTAATAATACATTTTTAATGGCAGACGGCATGGTGGCTCTGTGGTTAGCACTGTCACCTTAGCACTAAGGTTGCTGTTTCCAGTCCTGACTGGACCAGTTGGCATTTCTGTGTGGAGTTTGCATGTTCTCCCTGTGTTGGTGTGGGTTTCCTTTGGGTGCTCTGGTTTTCCCCACAGTCCAAAGAAATGCACTATAGATTAATTGAATAAACTAAATTAGCCGTAGTGTATGAGCGTGTGTGTGAATGAGTGTGTATGGGTGTGGGAAGGGCAACTGCTGTGTAAAACATATGCTGGAATAGTTATAGGCGACCTCTGAAATAATAAAAAAATATATCAAAAGGAAAAAGTGACCAAAAATGTTTTATCATGACAATTATAATAGCCTTATAACAATCATGTTCCTGACAGATTTATGACAAGTTATATTGTCTATGTGATGTCAAGTCGTCATGACAGACAGATTATACTTTATTTGTGAAGTTTTTATAAAAACACCTCAAACAATCATATTATTAAACTTAGTCATCTTATTATTTAAAATTCAACAACAGCTTTAAAATATTAATAAATAACCATAACTGGAAGTTAATTAGCTTCATCTGAAATTATCGACAAACATCCTCACTATTTTAAAGGTGCAGCATGTAAGTTTGACACCCAGTGGTTGAACTTGGTATTGCACTCCCGGATCAAAACACATTTTCACTCTGCTCCTCCACGCGAGTCCATGAGTCCACGCAAGTGCAGGTTGCCAGATTGATGTGAGTGTGCCTGACTTTTGAGCCTAAAGGCTGATTTAAGTCTGATTTAAACTGTTTTCTAACTAAAAGCAACGGATAGAGAAAATACTTTCCATACTAAAAGGAGTTTTTGTCCTAACCAACACCTGAAATTTCGAATTTAGAAGCGGCTTCTATTTCTTACATGTAAGCAACAATCACCTTATGTGTCTTATTCAGCGTTGAATGCTAATAATGTGAGTTTGAATGCCATTTTACATGACATTTATTTGGCTTACTACGGAAAGCAGCAGCAGATAGTTCACCTCAGATCTTGAAAATAAAATAAACCGTTTGAATTGAAACATTTAATAATTTTAAAGTGGTTTAATATGTATTAATTAATTAGATTATAAACCTTACCATTTTTTGAGTGCATATTCTGTGCTTCTGAATGACTTCTGAATTTAAATTTCTGTTGTGTTTCGTCTAGTGCAAACAGCCAAATTGTTTATCACTGCGTAGGGTGTTGTTAGGACATGGGGTTACAATGTAACCTGCTCACCTAATGTTTAAATTCGTTATATTATATATTATTTGCAAATTAATAACCACCTCATTTTTGGTCACAGGCACATGCTTTGAGAGCCTTCCTGACTGAATGAATGAAATACGATGTTTTTTCATGAAGGCAACCCAGAGTGCTGAAATATAATTGGCTAAAGACATTGGGCAGGTTAAAAGAACCTAAACAAAGACAGCGTTCCAGCACGTAACTCACATTTTCAAAGCAGAATAACTGACTTTGGCATTGTTTTTCAGACAAACAAGAATGTTCACTTAGCATGTTTCTTAATTATCTGCAAACATATTATAATAGTTTTGTGCTTTAGAAGAGTCAAAACTCACATATAGCACCTTTAAACCAATACCTCTCCTTTAAATATGCATCACAAACAGGTTGAAATCACATGGGTTTTGGTGTATAAGCAACAAATGACAGGGAGACCGGGAAGCAGAGAGACTTATAGACGACAGAGAAATATGAAAGAGATGTAGAGAAACAGTAAAATGGAGAACTAACAGGAACAGCTACCAACCGCGTATTTTCTGTCCTTCCAATCACATAGAAACATGGTTCGCCCAGCTTGGAGTTGGTCATACAGAGAGAGAGACTGGAGAGCTCCACTGATGGAGGAAGAGAAAGAGAAAGAGGGAAGGCCCAAAGAATGAAAACAATGCATGAAATGAAATAAAGAGGTAGAAAAGATTGCCTCATAGAAGTAAGAAGGAAAATTCAATAATAA
Organism: Danio tinwini; assembly: GCA_903798205.1. Classification (NCBI taxonomy): domain Eukaryota; kingdom Metazoa; phylum Chordata; class Actinopteri; order Cypriniformes; family Danionidae; genus Danio; species Danio tinwini. The sequence continues at coordinate 2,190,901 of CAIGQZ010025690.1, forward strand.
TAATAAAAACAGTTCATAGGAAATAAATACAATGTAAAATCAAAGGAGGAGAAAATTGAGAATAAGGAGAATCAAACAAAGTGAAGCAAAATCAAAAGCAAATTAGTGGAAGTGAGTATAAATAATTTGGTAACAAGACAACAAAAATGAAAAAGATGAAAAATATGGAATCAAAGAGAATAGAAAAGAGGGAAAAGTCAAGATAAGAAAGCAGAGAACAGCTGTTAGTTTGATAAGAGATAAAGAGAAATACAATTGCATAACTAGTCAAAGACTGTCATATAAAAAACAACAGTGACTGACAGTGATAGAAATACAACCAAGGCAGGATAAACATTAGAATGTGACCCAATTGGACTGGATGAGAAACTTTTGAAGCAAATATACTCATTTTTGACCAAACCATTCATATTATCACATAAAACACATGTTTACATCTATAAAGATCACTATATATAATCAGTGTTGGGGGTAATGCATGGCATGTAACACGAGTTACGTAATAATATTACTTTTCTAAGTAGAGTAAAGTAACACATTACTTTAAAATAATAAGTAATAATATTTGAGTTACTTTTTTAAAAATGTAATGCGAGTTAAAGATAAAAAAGGCTAAATTAAAATGTTGAATCACGCACATGAATGTGTTCATTATTTTAAACGCATCAAAGAAAATAAAAAGAGAATTGCTTCAATAGACAGTGACAGTGTTGCCAGACGTACGATAATTATCGTAATTGTATGATAATTTCGACCTCTGTACGATGTACGATCAATAATGAAAAAAAAATCCTATAATGTACAATAATTTCAGAATTTTATAGCATTTAAAATGAATTTCATTTTATTCACTTCTATAATCACTGATCTAGCTGCATCTTTTGTCTACTAAGAACGTGGAGATAGAACATGAAGTTTGCCCTCTTGTTTTCCCCCATTCAAATGCGTTATGTGAACGTGTTTTTCCAAAGTTAATCTCATCAAAACAAAGTCACGAAATCAGCTCATTGCAGATACTCTGAATGGGCTCATGCACACTTCAGAGTTTGTAAAAAATCCGGGAGAGTGCACTATTTTCAAGCCAACCAGCACTATGTTGTGGTCCATGACGGCATCCGATTTGTACCCCAAAATGAATCCCTTAACATCTGGCAACACACGCAGGGCAGGAGTTTGAACCTTCCCACTGAGGTACGCCTAGTTTTTATTTTATTTTATTTTTTTACATATTGTGGTATTTTGCACGTTGTGTCAAAACGCTATTTGTCTAGATAATTGTATTTTCTCCGTTTGACTCGTGTACAATAATTTTTCTCCAAATACAATAATTTTGAGGTTCTGGTATGATACTTTGACATTTCCAATCTGGAACACAACACTGGACAGTGATTTTACTTGACTGATAAGAAAAAATGTACAAAAGTAGAAAATGCATTGCTTTAAACCTTCAGTAATCTGGAAATATACGGCATGTATAGCTCTGAGGTCAGGAAGTTCTCAGAAGATAACATTATCCTAATTTAAATATTTTATTTATCTGGGGTTTTTAAAAGGTAAATGAAGGTGTAGATTATGCAGTGCATAATTAAATGCAGAGCTCATATATTTAAAAAAAGAGAAAAAAAAGCAAATTCCGAAAGAGATCAAGCCTCAGCCAGGTCAGAAACAGTAACGCAAAAGTAGCTCTAAAGTAAAGTAATGCATTATTACCATAAAAAGTAATTAAGTAATGCAACTAGTTACTTTTTATAGCGTAACTCAATATTATAATGCATTACTTTCCCCAACACAACATTTTAGTAACCTTTCCCAACACTGCTTATATGTAACATGTACATGTAACGCGATTTTAACTGTAAAAATACTACAGTAAAAACCTGTTACATGATTACCAGTAAACTCCTTACTCAATGCAGTGAATAAGCATACAGTAAATTGACTTTCCCAGAATTCCTTACATGACACATTACTTTTACGTTATTTTTGTTGTTGTTGACATTGACATGTTATTTTTCTTCTCGTTACTGATGAATTTTCTTCTCATTCGCTTTCTACATCTAATCATCTGATGTTAATAAAAAAAATGTTTACTGCATTACTTTAGTGTCCTGTTTGTTACCATGGTGGTGTTTGATAGCTGTGGCATCATTACATGAATTTTAATAATGTAATACTTGTTTAAATGTTGATGTATTAACAGTGTTTAGAGCACAGGTGTCAAACTATCTGAGCTCTGCCCTAATTAAACGCACCTGAACAAACTAATTGAGTCCTTCAGGCTTGTTTAAAACCTACAGGAAAAGCTGCGGTCACACTAGAGTTTGTGTGTGTAAAATTCTGTCGAAAGGGCGCTGCGAAAAGGGGCGGGATTAAACAAGATGATTAGGCATTAAAAAAAGCCAGCGATTGCTCCGAGTTTTAAATTTCTGTCCAGAGAGGTCATGTTTTGATCCTCGATTGGTCTCACGCAGTCAAGTGATGCGATTTCGCAGGTCAGAGTTCACCAAGCTTGAACTTTGCACCGCAGCAACCTGCGAAACTTGATGCATGACTTTGCGTTTCCGGTCTGATGCATCCGTGTGCGTATGAATGGAAGTCTATGGGGAAAAAAGTCCAGTGTGACCGCAGCTTAAGTGTGTTAAAGCAGGGTTGAAGCTAAACTGTGCAGGGCTGGGGCACTACTGGTTTAGGGCATACTCACACTATGTACAGTTGCCTTGAATCGGGCCAAAGCACGCTTGTCCCCCCTTCTGCCTCCCCCGATGGCCCGCACTTACATTACATTCGGGCCTGGGCGTGCTTACATCATCGATGATGCACTGTTCAGTAAGCGCTCTCGCTCAGCACAGTGGAGATTTCTTTAGTTATATCGTTTAAGTGGTTTGATATGCGGTGACACGCAGTCAAATATGTCCGAACAGATCAGTCACTTTTGACGCTCATAAACAATCACAAAGTCCTCGTGCTGCAGGAAATGCAGGAAGGCTCAGCTGTCGTGCAATGAGGAGTTTGCGTCTTTAATAATCTAAGACAGTTTGCGTTCATTGAACAGTATGAATGAATAATTAATCCATATGAAACAGTGCCTTAAAAGTCACTTCTCGCTTTCAGTTTCGGGCTCAGGCACTTTGCACTCACACTGCAAGTGTACCACGCTCAGGCCCACCTCTTCCAACCGGGCTAGGGCTGCCCAAGTGGACCATGCTTGAGCCCGATTCAGAGCACTCACACTTCTCAAACGATCCAGAAAATGGGCCTGGGCATGGTTCGTATAGTATAGTGTGAGTACGCCCTTAGAGTAATAAAATATGATAGTTTACTGTGTCTACTGTATTTTTAATGGTAGACTTCTTGCAACCACAGCTGCCAGTAATTTACAGCAATTTTTACAGATATCATTATTGAATATCATATAAAATCACATATAGTATTATCACTATGCTAGAAAAACTATATGTATTGTATATGACTCAGACCAGGGGCACAAAAGTCTTTACTTTGTACTTTGTTTCTGTCTTTTGGTAGATGAATTATTCAATTCAATTCAATTCAATTCAAGTTTATTTGTATAGCACCTTTAATAATAATTATTGTTCAGAAGCAGCTTTACAAAAGGTGCACTTTTCAATTACTACATTAGTCAAAATTTGACAAGTTAAAAGTTGTGTATAGTAATGTAAGCATAGTTAACCTGCAGTTATACCGTATATAGTGTCATGATGATGTCTATGTTATAATACATACATCATGAGACCTGCTTTACTAAACAAGTGGCTCTAACGGGATTTGTCTTATTTAATTAAAAGTTGTTTTTTTATGTTAATTTTACAGCTTCATACTCTCAAAATCACTCTGCAGATGTTTTTTAATAACATTCTCTGCAGAAATAGCCCCCAAAAAGTCAGCAGATTGTGTCTGGCTATGCTTTAACTAGGGTTGGGTATCATTTTAATTTTAGCAATTCGTTCCTATTCTGCTTATCAAATCCGGTTCTTATTATTGCCACATTTATGCTACATCCAGTAGGATGTACTGTAACTGTTAAATGTCACCCAAAAAATAATAATTTACTCACTATTTGCTCACCCTTAAATAGTATCAAACCTATACTGTATGAGTTTCTTTCTTCTGTTAAACACAAAAGTATATATTTTGAAGAGAGCAGAAACCTGTAATCATTGTCTTCCATAGTAGAAAAAGCTAATACTATGTAAGTCAATGGTTACAGGTTTCCAGCTTTCTTCACAATATCTTATTTTGTTTTTAATAGGAAAAAGAAGGTTTGAAACAATAAAGGGTAAGTAAATGACAGACTTTTTTATTTTGGCTGAATCATTTGTTTAAGTGAGAGAATTTATCAAATATTTAAGAGAGATTAGACTGTGTGAAAGAGCGCTCTCGTGATAGCTCTGTCTACAGATGTAACAATCACTCATAGTGTCTCACACAATAAAATAACAGCTTATGATGAGTAATAATGAGTCTTTATAGCCATTCACATCTAGTAGATTAATCGTTTTACTTTAAAGCTGATACTGGGTTGAAATATGATGGCAATTTATACAGTACTGGCAGATAGATACAACAGTAAAATGACCACTGCTGCCCCACGCAAAAATGAAAATCAGGAATCGATAAACCAAGTCTTATCGATATACCCAGTTCTATGACATTTTAAACTGGTTCTAAAATGTAACCAGTCTCGATACCCAAGTCTAGCTATAACCCAGTGACTGAAACCCAATGGCTCTGTGATTGTCATAATGTAAATATCTCAGATTTGATAAGATATATGATAATGTCAGAGTGATATTTAGCTGAGTCGTCTTACCGTAGTCAGGGACGTATCCGTTTCCTCTTTTGAAGACGAGGTGAATCCTGCTTCCTCCAGTCCTGATCTGCTCCACTGCCTGACTGTGTGTCATTCCTGCTGTGCTGTCTCCGTTGATCTCCACCAACTGATCACTCACCTACACACACACACACACATGATTTTTTACAAAGAATAAACATCAACTGTGATAAACCACTGTGTGCCATATCACAGGACATGAGTGCTTTTAAATATTGTAAACAATATTTACAATATTTAATACAATATTTACTTGCTGCTTTTTTTGTTGAATTAGACTATCTTTTAGTCATCTCAATTTAAATCAATCAAACTGACTATAAGGATTAAGTTAAGCTTTAAATTACTTGAAAAATGTAGTTGAAACCTGATTAATGTATAAATTAAAGCAACATAAACATGTTTGTCTTGACTTTTTGTCATTACATTTTTAGTGTATTTTAAATTTTCTGTTGAAGGTGTAGGACGGGGAAAAGCTTGTCCAATCAAAATGTTTGGTTTGAACATTACAGTAGGCTGTCCTATATGCCTGTCCTACTGTCGCACAGAAAACAGTATGTCATCAGCTCATTTATGGATAGAGAATGGCAGGTAAACATCAGCAACCTACCATCTTTTTTGATATTATAAATACTAACTGTACTATCATTTTTTTTCTCTCTGGTGATTGTTACGTGATGTATTGTAGTGATGTTGTCTAGTGTGCATTTGTGCATACAGGAGACATGGCTTTGGATGGAGATTTGCAGGGTGGGAATGTTAGTATTTTCTAAGATCTCCTATAGCACCTATAGGTTTAGAAAATATGTGACGCTTGCTGAGGCACCTTTCAAATTGATCAAACTCATATTTTGCCTGGAATTTCAAATGTTTAGGATCTGTAGAATTTTTTTAACGGAATTGATCATTTTATTTAGTTATAGCACTGTAAACTGAGCAACGATTGCAGGAAACACATAGGGCTCTACTTCAACGATCTAGGCGCAAAGTGCAAAGCGCAGGGTGCAAAAGCATTAAGGGCGTGTCAGAATCCACTTTTGCTATTTTAAGGACGAAAAAATCCGCTTTGCACCACGGCGCATGGTCTAACAGAGTTGAGCTAATTCTCTTAATGAGTTATAGGTGTGTTTTGAGAATAAACCAATCAGTCTAATCTCCCATTCCCTTTAAGAGTCAGTTGCGTCGCGCCATGGCAGACTTTGTAAGTGGAAAAACTGAACGCTTCACTAGCGAGAAAACTTTTAAACAGAGCATCTACAGCATGAAAATGAGAATGAGCCTTCTCATTCTTTACTTTCACTTTCACTCTCGTGGATAAGGAAAGGTGTTGTACGCACAGACATCCATTAGCCTATACATAATTAATTTTGTTTGTTAAGTGCAAAGATTTGTTTCAAAACTATTCTAAATTCAGTTCCAATTTCCAGATGATTTCCAATTTACAAATGCCATGCCCCATATGGTCTAAAACCTGACAAACCTGGGCAAATGTAAGCTTGTTTTTAATAAAACAAATATAAATATGCACATAATAAATAATACTGCTAATAATAACATTATAAAAAAAGCTAATTGTCATGAATAAACTGACCCCCCCCCCATATTTTTATGTAGGCTAGAAAATAATTTTTTTGTAACATTTTAATCCTTTAATTTTTCATTTGTAAAGATAATTGCATATTGCTGTACATCCGGTGTGTATTAAGCAATGTTTAAGCGAGGCACAAAACTAAAGCACTCTGGGCTGGACTTTAGACCTCCTCTTAGCTGGTCTATTGAACAGTCTATTCTAGTTACTCAAAATAGCAACGCTCCAGCAATGCGCCTTAACACACCTCATTTTTTACACCAGAACGCCTATGGGCGCACATATGAGGGCAAATGCATTTGCTTTTTAAACAGCGTGGTGAAAAAGGTCAAAACGACACTTGCATCAAGCTGAAACTAGCAAACACCAATTGCGTTGCCCCTTGCAAACAAACAAATGTGTTCCAAATAAACTTAATTTATAAAACTTAAATTTATAAAAGTGTTACCTTTTTTTTATATGTATCATTGAATCCTTGTGTTTACAAGACTATAATCTAATCTAATCTAATCTAATCTAATATAATATAATACAATATAATATAATATAATATAATATAATATAATATAATATAATATAATATAATATAATATAATATAATATAATATAATATAATATAATATAATACTTCCACAGCATAGATATACATTTAACATTTTAAATACATTTTAAAATATAGTATAATAGAAAAATTTATGTAAAAAGGGATTATATACAACATTTACATACATTGCCCTGATTAAGGCAATTCTTTGCCGAAACACGTATAGGTTTTTTCAAGGCTTAGCCATGTGAATAAAGGCTTTTTAATTTTTTCACATTTTTTGAGTGCCTTGGACTGATTGTTGTTGTTCGTTTTGATGAATATTTAAGCTACCCCTGAGCGCTTTTTGCTTGTTTTGGGATTTTTTAGTCTGAATATACTTAACTTAAACATACAACTTAGATTAAAACATGTAATGCACATATTTTAATCTCTCCAATACATTTATCCACCCATAAACATCTAGATGAAAGGCACACATCCCATCCACACCTGTATTTTGTGGCTGCGTGAGGCCGGTCCTCCCTCCATCAGTCCCAGCACATATAGGCCCATGTTGTATTCACTTCCTCCTCTCAGACTAAAGCCAAATCCGGTGGGACCCCGCTCCAGTTCCACACTGTAGTACCGCGTGGCATCCTGCTTTGTGTTTAAAGTGGGAAAAAAGAGACTTATTCTTTTGTCACACAGCAAATATAAAAGCACTGTAGACTGAAACTATTGCTCACCTTTGGTTTTGACTTGTGAGTTTTCCTGTTCTTATAATCAGGGTCATAATCTGCTCGCTCTGAGGAATCTTAAGATGAAAAATATATTAGGTTGCATTTTGTTATAAGGAACTCTAGTATATAAAGTGGTCTGCCCATATTGTAATTTTTTTTATATTGCTAAAGTAAATGGCAAGTTGGCTGTTATTATAAATGTAAATCATTTTCAAAGATCTTAATATTTAACATGCTCTAACATTAAAATGTTTATTACAAAAGAAAAAATAAAATTGTTTTATGTCCTCTTAAAATACTGGCCAAATAAGACTAGTCTTAATCATTTGAAGACAACATGAAACAAAAGAAATGCAGAACTAAGCAATAAAATAAAATAAAAAAATATATATATAAATAAAGTAAAATAAAATAAAATAAAATAAAATAAAATAAAATAAAATAAAATA
>CAIGQZ010025690.1:2206095-2241638 GCA_903798205.1 Danio tinwini
ATATATTTATATTTATATTTTCGAATAAACTAGAAAATTCTCCTTGGCAACTTTATTGTAATACAGATTAGTATACAGTTAGGTCAACAAATATTTGGATATTGACACAATTCTTACAGTACAATTTGGCTCTATACACCAACACAATGGATTTGAAATGAAACAACTGTCTGCTTTAACTGCAGACTGTCAGCTTTAATTTGAGGGTATTTACATCCAAATCAGCTGAACGCTGTAGGAATTACAACAGTTTACATATGTGTCTCCCACTTGTTAAGAGACCAAAAGTAATTGGACAATTGGCTTCTAGGCTGTTCCATCGCCAGGTGTGTGTTATTTCCTCATTATCCCAATTACAATAAGCAGATAAAAGGTCCAGAGTTAATTTTGAAATGTGCTATTTGCATTTGGAATCTTTTAATATCAATTTTCAAGATGAGATCCAAAGAGCTGTCACTATCATTCAAGCAAGCCATCATTAGGCAAAAAAATTAGCAAAAACATTAGCAAAAACATAGATAGCAAAAACATTAGACGTGGCCAAAACAACAGTTTGGAACAATCTTAAAAAGAAAGAATGCACCAGTGAGCTCAGCAAAGACCCGGAAGACCACGGATACAACTGTGGTAGACAACCAAATAAATCTTACCCTGGTGAAGAAAGCACCATTCACAACAATTGGCCGAAGTTGCGTTCCAGACTTCGGGCTGTAATTGACTGCAAATGATTTGCAACTAAGTATTAAAACGTGAAAGTTTGATTTATGATTAATATTTTGTCCAATTATTTTTGGACCCTTAACAAGTGGGAGGCTGTGGAGAGGGGGCGGGGCCAAGAGCCTTGGGAACGGAATAAGGCTGCCACGTAAGTGGATACAGCTGTAGCGCACACCGGCCTCAAATCCCACGGAAGGAGTTCTGGACTATAAGAGGAGGAACGATGGCAGAGGAAGCCACGAGAGAACTGGGCCCGGACATATTGTTTTCCTTTTGTTTTCCTTTTGACGACAGTCTCTGTGAGGAGTTGCCGTCCGTTTGTTTTGGTTTAGACAGCAATCTCCGTGAGGAGCTGCCGTTCCTTTTATTAATAAATATTTGTTAAAACTTTGTTGGTTCTCCATCTCCTTCTTCCCGGCGGCCAGGTGGCCATAAACTTTATTACAGAGGCACATATACAAATTGTTGAAATTCCTACAGCATTCACCTGATTTGCATGTAAATACCCTCAAATTAAAGCAGTCTGCAGTTAAAGCACATCTTGTTAATTTCATTTCAAATCCATTATGTTGGTTCATTTCAGAACCGAATATGTAAGAATTGTCGTACATTCGGCTCACAGCCCTCAATTACTTAAGTTTGCTTTTTGGCCTTTAATAGGAATAAGTTTGGGCACCCCTAATATAGGCAATCACATGTGAATTGACTGTGGATGCTAAATCTCATGCTGGACCATAAAACCTATTGTAAATAAGGGTCCAAAACAGATTCTAAAGTAATACTAAATTAAGTGTAAAACTGTCTAAATGAAAATGTTATTTTTGTACAGTATATTTACAGTGAGAAATGTACAAAATGTCTTTATTTAACATGATCTTTACTTAATAGTCTAGTAAATTTTGCCATTAAAGAAAAATCTATAATTTTTACCCATACTATTTTGGCTATTTCAACATATTGTAAGACTGAAATCACAACAAAAAGTGCTCAGGGGTAGCTTAAATAATGTGTATGTGCTCTTTGGGTAAGGGATTCATCAGAATAAACAGCAAAAATCAGTCCAAGGCACTCAAAAAGGTGCTCGAGGTTTTCGAGTGCTTTGGATTGATTTTTGCTGTTTTTGTACGCTTTTGTACTCCAGTGTCACAAATCAGGTTTCATGATTGCTCAGGTTTAATAATAAATAACTTTGGAGTTGGAGAGGCATTTTAATGGTTAAAAAATGTCTGGGCTGGTAAACCCAAAGGCTCAAATCCCATAATGGGTAATATGAGAGGAGGAAAAGTGCTCAGAGTTCCCATTACTAATCTGCCGGTGAGTAAAGCACTTACTACTCATTCCTCTGGAGGCACTGGTCCTCTAATAAATATATGTCAGTCTGGATAACGTAGCAGTAGACCATTAGGGAGACCCTATAATGAATCATAATTCATTAAAAGACCTTTTAATACACCTCACAATTAAAGGTTTGAATAAAATTGTTATCCTACTTTGATTTCATGTGTCATAGACATTTTAGATGTTTAAAGGGGCAGAATTGCACAGAATAATAATAAAAAAGTGTTTTTAGTGACACCAGTAGCTTTTCAATGTTTCTTTTTTTACACACAGTTCTACCAGGGATTGAATGTAGCTAAGATTAGTGGTCATCACAAGTCTACCTTCTCTACTAAAGCTAAACAGAATTGACCATGGTCAGTACTTGGATAGAAGACCTACTGGGAAACAAGATTGATGCTGGAAAATGTGCTTTTTAGCCCAGCAAGGGGTGTTCAGCCTGGTCTGTATGAATCCTATCATTACAATAGTATGATGTGGACAAAATTAGTTGTAGTCCTTTAAAAAGAGCAATGGTGTGGCCCCGGCATACTGGCCAAATCATACGTCTATCATCATAGCCTCATATTAGTTTTAATACTCTCTTCTCCACCAGTTAGCAGTTGTGTGTGGTAATTGTTTGGCACATTATGGCAGCACTATGGATGTTGCACACCAGTGCTGGTTGAGAAGATTTACCCATTCAAATATGTAAAGATAGCATCTGATCACAGTGATGGCTGCTTTCTAAGCACTGAAAATGCTTCATGAAGATCTTTTGTTTCAAATCAGTGGTTTGGAGCAAACTGGCAAGGTCACATGTTTTCATTAAACAGGACTTCATTACATCATTGTGTTTTCAAAACGTTAAGAAAATTGGGTTTTGAAATAAAGAAAAATAAAGAAGAGTAACACTTTAAAATAACTACATTATAAAGTGTTACTTAATAAAGTCCTTTCAGTAGGAAAAAAAATGCAAAGCTGAGAGAAACACCCTAGCACAGCTGCAAAAAATAAAAAATAAAAATACAAAAATAAAAGAGTGGAGAACAATCTCTCTCACAGCTGCCACTGAAAATCATTACTTTCCCCACAATGGAGCATCCAGCGTGAGTCATAGAGATTCATCCTCCGGAAACACTCGAGCTCTGAATGACAGTGCTGACGCATATGTGTGTGTGAGTGTGTATAAAGCACACACCGCGTTTATATTGGTTCTGAATCACTTCTGCCAAGTCAACATACATAAAATACCAACAACCTTTAACTTCGTCAAACTTTATTAATCTTTCATCTGTTCTGTCTCTTCCTTCACTTTATTTCCTTCGGACTAATATGACCTGTCACGTCTTTTCCCCTTTCTTTTCTTTACATTACCTTTCTGTCCCATCCCATCACTCCCCGTCCTGTGTTACTCGCTCAGTCGAAGCAGCTGTTTTGTTGAGTCAGAGTCATTATATAGGCCATCAGACCCACAAAACACAACCTGCATGCAGAGCAAAAAATCATTCAGCTATGAACAGAATGCAGTATACATTCAAGATCTAAAACACACGTTTTGATGCCAATGCCAAATGTATCGGAAAAATTCACTGACTACTGATATCTCTTACTAAACATTAAACTGTATTGTGAAGTACTTCATGTACTAATCACATATTAGTAACCAGGGCTTGACATTAACTTTTTTGATCACCAGCCACTGTGGCTAGTAGTTTTCCAACATAACTAGCCACTCACCATTTTCACTAGCCACAATTTTGTTGTTGGGAAAATATATTATAAATAAATTTGACTTTGGCATGCTAAAATGACTTAATTTAGACAATGTGTTGTGTCCACATGCCTCCTCATTTATTTAACTTTTTTGTGTGTATGACCCTGCCAAATGTGCATGAGCAAATGGGCTGTGGCTTCACAATGTCGCATTGCAATTAATTTTTATTTCACAGGACTTTTCAGAGCTCAACACTGAGGATTTACCAAATTTATCTCTGACCACACCAAAAATAAATAAATAATTACTTCTTAGCCACAAATGTTAAATAATATGTCAAAACATGCTAAATATAGTGGTATACTTATCTTTTTATTCAAAAAACCTTTCTTAATAAAAACAATGAGATTTAAAAAATAGTTATTGCCATGTATCTAAAACTATGTAGAGTAGCCTAGTCTGTCCAGGCTAAAGGTCTCTCAGATCACTAATTAACTACACATACATGAGAAGTTAATCTCCTATTAAAGCAATGGTATTGTAACAATGATAATTAAACAATATTAACAAAACTGTAAGCAAAAGAAAGCAGGTGAAAAACAAATCGTGTGATAATAAAATATGATCATGCACACAGGGGTAACGTTAGGCCTATAATCCGTTCTGTTATAAAGGGAGTTAAAACAAATCCGGCAACCGCTGCTGCATACAAAAATATATATTTTAAAAACATCCGGAGCTTTTAGAAACAAAATTTATTTTTGTCGGTCATGCTGCTTCTCGATTCTAAGATGACATTTGCACACATATTGGGCCATCTCTATTGTCGACCCTACTTTTAAGATAACTATAATTTAAAAATAATCTTCAACCAGCCAAAGTGGCTAGTGAGAGTGTCTGTCTAACCCACCACGGCTGAAATCTACCCGCATTTAGCGGGTTGGCGGGTGTTAATGTAAAGCCCTGTTAGTAACATATATACAGTCATGTCCATAAATATTGGGACATCAACAGAATTCTAACTTTCTACCCAACACAATGGATTTGAAAGAAAAATAACAAGATGTGCTTTAACTGCAGGCTGTCAACTTTAATTGGAGGGTATACATCCAAATCAGGTGAATGGTGTAGTGATTACAACAGTTTGCATATGTGCCTCCCACTTGTTAAGGGACCAAAAGAAATGGGACAGAATAATAATCATAAATCAAACTTTCACTTTTTAATACTTGGTTGCAAATCCTTTGCAGTCAATTACAGCCTGAAGTCTGGACAGTACACATGACCAGACGCTGGGTTTATTCCTGGTGGTGCTCTGCCAGGCCTCTACAGCAACTGTCTTCAGTTCCTGCTTGTTCTTGGGGCATTTTTCTTTCAGTTTTGTCTTCAGCAAGTGAAATGCATGCTCAATCGGATTCAGGTCAGGGAATTGACTTGGCCATTGCATAACATTCCACTTCTTTCCCTTCAAAAACTCTTAAGTTGCTTTTGCAGTATGCTTTGGGTGATTCTCCATCTGCACTGTGAAGCGCCATCCAATGAGTGCTGAAGCATTTGGCTGAATATGAGCAAATAATATTGCCCGAAACACTTCAGAATTCATCCTGTTGCTTTTGTCAGCAGTCACATCATCAATAAATACAAGAGAACCAGTTGCATTGACAGCCATACATGCTCACACCATGTCACTACTACCACCATGCTTCACTAGGATCATGGGCAGTTCCTTTCCTTCTCCCTACTCTTCTTATCCCATTACTCTAGTACAAGTTGATCTTGGTCTCATCTGTCCATAGGATGTTGTTCCAGCACTGTGGAGACTTTTGTATAACTCTAATCTGGCCTTCCTGTTTTTGAGGCTCACCAATGGTTTACATCTTGTGGTGAACCCTCTGTATTCACTCTGGTGTAGTCTTCTCTTGATTGTTGACTTTGACACACAAACAGTACACCTACCTTTTGGAGAGTGTTTTTGATCTGGCCAACTGTTGTGAAGGGTGTTTTCTTCACTAGGCAAAGAATTCTTTGGTCGTCCACTACAGTTGTTTTTTTGGTGTTCCCGGTCTTTTTAGTCTTTTCGTTTGCTGAACTCACTGATGCATTCTTTCCTTTTAAGAATGTTCCAAACTGTTGTTTTGGCCACGCCTATTGTTTTTGCTATCTCTCTGATGGGTTTGTTTAGTTTTTTCAGCCTAATGATGGCTTGCTTGACTGATCTCATGGATCTCTTTGGATCTCATGTTAAAAAATGACAGTAAATGATTCTAAATGCAAATAGCACACTTAAAATTAACTCTGGACCTCTTGTCTGCTTACTGTAATTGGGATAATGAGGGAATAACACACACTTGGCTATAGAACAGCTGAGAAGCAATATGTCCCATTACATTTGGTCCCTTGACAAGTGGGAGGCATATATGCAAACTTTTGTGATTCCTACAGCGTTCAGCGGATTTGGATGTAATAAAAATTACATTGAAATCCATTGTGTTGGTGTATAGAGCCAAAAATGTTAGAACTGTGTCAATGTACCAGTATTTAAGGACCTCCCTGATGACTGCATTTTAGATCCTCAATACAATGAGTTTATTTAGATATTTATTAGTAAACAATTCTTAGGTTGTCTTCACAAAAAGATGAAGACATATTTTGGTTTTACTAGTATTTATGTTTTAGGAGTTATTGTATGATTTCTTGTATTAGTTGTTTTTTTATTGAGTAGGTTTTTCATGTCCTGTTGACTGATTTTTACACTCCAGATGGTTTGCTTATAACATTGAGAGCTGTTCTGTACTGTAATGTCAATATTCGTCATGGAAGAAAATGGATTTACATTGTAGTTACACATAGCCTACACCCACTTTCAAATTAAACTGCCATAACAGTGCAGTTTTAATATTGTCATACTGTATGTCAACATGATGAAAGTATCAGAACTTGAAGAGTTTGTGCAAACATATCCATACTGCTTGATCCTATGCATTTTTTATGGCTATCATTTTATTTTGTGTTAATTTTGCATGCATTTTTGTTTCTTGGTCATTGGCTAATGCTAATTTTGCACATGGTTTTATTATGGTTGAAGATAGAGAAGTTTAATTAATGTTCAGTAAATATGATCAACCTATACAATACTTATAATTAGAAGTAATAAATAACTTTTACATGAAGTACAGTAATTGTTTGTAATTGTTGCATTTTAAATGTGCATGCTGTAACATTTTATGATCAGACTTAATGATAAATTGTAACTTAAATGTAATGTGACGTTAATCTGTGTTTCTGTGACACCAAACTGAACTGTAGAAAATAATAATGGCTCAAACTTCTTAAAAACGCCAGCCATTGCAAAAAAATAAATAAAAATAATCTAAATAAAATGAATAAATAAATAAAACCTCAAACGAAATCACAATACAAATAGCTTGAGCTCAAAAATTTTAAGAAAAATATTAAATTCTGAAAAACCCTGCATGGCTTGTTTTCTTCTGTTGAAAATAAAATAGCTTGGAGTGATAGCTTGATAGTTATATGCGTTGAATAGACTATTAGATGGATTGATAATTATAGTTTTCCATATACAAGTCTTATTGCTTTCCCACAAATTGACTCTTTATGACACATAGGCATACACATTCTTGATATCCTGGACCACCTCAAATGCATTAAGTTTCTTTTTTAAGTGTTAAGCTGAACCATGTGAACAGAATAATCGCTCCTTAATCCCACGCACAAATATCGAATTTTTAACTGGTCTGACTTTCTATTCTACGCACGCTAGAGGACATCTATATTTTGACATATTTAAAAACATTGCTGAAATTCATTATAGCAGTTAAATAGATCTATTTAAAGCCACACTGTGGTGCTGTTTAATTCATAAGTGAATTGGGGTCATTTACTCAAGACCATTTTTCATATACAATAAAAAAAAAGTATGGATTTTTGGATGTCCATTAGGACAATAGCATTTTGAGATCCTTAAATGTATACACTTTTGAAAAGTGTGGTAATTTTCTCAGTGTAAAATGTAAATGGGATTCTGTGAAAGCTGTTATGTCATGAGTTCAGTGTTTAGGCAAACCCAAAAAAACAATGGCTGACTACAGGACCATATGTGCACCGGTGTGCAACTTGCATGCAGGATACAGCATTTTAGCCCTTACACACATACGTTTTAAATACTCCCACTGACCCTCTGAATGAGTTTTTATTTAGACCATTATTTACAACACATTGCTTTAAAGTTTTAAAGGCAACACATAAGATTTATCATATGATATATAGCAGCCCCAATGATTTAGCAGCCCCAAAGACATGCACAGTATACCGTCCGCTTTGCTTATTTTCTTCCTTTTCTGCAAAAATTAACAAACATCCTAGTTATATTGTAAAAATATCTGATATTTAATTCTCAAACAAAATGTATTTTGTCATTTAATCAGCTTAATTATAATCTTATTATCAATATTACTCTGCACCTTAATGGAGATATCAAAGCTGCTAGGTTTACCACGTAAATTCATCAACTTCTATTAATTACATAAAAGTGACTGTTTAAATAACAGCAAAACAGAGTAAACAGTCTAGTAACCTAAACATTTTGTGTCTGATGTGACTAACACATCATCTGTTTGTTTAAAAATAATTATTATTGCTATCTCCATAGACAATAACCTGTAATTTACAAACTATAAATATATATTTTTGCTAGTACCTATGTGTACTTAAATGTCTGAATTATAAAATAAACGTTATTTGCTTCAAAACACTGATAAATTGTGATTTGACAAGCACCACGTGTCTCTTTCTCAAGCTCAGAATGAGCCATTTCATTTCATTTTGCAGGAAAGCTGAATTGAATTTAGCAGTTGATCGCTATGCACTGAACATTGTAAATCACACTGGTGTGATCATGTGTTAAAGGGTTAACTGTTTTTGTTAATCACCATTCAAACATGATGCATTTTTTTTCCTTTCCAATGCATTACTTTTCTATTGTTTTACATTGTAAACATGCAGTTGATGAATGTGTGAGATTGTTACATGTGTTTAGCTTCTTTCGAAGTGCCTGACATGTGAGAGCCACA
Organism: Danio tinwini; assembly: GCA_903798205.1. NCBI lineage: Eukaryota > Metazoa > Chordata > Actinopteri > Cypriniformes > Danionidae > Danio > Danio tinwini. The sequence continues at coordinate 2,214,937 of CAIGQZ010025690.1, forward strand.
TTTTGTATATGCCGTTTAAAGGTAAAAGATCTTTAACTTTCACACAGCTTATCATTGCCAGTTCCACAGCAGTGGACCAATCGGAAGTGCTCAGAGATGGGAAAGTGTTGCAAGTTTCTGTTTAGAGCTATGTCCAGATATTTTATCAAACCTAGTTAATAGCAAAGACACATTCAGAGTGTACTGTATTTCGACAAACTGGTTCAGTGAATATTTCAATGACTTATAAAACAGTCACTTATTTGGGTTACTGAATGAATCAGTGTTTTTAACCAATCAGTTGAATAAAGTCTCCATTCATATAGACAAACTTGTAGGCACCTATCAGAAAGACCCCACCACAAACACTAGCAATCTGTCTAGACAACCACAGTCATGCAAACAGTGCGGTCTTTAAGTAACACTGATGAAAGTTTGTAATATAGTAGCCCTCTTTGTACATCTTCATCTCAATAATAAAAGTGCTCCACAGCTGCTGAAATGCACTGGCTGGCAGTGTAACGCTATTCACTTCAGACGACTAGCGCTGCATACTAAAAGAGAGACGATAGAGAGACAGAGAGAGAGAGAGAGAGAGAGAGAGAAAGAGAGAGAGAGAGAGAGATGCTCATTATAAACCTGCATTGCACTGCAGCAACATTTTTTTTCTAATATCACCAATAGAATTAAATCAGCGACTCTAAATGAACTGCGTATAATGAAGACTGTCAATATACATAACTAACCATGCTGTACGCTGCCACTGTAGTCATGATGTAACATACAGTAGTTAACATTTAATTTAACTTCCATAATCTGATGCATTTCAATCAAAAAACATCCACTAAAGCAGCACTAATATAATTGCTCAACAATGTGTGGAGAACTGAACATGCGCAAAAAATTCTGTCAGAGTCAGCAAACAACAACTTTCACTAAACAGTCTGTCAAGTACATACATCACTCTTCAAATGCATACAAGGAAGAGGGAGGCAATAATTACAAACCATAATTAAAGATTACAAGCCTCAGCATTCTGCAAAAGCAATGATTGTCTAAGATTTATTACTTTGCTGAAGCAGATGTATGAATACAAACAAGGATGAAGTTGGCTGTGATATCTTACTTATTTTGCTGGGTAATGAACTGGAGATGTTCTGCAGATGTGTTATTGATTTGGTAACAATGCAGTACTGCTGTACTGTACCTGAGCATAAGAGCTGAGAACGCAGTGGGCTTTTCCACTGTCACAACAACAAAAGTGTGTGTGTGTGTGTGTGTGTGTGTGTGTGTGTGTGTGTGTGTGTGTTTATAGAAGTCTGGCAGAATTTCTCAGTCACAGTTTGAGTCATAAGAACAAATTTTGGTCACACTTTATTTTGAGGGTCCGTTTGTTGAATTTAAGTTACATTGCATCTACATGCTAACTAACTCTCATTAGATTATAAGTAGACTGTTAGGTTGGGGTTAGGGTTAGTGTAAGTTGACATGTACTTGCAAAGTTCCTTATAGTCAGTTAAATGTCTGTTTAGCAGCAGTATCAACAGATATTAAGCAGACAGTCTAATAATACTTAAATGGACCATCAAAATAAAGTGTTACCCAAATTTTTGGAAGCAAAACCTAGAGTAATTTTGGTAAATTATTCATTCATTTATTTTCTTTTTGGCTTAGTACCTTTATTAATCCGGGGTCGCCCCAGCGGAATGAACCGCCAACATATCCAGCACATGTTTTACGCAGCAAATGCTGTTCCAGCTGCAACCCATCTCTGGGAAACTTCCACACACACTCATTCACACTCCCCAATTCACCTGTGCCGCATGTCTTTGGACTGTGGGGGAAACCGGAGCACTCGGAGGAAACCCACGCGAACGCAGGGAGAACATGCAAACTCCACACAGAAACGCCAACTGACCCAGCCGAGGCTCGAACCAGCAACCTTCTTGCTGTGAGGCGACAGCACTACTGCGCCACTGCGTCACCATTAATTTTGGTATATAAAATACACATAATTATATATACAATACACAAATCAATTACTTTAAATGTTTATAAAATGATCTACAATTTAAACATACACAAATACATACAACCTTTTTTCCCACACTATAAAAAAAAGCTTGTTCTCAAATCTTAAATCAATTCTTTTTACATTAACATGTTAGTCCCTTATTTATCCAGGGTTGCCACAGCAGAATGAACCGCCAACTATTCTGTAATATGTTTTATGCAGCAGACGCCCTTCCAGCTGCAACCCATTACTGGGAAACACCCAAACACTCTCAAATACACACACACACACACACACACACACACACACACACACACACACACTACGGCTAAGTTTGTTCACCCAATTCACTCACAGCACATGTCTTTGGACTGTGGGGGAAAATGGAGCACCTGGAGGAAACCCCCGCAAACACTAGGAGAACATGCAAACTCCACACAGAAATGCCAACTCATCCAGCTGGGACTCTAAACAACGACCTTCTTGCTCTAAGGTGACAATGCTAACCATTGAGCCACCGTGCCACCCTCTGACTAAAAATATTATTTATTCATTCATTCATTTTCTTTTTGGCTTAGTCCCTTTATTAATCTGGTGTCGCCACAGCGGAATGAACCACCAACTTATTTAGCATATGTTTTACGCAGTGGATGCCCTTCCAGCTGCAACCCAACACTGGGAAACATTCATACACTTCTGCATTCACACACGTACACTGGGCTCAATTTGATTTATTCAATTCACCTAGCGCATGTCTTTGGACTGTGGGGAACCGGAGCACCCGGAGGAAACCCACACAAACACGGGGAGAACCTGCAAACTCCACACAGAAATGCTAACTGATGCAGCTGGAGCTCGAACCAGCGACCTTCTTGCCATGAGGCGATCGTGCTACCCAGTGCCACTGTGTTGCCTACAAATATTAAGTGAAACTTAATTTAAAATAAAAAACTGTAGTTCAAACCTGATTAACTTAGTAAAATAAGTTAAAGTAACATAAAAACATGTATTGTGATGACTTTTTGCCATTTCATTTTTTACAGTCTATTTCCATTGACTTCAATAGTTTTTCAAGAGTTCACACTTAGATATTGCTTGATGCTATTAGCAGGTTTGGCATGCTGTCCTGGGAGAGAACCCTGAGCTCGGAGATAGTTGAGCCCAGGGCTCCCGCCTGATCGATTGAGCATGGGGAGTACGAGTACGAGATCAGGTAGTTCTCGAGAGCTCCCTGTGGTAAAGATAGAAAAGGGGGGAGAAGGGGTGGATGGGGGTTTCTTCGGAATGCCTATCAAACGTTGGATTTTGGTTGCCGTACCCAACAAATAAGGGTCAGTATTTGACGTCAATATGACGTTGGTTTAAGATATTGGCTTAACGTTGGATTTTGGTCATATTACAACACAACCTGATTTCACATTGTTATTGGACATCAAAATATGATTGTCCTTAGACACCAGTGACCTAAATCTAACCTACAGTAATATTAATGTCTTATGATGTGTGTCTGCTGGGGAATCTATAAACAATCATAAGCCAAAATCTTCAGAAATTGTGATATATATCAAATACTTTTGGGACACCCCTTGTGCTCAAAAATTACAAGAAGGGGTGGATGGGGGGTTTCTTCGGAATACGAAGATAAGGGAGTAGTTTTTTACTAGGCTTCTTATAGTGAGTTTGGATTAATCTGATTGGCTAACTAGTGATTGTAGATGAGAGACCAACTGCGGTCAATCATATCACGTGCTCCTCTCGAAATTAGTTTGTGAAACTTCGCTTAAATTGTCTGAATAATACTGAATGAATTAAATAATATTAATTTCTAATTGTTTTCATCATCATAAAAGCTCATATTTTTACAAAAAATATATTATAAACACTGATATATACAAATCCTAACCAGGCATAATTAAACCTATTAAATCCTATACAAGCACCAACTAGGCATGGGACGATAACCGTTTTTTTAAGGAATACTGCGATTTGGAAAAGTCAAGGTTTTTTAACTGCCAAAACGGTTTCTAAGGTATGTGTAAGATTTTTTTATTTATTTATTTATTTTTTTTTATTTAGGACAACAGTATCTCCAGCAGAAAAGATATCCAAATCTGTATTTTTGAAAGAATTAAAGACTGCAGAAGTCAATGATTCATTTGAACTATTTACCCTTATTAGTTTACTGCTCTAATATATTTTACATGTCTCTCAAAATAAAATAGATTGTGTTTAAAAGGGAAAAAAGTTTTAGGTTTTACCCAGACATTCAAAAACAACATACTTTACAGCAGTAATCACAATTTTTATCCAAGGTTATTATACCGTCAGAATCTTATACCGGCCCATGCCTAGCACCAACTGTAAACACCACATACTACGTAGGCAAAAAAAAAACTCTTTGCCTCATCTGCACTGCAACATTCTCCTGACAGGAATTGACTGTATATGACAGCTAGTTATCATATTATAAAATGAGGGATGAAATCAAGACAGAGAAAATACAAAATATTTACGTTTGGAGTCCTTCACACTTTGCAAGGCAGACTGCAGTCTCTCCAGCATGGTTTGAATGTGTGTGTGTGCTAGATTGTGTGTGTGTGTGTGTGTGTGTATGGAGGCAGGGTCCCGATCCTGGATCACACTCCGTTTAAATCCCAACACATGTGAGAGCGATTACGCGGAAGGGTCATGGTGGGAAAAAACCAGTGGAGGGCATAAACGAACAAACAAGTGAAGAAAACAAAACAAAATGAGCCTCTGTGTAGAGGTGCGAGCGAGCCGCTTACTGTAGCGGGTTCATTTTCCTTTGGCATCTGGAGTCGGTGAATGAGAGAAAGAGAGAGAGGGAGGGTAGGAGGAGTGGACAGGCAGAGAAAAGGAGGGAATAAAGACAGAGAAATGGAGATAAAAGGAGGGGCGATAAGAGAGCGAACGAGAAGAACGATTTAATCCTAGGACCACTGCAGAGCGGGGGGTGTGCCAATCAGAGAGAGAGAGAGAGAGAGAGACCTACATGCACATACGTGTGTAATCTGACTTTGGCAAGTGCTGATGTATGCTGGTCATGCCAATAAAAAAGCATTTGCGTGATTGAGTTTAATGCTATCAGTGCAGTGAGCATATGACAACACCGCTCAGCTGCTGAAAAATGAATGTTTCATGTGATATTATGGGGATCATTTACTTATTATAATAATTTTTTTTGTTGGGTCATTCGAAATGCTTTTGAAATGCTTTTTTCCCTTCTGTTGATCACAAAATAATTTTAAATGAAATAAAATTTTGAATGCACTGTATATTTGTTTTATATTTATATTATATATTTTTTATTCTAAATATATTATACATTTGTTTCCATATAATGTGCTTGAATACTTTATTTAGAGATGCGATAAAAAAAAAACGCTAACGAAATCCAATCCTTATTTACAATAAGGTTTCATTAGTTAATGTATTTACTAAAATAAACTAAGTATGAATGATACTTGTACAGCATTTATTAATCATAGTTCAACATTTACTAATGCATTATTAAAATCCAAATTGATGCTTGTTTACATTAGTTAATGCACTTTGAGTTAACAAACTTACATCGAACAATTTAATTCATTAACTTAGGTTAACTAACATGAACAAATACTGTAACAGATGTATTGTTTATTGCTTGTACATGTTAGTTAATGCATTAACTAACATTAACTACCTTATTGTAAAGTGTTACCAGAATTCGGAGTCATTTTACTTATTATTTGTTTCATACGAATATTTACCTTTGTTCATTTTTATTCTCAGTCATGTACAACAGAGTGTTCTGTATTATTTAGTTTCTGTATTATATTAGTGTTATATAGTATTTGTTACCTCTGATGTGAAGTGAAACACCGGTATTACCTATGCTTTCACTACAATTTAAAGTACAAATACAAATTTTAGTAGTTCAAGTAGATAAATAAATAAATAAATAAATAAATAAATAAATAAATAAATATATATATATATATATATATATATATATATATATATATATATATATATTCACTAAATCAAGTAATAAAACATAAGTTATAAAATGCTGTAAAATAAACTTTATTATTTACAGCAAAAACTGAATTTCAGCCAGATTTTTACCTAAATAATATAATATTTTGTCTAGTTTTGTCAATGATTGAAATTTGCAGAACATGATAACTTTGTGAGATGAAAATATCAACATTTTTCTAATAAACTAGTAAACTTACTTTATTTTACTAAATCAGTTCAAGGTGCAAGCAGTATGGATCACGTTTATGCAGACTTTTGGTTCATTTGTTTTTTCCTATAAGACATGACTGCCTAAATCCCTATTTTACCTCTATTGTATGGAAATGAGTACTGTAGTAAATAAGTATCTGCAAGCAGCAAATAATAGGCCAAGCATAAATGCAAATTAAGAAGCTGAGCAAGATATAGGGGTAACAATGAGTAAGACATTTTAAGATGATTTTACTCAAAATGGCTGCAAAAAGAATACCAATAATACTAATTACTAATAATATAATTTAAGGGTTTTGACCAGTCAAAGTAGAAGAGTAAAATATTTTGAATAAGAAAATAGTATGATTTACTGAAGTTGATTTTAAAATATTATCTTCATGCTTCTATTTAATATGTTATATAACATACTTGATTGTGCTTAAGTTCAGCAAGGCACATATTCATGTAAGGTCATACTGTACATGGCTTTAACATAAACCAATTATGATCACTAGATTTTTCCTTTATATACAGATTTTGTCCAGTATGTAAATGCATTATTCTGCATGCAGCAAAGAAGAAAATCAACCACAATCTCAGATCTTTTCTTAAAATATATATAAAAAAACGTTTGAAACTGCTGCATCCTTTTTTTCACAACATATTCTTGCATTTCTGCATCACTGCCAGTGGATAAGCAATTTATTAACAATGCAGTTTACTTGTTTTGCCAAGTTACTGGTTTTTATGTAGTCCAGGAAAATATGTTATTTCAGTAAACTGATTTTTGTGAGTTATCAGCATCTTGGTGTGCATGTAAACCTGCTCAGAACACATATTTGGTTTGGTGTCAGTATAACAAAGATTTCCAAAGATACAGCCTCAGGATCAGATACAGTTTGCATCCTGCAACTGATTTCACTACTGAAGTAAATACAGAACTGTTTGCTTGCATGTTGTTTAAATATGCTTGTATTTTTTATAGTCTTTTGTTGTAAATCAAACTAAGGAAGAGTTCAAATGTGTAAAAAAACTAAAAAAAAAGTTGGACAGGAAGTTTAGAAGATTATGATATAACTAGTATGCAAGGACCCAGCATGCACAGGACGTCCACATGATGTCAGATTGACGTTGTACCTCAATGAGGTGGGACATTGCATTTTGTTTAGAAATGAACATCGGGTTTACGTCAGTCTCCAATGTCAGACAGATGTTGCATTTTGGTTACTTTCTGACGCAATCTAAAAACAACCAAATATCAACGTCTAATGATGTTACAGCTTGACAATTTGTAGACCAGTATGATGCATATCAAACGTAGGATTTTGGTTGCCATACCCAACAAATAAGTGTCAGTATTTGACGTCAATATGACGTTGGTTTAAGATATTGGCTTAACGTTGGATTTTGGTCACATTACAACACAACCTGATTTCACATTGTTATTGGACATCAAAATATGATTGTCCTTAGACACCAGTGACCTAAATCTAACCTACAGTAATATTAATGTCTTATGATGTTGTGTGTCTATCTATAAACAATCATATGGCAAAATATTCAGAAATTGTGATATATATCAAATACTTTTGGGACACCCCTTGTGCTAAAAAATTACAAGTACATTTAAAAATATATTTCAACATGTACTTGTAATTTTTGAGCACAAGGTGGTGGTGTCCCAAAAATGTTTAGAGCAGAATGGCAAGTTTCTATTGAAACATTATCATGTTAATAAAATATTGCACTGGCAACCATACTGACCAAAAATAGACCAGGTATCAGGTATCATTATCAGAATAGGTATATTTTAGCTTGATGTGTTGCTCCAAATCTAAAGTGACCTGTCCTGAGGTTTTGGGTTGGACAAATAAGAAGTTATAAGCACAAATACTTTTATTATCTTATGATTAAATGGAAGAGAGTTGAAACCTTGTGTAAGGAACCTCCTGTCATGTGTGTCACAACACCAAACAAGCTTGAAAAACAAAATTCCAATACGCAACACTTTCTTTATTCGGTGTGAAAGCTGCTTCACTGTGACTATGACAGGAGGGAGAGTGAAACCAGCATGCTGAGCACAGTTTCAGCTCATATTTTCAGACATATTTTTCCCTATTCAGCTGAAAACCATACAGTAAATACCAATTTCAGATAATACATTTAGGTGGCTGAACAAAATCCCTAAAAATAAACATACTGTAAGAGAAAATTTGAACCGTTGGTGGTGCTAAAAAGGTTGAAATATAGGCTACAAATTTGCTGTGGAGAGTGTTCTGACTGTCCTTGATGATAAATGCTTTACTTAGGGGTTTGTCTTATTTCTAGTCCAAATTTCTAAATATTCTTAAATCAATGAGCATTTTTTAGACAAGTAAACAATAATGTTTTCTGAAATCATGTCAAACATAAGTGAGTTTTTGCCTAAACAAGTAAAATATTCTGCCAATAATGAAAACCAGATTATTTTGCTTACCCTATTGGCAAGTTATTTTGCTTGTTTTAAAGAAAAACTCAGTTAGTTTTCACATATATTTTTTTTAAAAACAAGACAATATTTTTACTTGTCTAGAAAATGCTTCTTGATTTAGAAATGTTTAGATATTTGAACTAGAAACAAGACAGAAACTCAAGCAATAAAATCATTTTTTGCAGTGTGTAATAAGAACACTACACTGTAAAACCCAACAGTCAAATTTATCAAATGAAATGAGTGTAGTTAACTCAAAATGTACTGAAAGTTAATACTACTCATTTGAAAAGAGTTTTGAACTCAGTGTTGAAGTTAATGAGTTAATAACTCATTACTTCAACTTTAATGGAGTAAGTTCACAGTACTCATATAGATTAGTTCTTTAACTCAAATGGTTTGTAGCATCTGTTTCCTTAATTGCTTTGAGTTGCCTTAACTGACAGTATTGGGTTTTACAGTACTCAGCTGGTTTGAGTTCTCTTCATTTATTGGGTTTTACTGTGCTCAAATTGCTTCGTTTACTGAAATGGATTAAGTTCAAAGTACTCATTAGGTTTAGTTTTTGAACTGAAATGGTTTGTTGCAATCAGTTTCCTCAAATGGTTTGAGTTAACTTAACTTATTGGGTTTTACAGTGTAGAGATTACAATAGGTAACTCTAAGCACTGTCAGTAAAATGAATAGAATAATAAAATAAAAAATATATATATATATATATAAAAATAGAAGTTTGGAAAATCATGTGAGTGTCCCTTTAAGAGATCCACTGGCATCCACACAACTAGGATAATCGCTATTATTGATTCATTGATCGTAATACTCGCATTTTGCTTTCTAACCCAATTCGTTCTCTCTTTATCAGTCTCTCAGTGTCTGACATCTCTTATATCTGCATCATCTCTGAATTTTAGGTAGCTCAATCATACAGTGTGTTAGATGGCATTTCACGCTCCCCTGCACAGCCATACACAGAAACACAGCATCTAGTTTTTTTTTCATCAGACGTCTCAGTCTCAAGACAGAATCTCTTTTATCTTCATACTGAGTCTTTCTATCCTCCAGCCATATGAGTACAAGTGTAGGCACACAAATCAGCATCTCAGTTTTTGATTTTAGGCATACAGTATTTCTACATTTGTAGGAAAAAGACCGGGATTAGTTATAAAAGCCAGACATGATTTTACATTGCAGACATGAGGACTAGCTTAAGTACACTCAGAAAAGACTTTTGCCGCTTGTTTAAAATACTCATTTAAAATGAGTTGAAACAACACAATGTCTAAGTTGTTTGAGGGACAACTTACACTACCTGACAAAAGATTTTTTTAGCACCCCATTGATTTTTTTTCTCTTTTTTAAATATTTCCCAAATGATGTTTAACAGAGCAAGGACATTTTACCAGTATGTCTGATATTTTTTCTTCTGAAAAAGTCTTATTTGTTTTATTTTGACTAGAACAAAAGCAGTTTAAATTTTTTTAAACACCATTTTAAGGACAAAATGATTAGCCCCTTTAGGCTAATTTCTTTACTCTATAGTTTACAGAACAAACCTTCGTTATACAAAAACTTGCCTAATTACCCTAACCTGCCCAGTTCTAGTTTATCATTTGGTATCAGAAGTGGCTTATATGAAAGGCAAAGGCCTCTAGATAACACTTATTTTATCTAAATAAAATTAATATTGAATTAATATTGTATGACTCCCATGAGCTTGGACGACTGCATCTATACATCTCTGCAATGACTTAAATAACTTAATCAATAAAGTCATCTAAAATTACAAAAAAAGCATTCTTGCAGGACTCCCAGTGTTCATCAATATTCTATGGATTCATCTTCAATGCCTCCTCCTCCATTTGACCTCAGACATGCTCAATAATGTTCATGTCTGGTGACTGGGCTGGCCAATCCTGAAGCACCTTGACCTTCTTTGCTTTCAGCAATTTTGATGTTGAGGCTGAAGTATGAGGAGGAGTGCTAGCCTGCTGAAGAATTTGCTCTCTCCTGTGCCTTGTAATGTAATGGGCACCACAAATGTTGGTAACACTTTATAATAACTACACACTATGAACCATTTATTAAGCAATAGCAAATAGTGAATTCATTATCTGTTAAGCATTACGTCTACATTAATAAGCGTTAGTAAGCAGTTTATAACTGCAGATACAAATGCTGTATTAATTGATTTATAACCACATTTATAATGTGCTTAATAACTGTACTTTCATACTTTGTTAATGATTGCATTATTAACAAATCATTTGTATTTAAGAGTAGTTGGTGGTTTTTAAGATCATTCAAAATGAGTTAGTAAATGATTAATAAACTATTGAAATCAACATTATGCTTTATAAATCCCTTATAAATGACATATAAAGGCTTAGTATCAAATAAATAATAATCTTTGCAATCTAAAATTTCTATAAAGTTTAAACATTGCCGAAAAACAGGAGTGTCAAAATACGACATAAAATTGGATAAAATAACAACAATATAATAATTTAACAATATAATACGATGAAATGTTTAATCTGTACAGTAATTTTATTTTAGATAAGGTTGCAAAGATTTGTTTTTCATTTGATATAGTTTCATTTGCGTATCTTCAAACAAATATAAATTAAAAATGTCATTTATGTTCTTTTTTCCTGTTTAGAATTTAACTGAGCCTTATATTGTCATTTATAAGGGATTTATAAAGCATAAATAGTCCTCACTTTAGATTAGATCACAAAACTACATGAAGTTAAGTTAATAAAGCATTTATTAACATACAAATTAACTATTAGTATATGCCTGAATTTTAAATGTTAATTTTAATAGTTTATTAATCATTTACTAACTCATTCTGAATGATCTTAAAAAAACACCAATATGCTTAAATAACTGGTTTATTAATAATGTAATACTTAATTTAGTAATGAAAAATAAACCATTAATGAAGTATGAAAGTACAGTTATTAAGCACATTATAAATGTGGTTATAAATCAAGAATACAGCATTTGTAGTTGCAGTTACAAACTGCTTACTAACGCTTATTAATGTAGAGTTAATGCTTAACAGATAATGAATTTACTATTTGCTAATGCTTAATAAATGGTTCATAGTGTGTAGTTATTATAAAGTGTTACCCAAATGTCTTGATGTTGCCATCCACTCTGCAGATCTCTCGCATGCCCCCATACTGAATGTAACCCTAAACCATGATTTTTCCTTCACCAAACTTGGCAGATTTCTGTAAGAATCTTGGGTCCATGCGGGTTTCAGTAGGTTTTCTGCAGAATTAGTGATGATTGGGATGCAGTTCAACAGACGATTCATAAGAAAAATCTACCTTCTGCTACTTTTCCAAATGATCAACTACAAGTCAAGTTATTATTTGCTCTTACAACTGGGATCGATGACACAACTTTTTTCAGGTAGTGTAGTTGTTTTATGTTCAACCCACTTAAATTTATTACTAAAAACTATTACATTGACTTAATCAATTTGTGTTGGGACAACATGAAGAATTTTTTACAGTATACAAACAAAGTAATAACCTCAAACCAAAATAACAATCAAAAACGTACAACTGTAACTTATAACTTTACATATACAGTATTTTAGATATATAACATTTAGCCCCAGTTTCACAAACAAGGTTTAAGGCTAGTCTTGGATTAAATTGCATGATTGAGCTCTCTCAACTGAAAATATCTTGCAGTGAGATGTCTTAAAATATGGCAGTGTCATTTTTTGTCTCCAGGTGCACACCAGTAATGTATTTTTCTAAGGCCATTTTTATAAATGTGGCTTAAATAGCCTAATTTAACTAAGGTCTAGTCCTGGTTTAATCTAAGCCCACTTTGTAAAACTGGGCCATAAAGTATAAGCCTCACATTATATTTAAAGAGTTCAGATGCAAAAACCTGAGTCTGAAATCTGAATTTTTTTTCTAAAATGAGCATTTTCCAATGTTTATTTTGAGTTATTTTACATTGACAATAAAAATAACCTATTCTTTGACATAAAAGTGAAATTGCTGAACCTGCACAAATTGTTAATTTAAGAAGACTATTTCAGATGGCACATAAAGGTTTTTGCATCTAAACTCTTCAAACTCTATAAAACAAATAATTTACAACACTGTCTTAACGTAAATCTTTCGTTCTAACTCTTACTCTGAGGGTGAGTAAAACACACAGCACCAACTCTCTGAAAGATTATGAAATCGAGTCATACAGAAGAGAAACATCAGAGATATTGATATACACGGCAACAGCTGTGACATCGGGGACAAGCACGTTTTTAGATGCTCAAGCTCTTAGTGATGCCATGGCCTCGATAAAAACCAAAGGAACACTGAGTAAAATGAGGTCATTGTGGGCTTAGGTAGGGGAGAGTGTGAGGGGGGGAAGGAGGGGTGTGTGTGTATCCGGGTCTGACTGCTGGCAGGCCTCAGCGTTGGCAGGCCTCTGTCTCACTGTCACTCAGTCACTTCATACAGCTGACACTTAAATAGCCCAATTATATGGACATAAATCTACGGCCTTTTATAATACTAGTTACTTTATTTAAAGGACTTTTTAATAGAAAAGTGCCGGATATATTTTTATTTATTCATTCATTTTCTTTTTTTCGGTTTAGTCTCTTTATTAATCTTGGGTTGCCACAGTGGAATGAACCTCTAACTTATCCAGCACATGTTTTACGCAGCAGCTGCAACCCATCACTAGAAAACATCCATACACTCTCATTCACACACATACACTATGGACAACGTAGCTTACCCAATTCAACTAAAGCGCATGTCTTTGGACTGTGGGGGAAACCGGAGTATCCGGGGGAAACTCAAGCCAACATGGGGAGAACATGCAAACTCCACACAGAAATGCCAACTGACCCAGCCAAGGCTCAAACCAGCGACCTTCTTGCTGTGAGGTGACAGTGATACCCCCTGCACCACCGCACCACCAGGATTAATTTGATGTCATTTAATTAATTATTTATAATGTACTTATTTATATTTAACTCATTTACTCATTAAATGCTGTAAATTAATTCAACAGTATTTTATAAATCAATTCAAACAGGGTAACTGTATTTTTTTTACATAAATACTGTGTATTCATTCATTTTCTTTTCAGCTTAGTCCCTTTATTAATCTGGGGTTGCCACAGCGGAATGAACCGCCAACTTATCCAGCATGTGTTTTACGCAGCTGATGCCCTTCCAGCAGCAACCCATCTCTGAGAAACATTCACACACACTCATTCACAGTCATACACTATGGACAATTTAGCCTACCCAATTCACCTATACTGGAGGAAACCCACGCAAATGCAGGGAGAATACTGTGTATTTAGCCAAATAATTTGATTTAAATGAAAGAAGTTTACATTTATCAGACAATTGCACTTGCTAAGATAAAGATAAACTGTGTGAAATGTGGTGTTATTCATTTGAAATGTTTTAAAGGGCACCTATTTTACCCCTTTTTTAAGATGTAATATTAATATTATGGTTCTTCTGAGTGTGCCAGTTTAGGTTCAGTTCAAAACACAGTTCAGATTTTTTATTATCTTGTTGCTTCACATGAAAATTAGTTTCGACTTCCTGCCCAACTTAACAAGGGGGCGGAGCCAAGAGCTCCCCCGCTTTGTGTATTGCAATAGACAGGCAGACAGAGAGAAGCAACATGAGAGTACCAGCATTCAGCCGTGCATGTAGGACTCAGACACAGACCAAGCAGAGAGTATAGAATCATTTGTGTCTTTGTATAGTTTTACAGCCAACTGTGTGCTAGTTTAAAGCTCCGAACTTGTAGCCTACACCGAGACTAATAAAGCACAGTGAATTAACTTTGACTGAAGGGCATCACACACCGGATGCACCGCGACATGGCGCGCACATGACCGTTGAAAGTATCGCACACTTGCAGCGCCGCTGTGTCACCCGATAGAAACTTATGTTTAGAATTCAGAATTGCATGCCGCTGCGTGGCGCGACGCTGCGTGTCGCAGAGCGGCACTTCTGGTGTATGACCTGCTTGAGGCTATAACTAAAGGGCGTTATACATCGGATGCGTCGCTCAGAGCCCTGACGCAGCACACCAGACGCGCACATTCGCATGTTATTTAAAATGAAACTATTCAGATAATGCTCTGTGGCACGGCAGAAATATGAACAGTGTCCTGAGCAGGGCCAGCGCGTCCATAGAAGCGACCTAGGCGGCAGAATAGTGAGCAAAGCCCACGGTCGTCACTTTCATCCGCAACAACGCGAAACGCATGGCACTGCGCGTCGTTAGATTGTTATTTCCAATGGAGGGACGAGCACGTGAGGCAACACGCTCGCACTTTCCAGCTGCACCTAGTTAAGATGACAGGGAGCTTCTGTGACCGCGGGAAATGCAAACCGCTGAAGTTTAAGGAAGACACAATGAAAAGTAAACATGTTTGCAAACCCACCAAAACTCACAAACACTGGTGTGGAGGAGAGCAATAACTTGGTGAATGTTGAGCCAATATGACAGTCTATACAC
Organism: Danio tinwini; assembly: GCA_903798205.1. NCBI lineage: Eukaryota > Metazoa > Chordata > Actinopteri > Cypriniformes > Danionidae > Danio > Danio tinwini. Next base: position 2,230,166 of record CAIGQZ010025690.1, read on the forward strand.
TATACCTACACATATGTCTGTCCAAACAGCTTGAAAAGTAGATTTTTCACCATAGGTGCCCTTTAATGTTTTCGTACATATTTGTAATTTCACTTTTTTACAGTGATTCTGTTAACTAATGAATGCTGTTTTTTTTATTAAAATCCCTTAAAATTATAGTTTTGAAATTTCAAAAAGTATAAAGCTGAAGGCCATGCTTGACTCACATTTAACAAATTAAGTTAAATTTATATTTTCTATGCACAGAAATTAATAAGGATTTTTTCAAACAATACAAGTCCTTTATTTTTTAGTAATTAAATTGCTTTTCAGACATAGTAAATACTTTTTAGAAACGTCCAGCAATTTAAATACAATTTTACTGATGTAATTAGTAACTAACTACGTTTTTTTAAAGTAATCCACCCAACACTGCAATAAATATTAATTATTTACAATTCGAAGATTTCATAATGTTTTTGCAATGACACTCTTAAGCCTAAGTATACTTCAGTTTTATCATACACATATCGTGTCAGAGTACAGTTTGTGTCATTATCAGAACAATATACAGTAGTCAACATTTGAAGAGTTCAAGAATATAAGTTGTTCAATAGTTATAATTTTGAATTTTAATTTTGAATTTAATTGGTGCAGCACAGTGGCGCAGTGGGTAGCACAATCACCTCACAGCAAGAAGGTCACTGGTTCCAGCCCCGGATGGCTCAGTTGGCATTTCCATTTAATACAACTTTAATTAAATGAATAGAGACTTAATTGTTTTTGATAGTATAACTACAACAGCCTATATTAGAGCTAGGTTGGTGACAAACTCAAAGTCCTGTAGACTAATTCAAATCTAAGTTAAAAACTTTGTTAATTACAGTCAGGGTCCATGCCGTTTTGGGGCCCACCTGCTCTTCACTTTCATCCGTAACAACCACCCACCCCAACACGCCCCCTCACCCCAGGCTTAACCCCCCACCCCCCACCCCCAACGTCACTTTAAACTATTTGAGTATGCTCATTTCTTCATAGTTTCCTATTACAAAATTCACTATGCAATTTTATAATTAAATATTTTGTATAAGTCTAATATAATATTCTAATATTTTTTAAGATAATAAGATAATAATATAATAATAAAGCTTAATGCATATGTGTTTCCCTAATTAAACGATTGCCGTTAATTAATAACAAACCTTATTTTTATTACCTTTTTATACTGTATTTGACAAATGTCATTGATAGAGATCAGTGTTATTATACACTCAAAAAAAGAAATAACTGGTATCTAGGACTGCACTGGTGTACTTATAAGCTATTTCATGGTATTGGTGCATTACAAATACTCACCTTTGACATTTTCCACGTCCTGAGAGGCGATAACAAATCCAAATCCTTCCCCTGGTTTCCTCTTCAGCTCCACCTCATAGCCGCGCAGTGCTGGGGGTTGCTCTTTCTCTTCTGTTTTCACTCTGGGACTGAGCACTGTCCCTCCATCCTCTGAGCTCATCCAATCACGTGGCTCCAGTGTGAGAGTGACAGGTACCGAATCCAGGAAGCTGGTGCTCTGGACCAATGAGGAGCGCACCAGCGCTGGAGAGGGTGGAGTCAGAGAGTTACGAGATAATGGCATGGAGTCAGTAAAAGGTACTTCAGAGTCGGAAGCGGAGCGAGGAGGGGGAGGAGTTAGTCTTCGCACAGAACTGGGGGAATTGGAGTAATTTGAGGGGCCTGCAAAAATAAGAGGAGGACAGTTATTTATATTTATACTACAGGGCAGTTAAATGCTTGATTCTGATTGGTTGATGAATATATTAAGGTGTGCAATTGTTTTTAGATAAACTTAACAGAATATGTTGTTCACACAAGAGCAGATTGAGGACAAAACCCTGACAAATGGCTTGAAATAGAACATCTGAACAATGTCTTTAAGTGTTTGACAGTTCATCGTCAATTGTTCTGTACTTAATAAATGGGCATGAAGACTTTAAAGGGGACCTATTATGCAAAAATCACTTTTATAAGGGGTTTAAACACAGTTGTGTGGCAACAGTGTGTAAATATAGACAGTCACTAATAGTAAACATTTCTTAATTCTGTTTTTTATATTCATTTATATTGATAAAAACAGTCTTTGATTGACATTCTCCCTTTGGACATGGGGCTGGAGGGGGAAAGCCCCACTCATTGGAGGACAATCTCTTCCTCATTAGCATAAACAGCTACAAACTACGTGAGATGCAGCCTTCTAACATTAGAGTTTCCACCTGCTGAAGATATTGTTTGCGACTAAGAGGCATTATATATGTCGACTTTTAGGATGCACAAATGAACACTGCAGTCTCATAAAACCTTATTCTGAGCTACTTCTTTTCACATTTTTGATTTTTCACAGAGACAACATAAAAGTGCTGTTTTAAATCTGCCACTATGCTGATGCACAGGCTTTTATAGCTCTGCCCCTTTTGAAAAGTCTGAAAGGTCTGGGAGCACAATCTCATTTGAATTTAAAGCAACAGTCAATGGCACAATTTGGATCAAACCCTAAAAGGGGCATGTTCAAAGAGTTATAAAAAATGTATTGTGTAGAATTTTAAGCTGAAACTTTACAGAAGTGAAATTTAGAAGTTTAAACTTTGAAATTTAGTTCCAACCCTAATTAAACACACCTGATCAAACTAATTGAGTCCTTTAGTCTTGTTTGATACCTACAGGTAGGTGTGTTGAAGCAGGGCTGGAACTAAACTCTGCAGGGTTGAGTTTGACAAAATGACCCCATTAGTCGGATCACCTTTATTTCTTTCCCCTTTGTTTTGAGTGAGCCCTTCGTATCTCTAACTGATGTTTTCCTAATGATACTATGTTGCATGCATCATTCTGTTTTTAATTAAACTACACTGCTTTCAGAAGCATTGATTTGGTTGTACATAGAGAACAATGTCTTTATTCTAGGATTGTAAATAATCCTATTTACTTACTAACAACAATAATAAAGCTTTTACTGGGCATATGTGCCAGTATATGGAGTCTAGCATTGCTGTGCTATAAATGTTATAACGTAAAAATAAAATATGAAATGCACTGTTTTTTATCATTAAATCTAAATTAAAAGTAAAGAAAAGTTTATATTTAATATATGTTAATATTTTAAATATTTTATAAGGCTTTTATGATTTATTTTTAATGTGATCTTTCTCCCCAGGTGTGTGTGTATCTCACAAAAAAATGATATGTGAATTAATATATGGATATATGCCAGTGGTTCTCAAACTTTTTTCACCAAGTACCACCTCAGAAAGAAATTGTTTCTCCAAGTACCACCATAATGACTGGTTTTGAAAAATACTGTAGTGTAGTAGGCCTAATTAAGCAGCTATAGCTCTGCACAGTTCAAAAATGTGGCAGATTAATTCTTCTTATTATGAATATTTATTATTGTTAGCCATTTTAAACATTATAAATAGTTTGAACATTAACACTGCACTGTGCTTACAGGGAAATTAATCAATAAAATGTGCTTTTAAAAGTTAATAAAAATGACATTGTTCTTAAAAAGTAAACAGAAAATTGCTGTACTTAAATGTAAAGCATTAACATATAGTAGCCTATTCATCAAAACCTGGAAATGCTGCTTGCACCTCATAAATATAGGCTATATGTCATCATATTCATATATAAACTCTTTTTGATAAATGTAGATGTGGCGAGGGGGCGTGGCCGAGAGCCGTGGGAGCGAAACGAGGCCCGCCACAGATGAGATGCACCTGTGGCGCGCACCTGCCTTCAATCCCACGGAAGGAGCTCTGGACTATAAGAGGAGGAACGATGGCAGAGGACAGAGAGAGAGGACCGGGCCCGGACATGTTTTACTTTTGCTTTCAGTTTGACGGCAGTCTCCGTGAGGAGCTGCCGTCCGTTTTGTTTTGATTTAGACGGCAGTCTCCGTGAGGAGCTGCCGTCCCCTTTTATTAATAAATATTTATTTGAAGTGCGTCGGTTCTCCGCCTCCTTCTTCCTGTAACTTCATTACAGTGGTGCCGAAAACCCGGGAGATTGAGGGACACGTCGTCCAGTTGCCCTCGCCGCTGAGGAGGAGGGCGAGTGTTCGGGAGTTAACCCGAGTGGGGGAGAAACCCGTTCGTCTGCCAGAGTGCCGGGGCAGCCTGAGGCTGGCGAGGAAGGATCTGCCTGCTGCCGTCTCCCAGCATGGGGAGGAGCAGGGGACGCGGGGCTCCCCACCGGATGGGAAAGAGCTGAAGGGAGCCATCCCAGAAAGCCCGGGGGGAGTCGCCGCGATCCGCCATGATGCCGAAGCCTGCGTCCTCCACCGAAGCGGGAGCGGAGCAGGAGATCAGAAATGCCGCCAGCCAGTCAGGAGAACCACCGCCGGACACCAGAAGACGGACGGGTGGATAGATTCCTCCACAGGGCTCCCAGCATGTCGTCACTTCTCTCAGTTGGTTGAGGACCGAGTGGCAGCGTGTCTGGAGAACCGAACCCCAATTTTTTATTTATTTTTTCCTCTCTCCCCTCTCTGGCTACTCTGTCTTTCCTCCTTTTTTCTCCATCTCCTTTTCTCTCGGCCCGTCTCATATAGGTCTCGCGGGTGCTGTGGCGCCAAATCCCCCCCCCCCCGGAGTATGCACAGCCATGGGGTGCCCCCGGCCTGTGAGGGAAGATGGGGGTATGCGGCGAGGGGGCGTGGCCGAGAGCCGTGGGAGCGAAACGAGGCCCGCCACAGATGAGATGCACCTGTGGCGCGCACCTGCCTTCAATCCCACGGAAGGAGCTCTGGACTATAAGAAGAGGAACGATGGCAGAGGACAGAGAGAGAGGACCGGGCCCGGACATGTTTTACTTTTGCTTTCAGTTTGACGGCAGTCTCCGTGAGGAGCTGCCGTCCGTTTTGTTTTGATTTAGACGGCAGTGTCCGTGAGGACCTGCCGTCCCCTTTTATTAATAAATATTTATTTGAAGTGCGTCGGTTCTCCGCCTCCTTCTTCCCGTAACTTCATTACAGTAGATATATATGTTGCATGTATATATGATCTAATCTAAACGTTAACTTGTGTTTTAAATGTATGATTTGGATTTACCTATTTCAATTAGAAATTAGATTAGATCTGCTTAGTGAAGTTTATTTATAAACTAATTTCGAGAGGATCACGTGATTATGATTGAACACGGCTGGTCATGCATTAACCATGTATGACCGACCAATCAGACAATTTCTAACCCTCTATAAAGAGCCAGGGTTTCTTACTACAGTCATCTTCGTTTGAAGAATCCCCCCTTCCACCCCTACTCCTCCTCTTTTCCTTTCATAGGGCGGCACGGTGGCCCAGTGACCAGCACTGCGGCCTCACAGCAAGAACGTCACCGGTTCAAGTCCTTTAACAGACTGGCTGTCGTTTCTGTGTGAAGTTAGCATGTTCTTCCCGTGCTTGCGTGGGTTTTCCCCGGGTTCTCTGGTTTCCTCCCACGTTCCAAAAACATGCACTACAAGTTAATTGAACAATCTAAATTTAGCACTAGTCTAAAAAATATAAAAGTATAAAAATATGGGATACGACCTCAACAACCATTACAAATATGGCAGGAAATCAGCTTCGAATGATAGATTACATAACAAACATTAGAAAGTTGAAGATGTTAAAAGTGTAAATTTTTTTACTTTAATTATTCAGCGATTCCTCCGCGTACCACTAGAAGCCTGCATACTAGAGACGCGCGGATCAGCTGAAATGTCACCTGAATCCGCTCCTTCATTCTTTTCATCCACCCGCCACCTGCCCGCACATATTATTTTATATATATTATTGTTATTTATATTATTTATATATTATACATATATATATTTTATTTATATTGACACTTTAAATAATTCTAATTCTTTGTTTTAAGCGATATGATAGGTCACTGTGGATCATCCATTATTAATAGCAGATTTAGCTTTTACATATACAGGAAAAAGATAACAAAAACAGTGCCACTTCAGCCTAAACAGCAGCTATGTTATGTTTACTTGGCCTTTTTTGCTTTGCACTGTGCAAAAACAGAATAGCATCTAGCCTACTGTGCCTGGATTGGGCCTGCAGTAAATGAGTTTGCGCGCACCGCTTGTTGCAGGAATGCACAAGCTTCTCCTTGCAAGGTGCTGCAGTCGTGTAAATAAGTGATCTTGTTTTTTCCAGAATGATAGCAGATTTTCCTCTGATGACTCCTCTAACTGAAAGTTTGCACAGTACTCTTGCACTTCATCCATTATTTTGGGCGTCTCTCTCATCTTCACATTCTCCGAAGTCCACTCTCTGTTTTTTTTGCTGGTCAACTGCTGTGACCCGCGACCCACCCGCAATTAATCATAATGTATTTTTTTATTACCCAACCTGCCCTACCCGCGAATTATTCGCAGCACCCGCAGATATAACCAGCATCCGCGCATCACTACTGCGTACCACTAGTGGTACACGTACCACAGTTTGAGAATCACTGATATATGTAATATATAAATAGCTACTAATATCAGATCAAATCGTAACAGTTACATATTGATGTTATGAAGCAAAATTTGTAAATATTTCAAAATGATCACATTTGCCATCACAAATGTCCTTAATTGTGGCTTCATGCAGAATCTAAAATATTTATTATACAATTCACACAAAAAATTATGTAAAGGCTTTGATTATTTACAGGTACAAATGCAATAAATAAATAAATAAATAAATAAAATAGAACAGTAGCTTACCCCTGTAAACCAGCAGAATAACCTCTCCTTTTTTAGTGTGTTCTTGCAAAATCCTTTGGACCTTGAACACAAAAACACACATACAGTATGAACAAAAATATGTAGCCCATAACAAAAGTCTCAACTTGTTCTCTCCTTCCCTACCTGTGCAAAGCTGAGACTCTGTACATCAGCTCCATTGATCTTCACAACAGCATCTCCAGACTGCAGCCCATTACACTGTCTGTGGTCCCAGACTTTCTTCACAAGGGTCTGTCTGCCTCCGTGCCCTCCCGCCGTCACACTGAACCCCATATTGCTGCCCCTCTCGCATTTAGCCAATGCAACGGGAACCAATTCTCCACCCGCCGCCATTCCTCCAACACCACTGCCTATGACGGCGCTCAGGGCTCCGGGTGAAGGAATGCTGCTGTTGGGGCTGCCGCTGCTGGCGCTGGCCGTCCCGTTGAAGGTGAAGTAAGGCCCGTCTGAATGGACGCTGCTTGGTGGGGTTAGCATTGAATTCTGAGGTTTACGTAAATGCGAGTAGCGTCTTCCACCTCCGGGGGAAAAGGAGACAGGACCTGGGCTTAGTTCAGTGTGGGGTAGAGGTAATCGAGATATGGGCGGTGGGGTACTTGAGGAAAGGTCACTCTCTGAAGATTTGAAGGAGTGCAGGCGGAGAGGTGGCGGAGTGGAGAGAGAGTTGTTGTTGTGGTTACGGATAAACGAGGCCCTGTGAAGATAAAAAGAGAGCGCATTGCCATGATGTGTCATGATCAGGGGTGGAGAGACACATAATAAATATCTGGTAATGAACAGTGTCCACATTTAGTGATTCACATGTATTTTTGGTTTATTTACGGTTGTGAATTGTATTATGCGATGTTGATCTCTGCTCTGTTGACGTTTGATGTTAAAATTCAACTTTTCAGTTTAACAAAGTGACTTTCCCCCTGTGATTAACCCAACAACACCAAAAAAAAACTAATCAGAATAAAAACATTAATACTGTAATAATAGGTACAAAATCAGGATTGAAACATATCTGACACGGTCTCTCTCATATTTAACCAAAATTGTACAGTTTTTTACTAGCACCATTTATTTTGGCTGTGGTGTATTCCAAACTAATAATGTCCAGTAGATAGAGCCTACAGGATAGATCAGTTGGAGCAGATGGATCCAGCCACAGTTTCAGTTTCAGGATTGTTTTTTTTTTTTTGCAGCAGCAGCAGCAGCAGTCAGAACAACTGACAGAATCTTTCTTTGGTTGATGGATAAGGAAAGTGATCAATTGTCCAGCATGAGAAAAAGCAATGGATCACATTGGATCTGAGTTTCCATTAGTTCTGATAGAGAGTCTCGTACCTTGGTCCAGAACATTGCAAAAGTCACTTTTTTTGAATATTTAAGGTTAAAAGTTGTTGGAAGCATTATCAATGTCCCATAATGAAACTCAGAAGCATAAATAAATGGGGAAAAATTTAAATATAAAAACATGAATCACAAAATATGGAAACTGCTAATTTACGGATACTTTTACAGTGCATTTAAAATAGAAAATCTGTAACAAGTTGGTAAGCAATAGAGTTAACATGGGAAAAAAGTTGAATGCTACAGCATTGAAACACTGTTATCATGTACAGTACACTCCTATATGTGTAGACAGCGAGTGCTGTAAATAATAAAAGCTGGAGTCATTGAGGAGCTTGCCTTTTGGGGAATGCCATTATAGTCTAATAACTTTACAGAAACACATTGTATAGAACAAATGTGAGTCCAAAAGAAAAAAAATTGCACAGACAGCTACAAATATGCCTAATGTATTATTTTCAGCCTCATTCCATAAAAATAATCCACCTACCATGAGTAAAGGTTTATACATTTATGTGTATAAAAGTATATATAAGTGTAAATTGTCATGTTAGCGTTTAGCGTTAGTCTTTATACTAAGTTAAAATGATATTTATTCATAAAATGCAATTTAACAAATTTAGAACAAATAAAACTAAATGTAAAATGTATAGAAAAAAGTTTGTTATTCTCGCAATGCTGTATTTATTTTACTTTTTTGCAGTATTTTAACAAGAAAACAAGAGGTGTATGACACCAATTGAAAACCTTTAGCATTACACAGCTTTTTAGCAGCAATAAATAATATGTTTTCTGCCTCATTTCATAAAAGGAATGCACTTGGGTTCATAAACTTCTATTTCTAAAGAAAGAAAGAAAATATATCTCCATCAAACTATTAAACAGCACAAACAGAGAAAACAGCCTAATTACCCTATCCTGCCTAGTTAACCACAAAAATAGCATGCAATTTGATATGAGGTTAATCCAATATATATTTGTAATGAGTAAAACCTTAAAAAATGGATGCACTTTTAACCAGCTTATGTTTTTAAACTTAAAATAAAGAAGAAAAATAAGTTGCAACATAATATATGACAAATGGTCATTTGTATACTGGAATCAAAGGGTTCACAGCTCTTAACATGAGGGCCATTGGTATCCAGTTTTACTCTAACCATGATAAAACTCATCTGTCTGTAACTTTCTAATACTAAAGTAAGACCTTGATTAGCTTGTAATCTTTAGTGTCACATAAACAAATATATATATATATATATATATATATATATATATATATATATAACCCTCTCAACTCTTCTAACACCATCACACATCAAATCCATTCACCTGTGGGATCCAATGGCAGACACCACCTCACTGTCACTCTGGCTGGCCAGTTCTGCGCTCTGCAACCTCTGTATGCCTCTCACAGTGCGTGGCGGTCTCAAATACCCACTCCCGTACCCGTTGGAGCCCTGGTACGATGATGGAGGTCTTGGAGGTGAAGCAAATGGAGGTGAATTTCCATTAGCGTCCAGACTGAACCTGGAAGCTCGCACTCTGAGATTCCTCGAAGACCCCCTGTCAAAGTCAGCCCATGGGGGGCCATTGTGGTTGAGGTGGAGCTGTGCATATGGGAGAGGAGCCTGGGCCTGGGGTTGGGTGGTGGTTGGTGGAGGTAGATGTGGTGACTGGTTTTGAGATGCCGTCAGTCTTGGATTAGACATTTTAGGACAACCTTCTGAGTTGTAGAGCATTGGGTAGCCTCTTCGGACCATGATGTCCACAGTATGACCAATAGGGATGGCTTTTAGCATTTCTACTACATCTTTGTGAGAGTAGCCGAGCACACAGGTATCATTAATGTAGACAAGGATGTCCGCTGGAAGAAGAAAGAAGAAAGGGGTTTATATTCTATTAATTTATGTTCTGAAAGTTGGACCTACTAAGCTTTAAGTTTCACATGATCCTTCAGAAATTATTCTAGAATGCTTTTTTGATGTTCCAGACACATTTCTTATGGTACGTTTCCACTACAGTGTCAATCTTTACGGCTGAGCACGCCTGTTTTAATCAGATGGTAGACAGCTTGTTTACACATTTATCACATGTGCAATGTCACACATGCAATAAATGATCAATGCACAGGCATATGTGCTTCAAGACGTTTGTGTTAACTGAAAGTGTGAAAGAATACATTCTCAGAGTAGCCTACAGTTGAAGTCAGAATTATTAGCCCCCTTTATATTTTTCCCCAATTTCTGTTTAATGAAAATAAGTTTTTTTTTCAACACATTTATAAACATAATAGTTTTAGCAACTAATTTGTGATAAATTTTTTATTTTATCTTTGCCATGATGACAGTACTTGATACTTTACTAGATATTCCAATATATTATACTAGATATTTCCAAGATATTCAGCTAAAAGTGCAATTTAAAGGCTTGTTAATTAGGTAAACTAGGCAAATTAGGTTTGTTCTGCAGACAACTGACAACAAATATAGCTTAAGGGGGCTAATAATTTTGACTCTAAAATTGTTACATTTTTTTAAAACTGCTTATATTCGAGATGAAATAAAACAAATAAAACTTCCTCCAGAACGAAAAATATTATAGGAAATACTGTGAAAAATTCCTTGCTTACAGTTGAGCTAATAATTTTGACTTCAACAGTATGTGATTTTAGTTCAGTAATCCAGTTCCACAAACACTCGGAAACATATGTCAACATCTTGCCTTGCCTACTTTTTACAGCAATTGGTTGCCGTATGGTGTTTTTTGCTTGCCATTTGCAACGATCTCAATGTTTTCTCTGTGCCACTTTTTTAATCTACTGTGACTATTTACACTCAACTTACATATGAATGAATGGAAAATGATCATTGCGCTGCACTTTTATACTGGCTTTTTTCTCTCTTTTTTTGGTACGAGTAATATATGGTTCACCTTTTTGAAACATTTCATTGTTAACTTTTTTAGTAAATTTGTAGGCATATTCAATTTCATATAATGAAGTACATCTCTTAGCACACTTTTTCTTTACTAGCATAATGCTGTAATATGTATTTATGTACTGTCTGTCTGTCTGTCCGTCCATCCATCCATCCATCCATCTATCTATCTAGTTAAGGGTAATATGTTTCCATGATCCAGTTTATTTTTTATGTATAGAATCTCCAGTAAGTTTCCACAGGCAGTAACCACAACATTTAAGTTTATGTTTGTTTGTTTCTTCTCTCCACAGCAGGACACCAGAGACACCCAGTGACCTAAAGCATGACAGATATTGATGTTCACATTATAAAAAAATATATCTGGAGTTGTATATTTCTTTCTTTCTTTCTTTCTTTCTTTCTTTCTTTCTTTCTTTCTTTCTTTCTTTCTTTCTTTCTTTCT
>CAIGQZ010025690.1:2253948-2282107 GCA_903798205.1 Danio tinwini
TTATTTTTTTATATATATAATGTACAAATGCAAAGTTTTTAGTAAGTGTTATGTTTAGGGGTGGGGATGTTAATACTGCATATATAAAACACCTACTTTTGTGTAAATGCATTCGTAAAATATATTACAAATACAGAATATGTGTTTTAAGAACTAAATGCTGTTTTGTTTTTTTAATTGTCCTGATATTGTGGTGAAGAGAAAAATGTGTCAACAAGGACTCCTAATAAGATTATCTTTTCTTTTGTCACAACCTTTTATTAAAACTAATAACACTTAAGCTGTTTTGTCTTAAAATATAGTTCTAAAATAAAGTAATTTAACCTTTTAAAGGCTTTATTTGATCAGGTCATAAACTGTCATGTGGTACAAAATAAATCTAAATATATTTAAATTGTATCTTAATTAATACAGAATCACTTATTTTGTATAAAACAGTTTTCCCTTAAAATTACAATATTAGATTAAAGATGAAAGAGACCTCACACCCGGGCTCACCTCCACCCGGTGGGAAATATGTTATTACTGTAGTTTTGGTTGACCTAATGGTTAAAAAATAACATTGAAATTATAAAACATCACATGAAACCATCAAATATACAACATTAAAAAGACACCTATTGATATATATATATATTTTTTAGCATTATTATTTACTGCTGTCATTAATGTTTCAACAACCAACATGTTCAACATGTTTATCACTATATCACTGATCACATTCAGAAATGACTGCAGTATTCCACACAGAACACTGAAATAAGAAATAAAGAAATGTGTTTATCTCTCTCCAAACTGTACAATGTTTTCCCACAAATGTGACTCATCTTAAAAGCAAACCCAAGTTTTCCTCATTTTAGAGTTTAAAAGAAATCGCTACAGTGTCAGCTGTGAACTGTACTGGAAGCGGGGTCAGCATCTAAGAGGCAGTGCGGTACATTTAATCCATAGAGACGGATCGGTATGTAAACCTCCTCTGTTGATTGGCTTCAATGTCATGCTTTGATCGATGTTTCTGTCATCTGTGCCACTGCCCATGGGGTGAAGACACCAGGGCCAGACAAAAGTGCACAGACAAACAAAACCTAAGTGAAGTTAGGAAAGAGTCGACTGGACAGTTTTGACAAACTCCAAGTCTGTCACTGACGTTTTTCCATCATGTATTTTATCAATCTAACTGGCTGACAGCCTTTTAAGCTGTGCAATATTAACGAAAACATGATTTCAACAGTTTCACAAGTGTTCTTCATTATGAGTGTCATGGTACTTCACAAAGTTGTCAAGAATTTAGTTGTTTAGACCTTAAATATTGTTTATTTATAAAAATTGCAATTTAAAAATATTGTAGATGTGCTAGTGAGTCAGTGGCCGTTACTATTCACATACCCTGCTAAGAGTAACCTTACCAAGGACTGTTTTTGTGGAATCTACTAGTGGCTGCTACTGTAGGTATTTTTATAGTGGTTAAACATATGATATGATTCTTTCTGGGTATATCTAAATCTACTATTATGTCTTTCCTTTCTTTTTCATTCTTTTAAAACCAGTTTTAACACATTTTAATCTGTTTTATTATTTTCTTTTATTCTGTTTTCTTTTTATTCTTGTTTATGTAAAGCACTTTGAACTACCATTGTGTATGAAATGTGCTATATAAATAAACTTGCCTTGTCTTGCCTATTCCAAAGCAAACCGATTTAACTAAGTTTTAAAACTATATAAATTAAAAGACCATTATTGCTTTGACTGATTTGCTTAGCATCTTTAGACTGCTGTTTAAGAAATGTTAATGTTCAGTGAAGGATATTTTCGATAAATAATAGTAGTATGTAACAGAGATGTGTTGGTGTCTGTTGTGGTTATAGAAAAAGGTGTCCCTCAAGGTTCTTCCTTTAGGCCTCTCTTATTTTTTTATTCATATAAATGACCTCCTTCAAATATGTCTATTGTCAGATGCTATTATATGCAGACGATACTGTTAATTATACATCTAAACATAACATATATCATATTCACTCTTCATTACAACAAAATTTCAACGCTATTCAAAAGTGTTTTTAGCTAATCGACTTGTACTGAAAGAAACCCATATACAGTAGTATGCACTTCACCTTTCGATTAAGTTTTCAGATGGCTTGGTACTTGAGAAAGATGAGGAATTGAAGTACCTGGGCCTCCAGCTTGACTTTCAACTCTCTTTTAGGCCTCATATTAATGCCATTGCTGGAAAAAAAAACTATATCTTAAGACTCCTATATTGCTCAATTAATTTTTCCACTTCAAAGATTAGCTTAAGATATAGCTCTCATTAGCTATGTGGATATTGTCAAACAGAACACAACAGAGTCCGTTTTTAACTCTCTGAACATAATTGATAATATACTCATCATGTGCCACTGATTGAATTTATTATCATTAAAAGCTAGACGAAGGTTTCACTGATTTCAGTTCACTAACAAATGCATCCTCTTACAGTATATTATCCAACTAACTTTAAGCAATACTTAACTTTCTTTTTGAGAAAAAGAGTTTCAGTAAAAAAATATAATACAGTATATTATAATTACACTTTTCTACATCTGGGATATGCATTAAATCTATAATATATTTATAATTTATTTGCAAACAACTCTCAAATAAAAATGAAAAACATTACTTCACCTATGTTAAGCTTCTTTGACACAATTTACATTGTAAAAGCACTATAAACATAAAGATGAATTGAAATATGAATCTCATTCAATCCAAAATTAATTGATGCTACTGTAAAACTAAGGTTTTAATACAGTTTTGTACATCGTAAATGTGTATATAACTCACTATAATAATTCACCAACTTAAAAAGCCAATGTCCATATATGGCTACACTATTATCCACAGAGAAAGCTGTTCAGCTATTAAACCGAGCCTGTCCCTCATTCAGCAACGATTCATTAATATAAAGACATTCTCCTATATCACTTGAAATACCATATGTGCTGGTATACAAAAAAGTGGATATGAAGGATCCCCAGATGGGACCTGAACATCTGCATCCTGCACTCTGTACAAAGGTAATTAGCATATCCCACAAGAATCATAAGCCCAGCTGTAAACAAACACATACTGTATATTTACACACACTCTATCTGCTTTAGCAGCACTGACGCTTACCAGAAGGGGGATAACACCATGAACTCTGACATACAGATGCTATTTTAGTAATCACAATGGATATGGTCATGAATTTTTAGTTTTTGTACTATGTTGTAGTATATTGAACATTTTGGTTGCAGAAAAACATTATACATAGAGGTAGAGAACGAAATTACCTTTTACCACCTATCGCTGCAGAGATCGGAAAATGAAAAGTGGTGGGGGTAGTGGGCTGGGACAGAGGTTGGGCAGGCCAGATTCACGATTGATGATCCTATGGCCAGTCTGCCCCTGCTTTTACATTATGCATTATTTAGAAAAATATTTATGTTAATGCAAACAGATATTTACATTTGTGTATCTGACTGTCATTTTTAACCAAACTGACTTGTACTGCATTAAACGTACATAAAACAATACATTATATTCTCTTAGAAACGGAATACATGATCTTAGCATTGCTGTTGCTATATTTTACTAATAACTAAACATAATAAAGAAACTAATAAAAAACATAACTAATAATAAAGTGAATTATTTCACCACAAATGTCAGGACCCTGGGCCCAGTTTTTCAAAAGGTTTAATCCGGATAAAATTGGTCCGGATTTAGTAATCCTTTTTTTGCGATCCGTGATCACGTAATCCAGCTTACTTTTTGAGCCAGTTTTTCAAAGCAACATCGGATTGGATCAATCTGATCCGGATAGGAACTTTTCAAGATCACTATATCTGGTTAACCAGAATAGGAAATCACAATGTAGAACTATAGATATTTAAAGAGCAACAAGTAGAATAGCCAGTGTGAGGTCAATATAACTTTATTTTTATTTGAAATGAAAACACACACATAAAAAAAACTAAAAACTAAAAAAAGTTTCAAATATAGATGTATTGAATTAAAAAAAGACCTAATGCCAAAAACTCTGCAATCATTTTAGACTTCCTCATCTGATTTGGAGAGACCAGCTTGTCTGAGCGTAACCTTTAGGAGGCGAATCTCAAGTCCGGCCTTGGTTTGCTGCAGTTTGGTCAGAGTCAGTTGTTCCTCTGCCAGATGAAGCTGTGCTTCTGCCCTTTCAGTCTCTTTTTGCAATTGCTGAAAGTGATTTGAAAAATCTGTGATTGCCATTCTTTGCATTTTTTTTTTGGTTATTCTGTTATCATTGCATTCCTCACTAATAAATATTCTAAAAACAAAAATACTTTCCATTGTGATGATTATATATATTTTAATTAGAGACAGAATGAAATTTATTGTTTTTGGTAAATTTTGACAGATGTTTGGGGGATTATTTTATGAGGCTGTACTTTGCTGTAGGCCTATACTGAAAGGCTGAATATGTTAAAGCCTACCTGATAAATAAACAAATCCAATTAAAACCTTATGAATAAACAGGATCTCTTGTAAGATACTGCAGCATGATCCAAATATAGTATTATTTGATACATTTTTAAAGTTTTCATTACATTTTGGGCATGGAATCCAATCCATTATCAAAAATCCTAGTGGATTACTTTTGAAAAATCGAAAAATTCACAACTATTGGCAAAATTGCATATTTTTTACAAAACTCTTAATTTTTTTTTCAAATGCTTGGATACAATACACATAAGTCAAAGATACTTTGTTCACTGAACTAAAATTTTATTTTATTTAATTAACACAATGTAACTATCAACTGATAAAAGCGCTCAAAATAATAAGTAACTGTTGCATTACTCTTGGTGCACGGAAACTGATGTACAATGACATTTTAAATACAATATTTGAAATTCAAACAAAATTTGCATATGTTGCCATATATCATGTCATATATCAGCTTTTAATACGGGGTGTCGTGAGAAACTCTTTGGATAACTTTACAGTTTTTCCCAATTGTTTACACACAATTACTTGTACTTCAGACACAATGACTACAACATTTAACTGATGCACCAACCCCCTGAACCAATTCTGCTAAACTACAAGCACAATTTCTGCTTTACACGCAAATTGCAGGTTTAAAACACACTTTTTTCAAAACACTACACACAATTCTCTGCATTTGGCACAATTTTCATTCAGAAAATCTTGTTTTTACAAGGAACACACTGTCATTCAATATTGTAAAGTCAGATGTCCTACTTAGCATACTAATTTATTACATAGGTAAACACCGGTCACACATAATTGCAATTTAGAAATCAGAGCTCATCTCATATTCCCCATTTCTCAATCCTATTGAGCAATTTTTTTCTGCCTGGAGATGGAAAGTGTATGACTGAAATCTACACTTTTTTTTTTTTACTGTAACTATTCTGTAAATAGTTCGGTTGATGGCATATGTAGACCATGTTATGTGCAACTTTGTGTTGGTTGGGATGAACACTGTGTACACTGTTTTTGTGGGAAAAATACAGTAAAATATATTAGGTACCGTGTATTTGTGTGTTTTGTATAAAAAAATATTCAGAAAAATTTTACTATGCACTTCTGTAGGCCTATGTACAGTCTGTAGTAAGTGTAACACTGAACAAAAAAGGCTTAAAGTAAGTCATTACGATTAATGGAGAAGAAGTGGTCATAGTGTTTTACATTAAGCATATCAGTGATAAATGTCTATTCATGTGATGGTTTGTGTGTGCTATTTGAAAACAATTCTTTTGTAAAGAAATTACATTGTTTTGAATGTAAAGTTTGATTTTGCAGGAGAATTGAAGGGTTTTGCCCAATGTGGGTGTGTTTTGCGATTTGTGTGTAGAGTTCTGACAATATGAGACATGCTTTCAGAAAATGTGTGTAAACAATTGGGAAAAACTGTATTATTCTTTTTTTATTTTTTTTAACTTCCATTATGGTTGAATGAATAAAACGTTAGTTCTGTAAATCCGCTATTCCCTCTACACTTATGTATAAACCATAATGAAACCTGTATCATATATTTTACAGTTTTTCCCAATTGTTTACACTTTCCATCCCCAGGCAGAAAAAAATTCCTTAATAGGATTGAGAAATAGAGAATATGAGATGAGCTCTGATTTCTAAATTGCAATTATGTGTGACCGGTGTTTACCTATGTGATGAGTTAGTTAGCAAAGTAGAACGACTTTACAATATTGAATGACAGTGTGTTCCTTGTGAAAACAAGAGATTTTCTGCATGAAAATCGTGCCAAATGCAGCGAATTGTGTGTAGTGTTTAGAAAAAAATAGTGTGTTTTAAATCTGCAATTTGAGTGTAAAGCAGGAATTGTGCTTGTAGTTTAGCAGAATTGATTCAGGGGGTTGGCGCATCAGTTACATGTTGTAGTCATTGTGTCTGAAGTACAAGTAATTGTGTGTAAACAATTGAGAAAAACTGTAAACAACAATATTGAATGATTGTTAATGATTGTTTATTGAAACGATGTGTATCTTGTGTGTGGGTGATCTAAAGTTGTGTTCCTGCATGTATTTGTAGGATAAAAGGATTATGTAAACCTATGATCCTGAAAATGCAGGGGAAAGAAATGAATGCAACAAGCAGAGTTTTGAACACTGGAGAGCCTGTTTTATAAGTAGTGACTGTTTAGAGTTTTGCGCCTAGAGTTTTGAAAATTGACATCAGGGTTCTGAAATTTGTGTCAAAATAATTGTAAAACAAAAAAAAAAAACTGTAACCCTTTTGTGCTGTTGGGGATGTTTTCATCAACTCTGGGGTGATTTTGACGCTTAATTTGGGCACAGCTTTCTCTGTGTTTCAGCAAATGGAATGTTTTTTGGTGACAAATCTTATTTTGACACAAACTCAACAATACACTCAAAAAATACACATTTGACCTGTTCTCAACAGGAAAAGACACCAACAATCAATATGCATGATTATATGCTGTCATGGCTTTGCAATCAAAGCATTTAATAATGGGGTAAAAAAACTGCCACCAACATATCAAAATGGTAGTCAATTTGAACAGCACACAGGGGTTAATTGACTCAATGACCTACTTTTTAATCATTATTCAAATAGCACATTTACTTAATCATTTTGAGGCATCAAGTTTACTCACTTTTTTTAAGTCAACAACTCACTTTAAAGGAAACCAATTATGGCCCTTTTACAAGATGTAAAATTAGTCTCTGATGTCTATGTATGTGAAGTTTCACCTCAAAATACACCACAAATAATGTTTTATAGCTCTTTGAAACTGACACTTTTAGGGTTTGATCCTAATTGTACCATTTTGTTGACTGTTGCTTTAAATTCAAATGAGATTGTGCTCCCAGCCCTCTTTTTAAAAGAGGGTGGAGCTACAAATGCCAAACAAGACTAAAGGCAGGCTCACACTGTGCAATCGTTTAAAATCCTGAACGATTGTAGCATGTTAGACTGCATGAACATGGCTCCCATGTCACACTGTAAGATCTCAGCTGTCATAAAGTCAGACTGAACGACAATGAAGACGTGCCAAACATGAAAGAAAGTGCCCCCGTAGTTTGAAGTCAACCCCCCATGACACTTTCACTATCCTGCGTTCTGAAATGATTCCTCACAGCAAACGTAAACAATCTGTAGCAGCAATTTTGCACGCGACGTGTCTCAATAATTAAACCAGGAAGAAAAAAACAGTTTTGGCATTTCCCTGCAGTCATTTGAATTGTCGCATGGATTGCCTCATTAAGTTCGGAGCTCCTATTGGTTCTTGGATTGGCTCATCACAGCTGTTGTCACACTGCAGGAAAGTGTCTGAAATCTTTGGACATTGTCAGAACTTTAGCGGAGGACAAATCTGATCGCAACGGGCACTAAGCGGCTGTCTATGAACATGTCAAACCAACGATCAAAGATCACCGATTTAAGTAATCAGTGTGAGCAGGGCTTAACATCCTATGCTATTAGGGAGAGATTGTCACTTTAAGGGAGAGATTGCTATTAAGGGAGAGATTGTGGCTTTCTCCTTCTGATGACATGTACAAAGGAAGAATGTAATGAAAGTGTTTCTGCAGGCTGTTTTTATGAAGTGTGATTATAAAAAAATAAATGAATTCATTTTTACCATTAGAAGCTGGTTATACTCACACACTGTTGCCACACAACGCTTAAACAGCTTATAAAAGTGATTTTTGCACAATAGGTCTTGATTTTTATAGTGTCTCCTTATCCTTGTCTTCCACGTGACGTATGCAGTGATATCATTAACTACTGTGTATGCGCCATGTGAGAGAAAGTATTTTATAACAGGTTATAATGTTGTAAATAATGTTCAGTTTCCTAAGCTTCAGATGACCTCATTGCTGTGTATTTTAAGGAGCGGTGGGGATTCATTTTGTGCTTTGAACTTGCAGTTTATAAATCCCCCATGGACAATGATTTCAGCTAAAAGTCAACTTTAGTGTTCTACTGGAGAAAGAAAGTCACTTAAAGGGGCAGTTCACCCAAAGATGAAACTTTTCTCACCATATACAGAACTCACACTCAAGTGGTCATAATCTTTTTTAATCTGTTGAACATAAAACAAGACAATCTGAAGAATTTTGGGCAAAAGCAAATATTTTATGTTCGACAGAAGAAAGAAGAATCTCAAAAAGATTTGGAACAAGGATGAGTAAAAGATAACACATATTTTGGACTACTTTGTAAACTCTCCCTTTACATCTTAACAGACAGAAACAGCAGATCAAAATTTTTTTGATGAACTACTGTAGTATTTAACTTTATTTCACTAAAGATTGAGAGTTGAAATATGGTACACATTTATCTGACTACATCTACCTAGACACTAGAGATGCCACAATTCTCAATACAATATTGAACCGTTCGGTACGACATCCACGGTTCAATATGCGCTTGTGAATTGTTTTTTTTTTTTTTCCGGTTTTAGGTTTAAATAATTTATGTGCATTTTATTTCTCTCTGAATAGACTGTGTGTGCCTGTAAGTCTACGAGAGATGAGGAAACTCCTCCCCGCAAGTAAATATTCAATCACTATGCTCTAAAGTTAGGGGGCGCTCAACAGGGCTTTACATTAACTTTTTTGATCACCAGCCACTGTGGCTAGTAGATTTCCAACATTACTAGCCACTCGTCATTTTCACTAGCCACAATTTTGTTGTTGGGAAAATATATTTTAAATACATAAATTTGACTTTGACACGCAAAAAAAATTACTTGATTTAGATTTTGTGTTTTGTTCACATGCCTCCTCATTCATTTCACTTTTTGTGTGTCCTGTATAAGCAAATGGGTCATGGTTTAATAGTGTTGTATTACAATTAGTTTTTATTTCACATCACCTTTCAGAGCTCAAATTAAGGATTTAAATTTATCTCTGACCATACCAAACATAAATAAATAATTATTCAGTATCCACAAATTTTCAGTATCCACAAATTTCAGTATTCAAAAATGGGTCAAAACAATCAAAATATAGCTGTATACTATTAATTTAACAAAACATTTCTTAAAAAACAAAAACAATTGACATTTAAAAAATAACTGCTGTGGTGCATCTAAAACTATGCACAGTCATCTGTCCTGGCTAAAGGTCTCAGATCACCAGTTAACTACTCATAAATGGGGAGTTAATCTCATATTAAAGCAATGTTATTGTAAAAAAAATGATACACCATATTACCAAAAATACCTGTAAGCAAAAGAAAGCAGGTGAAAAACATTCTGTGTGTGATAATGAAAGGATGATCACACAAGGTTAACGCTAGGCTAAAATGATAGTCCGTTCAAAGAAAGTTTAAAGCTAAAGTAATCGGTGCTGCTTACCAAAAGACAAATCGAGCTCTTGAAAGCAGCAAAACTACAAGTGCAAGAGCATCACTTTTTGTCTAGTCTATTTGATGGAGAACCAATCGCAGCAGCTGCGTTTCTAGACACGGTTGTTTCACGCAAGGAAACAGGAGCGCACATTAAACAGTCACGCGCATCACATCACCTGTGCGCGCGAGTGATCATCCTCTCATTGGGGATTCAGCTGCTTTCTTTTGCTCCCGCAAACATAATCTAGCTGATTATCGATTCTAAGATCACATTTGCATGCATATTGGGCCATCTTTTTTGTCGAACCCTGCCTTTTAAGAAAACTACAATTGAAAATTTATTTTCAACCAGCCAAAGTGGCTAGTTGCGGTGGCTGTCTAACCCGTCACAGGGGAAATCTACCTGCATTTGGCGGGTTGGCGGGTGTTAATGTTAAGCCCTGGCGCTCAACCATCATTCCACACTTTAACATGGCGAGCGGCAGTAAAGTGAGGCAGCAATACAAGGAAGCTCCGGTGTCTTTTAAATCCGCGGTGTGGGGACTTTTCGGTTACACGTATAGACTAATCGAATGGAAACACTATCAACATGACTGCACATCTGCGGCGCAGCACCCAGCAATATCACTGTCTGAAGGCAGAATAGCAGAGAAGTTAAAGTCCTCCATAAAACAACAATTCATTGCTGAATCCTTCCAGCAAACATACACAACTGGTTCCGAAAGACACATAAAAATAACAAAGGCAGTGTTAAGTTTAATTAAGATGGTTTATTTATATTTACTGAAGTACAAATATGTTTATTTGAAATTATCAATTTATGTTTAATAACTTTACATGCATGTTTATTTTCAAAATGTAGGAATTTATGTGTTGCCCAGTTGTACATGGGCTACCAGCAGCTGTAAGATTTCAGTGTTAATTTTTTTATTATACAATACACTAGGAACTAGTGTACCTTTCTTGGTTTTGAAGTAAAATAAAGAAGTATTGCAATAAATCATTTTTATTTTTTCTCTTTCTTACTGTTCCTATTGCCTATGCATAGAATAACAACAACAAAAAACACTTATGTGCCAAGCCATCAGAACCGAACCGAAAACCATGTTAAAAAACACCACATGTATGTATGTATTGAACTGTAAGCTAACTGTATTGATGCATCCCTACTGGACACGATGAATGAAATGAGCTCCTAAATATTACAGCATGTTTCATATTAGCACTTCTACCTAAAAACAAAGCTAATAAAATGTGATTGTTCATAATGTCACCCCATTAAAGGGTGAGACAAGGAGGCTTGTATTGAAGACCTTGGAAAAGACATAAAATAAAACACTACCTGACAAACATAATCCTGGCAGTAGTGCCATCTTTATCAAGGAGAGAGCATCCATGCATGCCCTAAGGAGTATGTGGGTCAGAACATTGTGCTTTCAAATGTGGTCCAGGTGGGCAGAATGCAGTAAGCCCAGATGGTCCTCGACTAGGTCTCTCAAAGGTCTTCATGAAGTGTGAAGACACAGCAACTAGTTAATACACTTATTTCGTAGTGATGGAAAGCTTTTTCCATTGTAGAATAACAACACTGTAAACAAAATTCTTGCTGCCCTAAATGTTTTAGTTTTATAGTCAGTACTGAAATAGCTTTACATTTCTAGTCACTTACAATAATCAAACTGACTACAAATACAACGCTATCTCACAGCAATTTGAAACTTTTTAATTAATTTTTATTGGCTAATTCATATTAAATCGTACAATTTAGAATGAAGGTTGGGTTTAGGGATGGGGTTTAGTGCCACGCCGCCTCTTAAAAATCATCCATTTTCAACTGAACTTGAATGAACTAGCCACTAAACTGACAAAATGTAAAATAGTTACGTTTCCTGGTGAAATCAGACTAAAAAATATTAAGGTAAACTTAAAACATTTAATTGAAACCTGATTAACTTATTCAAACATGTTTTTGACAATAATAGTTTACTTTCTGTCAATAAATTGATTACAGTGCATTGACAGAGATTTTTTATTGTTTTTAGAAAGGTGGCGTCACGGTGGCGCAGTGGGTAGCACAATCGCCTCACAGCAAGAAGGTCGCTGGTTCGAGCCTAGACTGGGTCAGTTGGCATTTCTGTGTGGAGTTTGCATGTTCTCCCTGTGTTCACGTGGGTTTGCTCCAGATGCTCCGGTTTCCCCCACCAAGTCCAAAGACAGTATAGGTGCAGTATAGGTGAATTGTGTAGGCTAAATTGTCTGTAGTGCGAATGTGTGTGTATGGGTTGCAGCTGGAAGGGTATCTGCTGTGTAAAACATATGCTGGATAAGTTGGTGGTTCATTCCACTGTGGCGACCATAAATTAATAAAGGGACTAAGCCAAAAAAGAAAACGAATGAATGAATTTTAGAAAGGAAAAAAGCTAAAAAATTATGTTATAGTGACCTTTAGGGGCTGTTTACACAGCAACGTTTTCAGCCAAATATGGAAAACTTGTTTGTTTACATGACAACGTTTTTGAGACTAAAACGCATAATGGGTTAAAAAGCGGAAGGTTTTAAAAATAGTGTCTGTGTAAATGCCTAATATTGAGAGTCTATGAAAAATATGATGTTATGTGGGTGCACATTAAAAAGGCAAGCGCAAACTAACACACATCAATGGTGAAGTGTTGAGTAGGGGTAAGTGTTGTTGTTGCTCAGGTGTTTGCTACACTGTAAAAAATCCAACTTACAAATAGTTAACTCAGTTTAAAATTGTAAGTGAAGTGGACATATTTTTGAGGTCAGAGTTGAATTTACTCTTAAAAATGATTCAGCTGCATGTTTGGTACTGTTTGTTCAATGAATGTAAAATATTCAGTTGAGGAGACTTTACATTTTTATTTCTCCATATTTTCAAAAAATAAAAAGTTGAATTAACTTAAAATTTTTAAAGCAACTGGCTGCAGAGAAATTTTGAGTTTATTAAGCTTCAGTGTTTGAAGTTGTGCCAAATTATTCCATAAAGTATACTTGACTTAAACCAGCCTTTTCTGTCAACTTAAAAAAATTATTTGGCACAACTTCAACCGCTGAAGTTTAATAAACTCAAAATTGCTTTGCAGTTGGTTGCTTTAAAATTTTAAGTTAACTCAACTTTTTATTTTTTTTTACAGTGTAACACTTTTTTACAGTGCAAATTCTACATACACACCAGCATCGTCACTTCCTACAGTTACTATTTACTACCAAGGTGATATCACCAAAATACTGGCCTGACATCCTGTGCATGCAATACAGTGTTTTTTGGCCTTTTTTAACACGTGTAAATGCAGACTGTTTTGAAAACATTGTCATGTACACGTGAAACTTTTTTTTTTAAATGCAAGAGAAAACCGTTTAGTCTTTGTCATATAAACATAGCTTTAATTTGGTCTTAACATTGATTATATTATGACCAGGGTGTGAATTACAGGAGGGTTTGAGCCCCTTATTTAATGCTTAACGTCAAAAACAAGATGTTGGAGAGGGGATGGGGGACTGACCTTTAAATAGTGGGAAAATACTTTGCACTGAATTTTATCTTTAACAATAATAATATTAAGTTAATATTAATATAGTTTTGACCACCCCTATAATGGTTCATACCATTATCAGCGCACGATCATATTCAGTCAGCAGTCTGAAAACAGCAGATTCTGCATACCGACAGACATCGCAAGTGTTTAAAAAGACACTTTTCTTGTAAAACAGGTATCCACACATGCTCACACGTATAATTTATCAGTAAAACAGTAAAAGCAATCTTTTATGATAATCCATTTACCAGTGCTTGTCCCTGGAATGTGCCATTTTGTATATAAAATGGGTCATTTTTGAGAATTATTTGTCTGTTGAAAAAGCCCACCAGAAGTTAGGTCAGAATCCAATCATTATCCCTAAAAACACTGAAAGATGTATTATGTTTGATTAATAAATGAGATGTAATTGAATTAAATATATGAATTTGCTTCACTAAGGCTTATTTATAACACAAACTACTGAAAAAAGCAGATACCTATATAGTCATATATAGTATAAAGTTTGAATCGCACTCTACACGCACTACAAAAATGATGTTTGTTGTTTTGTTTAACCCATCTATTTAAAATGAGCTGAAACAACACAATTATTGTTTTTGTTTGGATGGAACACAATAGTTTATGTTAAATGCGCTTAAATTTGTAATACTAACGTTAACTTAATTCCCTCATGTTGTCCCAGCACAAATCGATTGTGTGGAATCCAGCATTTTTTGCAGTGTATGTCCTTCTATAATCCTCAGCATATGTAAACAAATCAAATGCACTTCAATCATGTGCTTGAAATAGAAAAGAAATCTATTCAAATATCCAGCATCTGTGGCTTTCATAACAGGATAATGCTGTGTAATGATGTGCCGAGCCTCTGTGATATATTGTATTGTGTTTTGCGCCCACACATTCTCCTCAGATCCAAATGTCAGGCAAAGGTGGAATAATAATAAAGGACAAGGAAACCTGAAAAATATCACAGGGCGCACTGGTTTGTAAGCGTCTCAGGAAGAAAGAGAATGTTAGAGCTGACACTAGAGCAGGATAACAATGACTGAAAAAAAGAAGAATGGCATTATTTGCCTTGTAGCGGTTCAGCTGTCACTATGAGCAGGGAAGAAATTAATAAGACTGGATTTTTTATAACATTACAGCCACTTTTGATGCTTTTGTGCATGTTTTTGAGCATCCTGATTTGGAAAGCTGAAGTTAAAACATTTAAAAGGGTACAGCTGTCTTAACTAAATCTGATGAGATGGAAACAGTCTGTGAATCCCATTTTGATGTCCAAAATGCATATTTTTACATTTTATCTTTGGTGCCCTAACAAGCACCACACACACACACACACACACACACACACACAAACACAAACACACACACACAAAGAACAACATGAAGCAAATCCTTCATTTACTGAATGAACTCTCTGAACTGAACTGCAACTAATGATTTCTAATAGTAATGCTCATAAATGAATCAAGTTTGGTAAAATGTAAGAAAATAATTGTAATTATTAAATAATTTTCAGCTATGTTATCTGTTTAGTTTAACTCCCATGTTATGCCTGAATTCTCCATATAATACATTACAACGAAACGAAAAGAAACAAGACAAAGCAAAAAACACAAATCAAAAAACAAAACAAAAAGCAAGACAAAACAAAAAGCAAAACAAAACACCACAAAAAAACAAAAAAACAAAACAAAAACAAAACCAAACAAAAACCTAAATAAAATAAAACAACAAACACAAATGAAAAAACAAGACAAAACAAGACAAAACGAAAAACTAAACAAAAAACAAAATAAAACAAAAAGAAGAAAAAACAAAACTAAAAACAAGACAAATTTAGAAAAACAAGACAAAAAGCAAAACAAAACAACAAACAACACAAATCTAAAAACAAGACAAATCAAAAAACAGAACAAAACAAAACAAAAAGCAAGACAAAACAAAAAGCAAAACAAAACACCACAAATAAAAAAACAAAAAACAAAAACAAGACAAAACAAAAATCTAAATAAAATAAAACAACAAACACAAATCAAAACAACAAAAAACAAGACAAAACAAAAAGCAAAACAAAACACCACAAATCAAAAAACAAAAAAAACAAAACAAAAACAAGACAAAACAAAAAGCAAAATAAAGTAAAACAACAAACACAAATCAAAACAACTAAAAACAAGACAAAACAAAAAACAAAACAAAAAACTAATCAAAACAAAAAGAAAACAAAACAAAAAGCAAAACAAAACAACAAACAACACAAATAAAAAACAAGACAAAACAAAAACAAGTCATAAAAGAAAAGAAAAGAAAAGAAAAGAAAAGAAAAGAAAAGAAAAGAAAAGAAAAGAAAAAACAACACAGGAACAAAAACAAAAACTCTTTTTTAAACAATATGAAAAAAAAATGTTGATTCTAAAAAAGACGTTTTATACAATATTTTATTGATACACCTTTTTATTATTTGTTTACTTTTGTGACGCTGAAGTGGAAGAAACCGGTCTTAGCAATGCCAGCACACAGGTTTCATGTTCACCAAAACTGGCTCTTATTTAATATTCCTATATAACAAGCAAATATATAACAGCACTGTATTTATATTAGATATATATCATTTATATATGACTTTATTTTATGAATAAATAAATAAATACATAAATAACATGTAGACATTGTTCTGACCTGATAGACCTGAGTCCTCCTCGCTGTTGTCGCCCTCTTCTCCTGCTTTCTCCAGGTTGCTGAGAGATTTACTGCGAGTGCGGAAGTTTCTCAGCAGGTTGCGGTGCTCCTGGTAGCTGATGGGAGGGCTGTCAGGACCAATGTGAACCGGACGAGGAGTTCCGTAGTAGTTTCCTAATCCAGGAAGCATAAGAAAACTGTCACTCAGGTCTGCCAGGGACTGTTTTGATACAGCTTGACAGTTATTATAATCATGAAGAGTTTCTATTCTTGATGCTATGGATCATTACCTGTTGGTAGTTAGAAGTACCTACCCTGACCTCATAATCTAGAAAAATATGCTTATATTTAATCCTACGTTTTTATTACAATGAGTAGAGATTTAAAGGGATAGCTCACATAAAAATTAATGTATTCACTACTCAGCCTCAAGTGGCTGCAACTCAGCCCTTATGAGTGTCCTATTTTGTTGAACACAAAAGAAGATATAATACTTTAAAAGAACGATCCATTAGTTAATGGTATTAAATTTTATTACTAAACATGAACAAACAATTAGTAATACATTTATTATGGTATTTATTCATCTTTGTTAACGTTAGTAGTAATGTTTTTAAGTTAAGAGTGCTTTACCTAATGTGAAGGATAACTTTGGATTTTAATAATACATTAGTTACAGTTTTTCTCAGTGGCTTTGGTGCATTTCTCACAACACTATTTACATTTGCACAACAGTTCATGCATTTCTCAAAACAGTTAGTACAAACTGCAAAACCTAGTGGATAACCTGCAAAAGCGTGTCACTTGCTCAAAATTCCTCAAAATCCTCAAATCATTCCTCAAAAGCAAGTATTCGTGTCAATGAAAGTGTCAGTGTAATCAAGATGAGAAGTCCTGCGACCATTGTTTATGAACAAGACAGTCAAATGGCTTTGTCATGTTTTCATTATGACACTTTACTCTGTACATTTTTCCAATGCAAAAAAGTCAGATTTTGGTGACACGTCCTGAAAATGCTCAAGACAGCACTATATACTATTTGCACAGCCATTTGAAAACTACAGTAAAGTTAGACATCACTGCATTTAGTGAGGTATCTGAGTACAAGACACTGAATATGTATGTTTCACATTTTTACTGCAGATGCTCTTTACAATTCTAATTTATTCACAGCATTGTGCAAAAGAATAAATAAACCCTTATTTACAACAAACATAAACTTTCTTTGGGTAGAGCTGTGTACAACTGTAAACAATATTGCAGTACATATTGAAACTAAACCTACAACATACACAGATCTGTAAATCATTCATGAAATGTTCAATCTAGAAGACATTTTCAGGAGAAAAAAGATGATTTTTTTTTTTATCAAATTTGCTTGACAGATTTTGACAACTAGTTCAACATTTGTGTATGTAATGATTTAAGTAATGACCTGAGGACTATTAGTTTTATATGGAATGACTATTCAGCATCCACAAGTTTTTTACAAACAGCAGAGAGTTGTATGAAAGCAATTGATGCATGTCCAAAAACATTTGCAATTGTTGGAAGGAATGAGAAACTGCTACTATGATGTGCACAAATGACTAATTGTTTTGAGAAATGCATTAACTGTTGTGCAAATGTAAATAGTGTTATGAGAAATGCACCAAAGCGACTGAGAAAAAACTAATGTTGAACTAATAAATGCTTTATAAGATTATTCATACTTAGTTAACGTTACTAAATACATTAACTAACTTTAAGTAATGGACCGTTATTCTAAAGTGTTACCAAATATATTTAAAATAATGTTAGAAAAAAGTTTGGACGATGCGGTGGCTCAGTGGTTAGCACTGTCACAGCAAGAAGGTCGCTGGTTCGAGTCCCAGTTGGCATTTCTGTGTGGAGTTTGCATTTTCTTCTTGTGTTGGCGTGGGTTTCCTCTAGGTGCTCCGGTTTTCCCCACAAATCCAAAGACACGCGCTATAGCTGAATTGAGTTATCTAAATAGACCGTACTGTAGGTGTGTGAATGAGTGTGTATGGGTGTTTCCCAGTACTGGGTTGCAGCTGGAAGGGCATCCGCTTTGTAAAACATATGCGGTGTAAGTTGGCGTTTCATTTTGCTGTGGCGACCCCAGATTAATAAAGAGACTAAGCTGAAGGAAAATAATTAATGAATGTTAGAAAATATTAACCATTATAGTATGGCATCCGAAATGTCGTCAAAGTATTAACATCTTCTGTGCCCTAGAGAAACATTACACTCAGGTTAATGACAAGTAAAGATTGAGTACATTTTGGTAGAACTGTCCCTTTAAGGCTAGTGTTTATAACATATAATGATATTCCATTGCACAGTAAAAAGCAATTAGTTACTTTACTTTTAAGTAAACCATGTTTTAAGTTGATCTAAGTAAAACCATTGTGACTTGAAACTGTTAAGTTGACTAAACTTTTTTTTTACAATTATGGGCAGGGTATATTGTGATAGCATGTTCTCTAATAGCATAAAATCCACATCAAGGATAGAAATTCAGGTGTGACATTACATAGTCAGACCCAGGGGCGTCGCTAGACGTAATTTACTGGGGCACGTGCCCCAGTAAAAATCGCCAGTGCCCCAGTAAATGTGTTGAGTTATGATTTACTTCATATGCAAAGTGTATTTATTAAGAGGGGTACTCCCGGAATAAAGATGTTATTCTCTATGTGCAACCGAACCAACGCTGGTGAAAGCAATGTAGTTTAACCAAAAAGCAAACTGACGCATCTCTACATGTGTGCAGAAAACCACACCCGCGTGATTCACACACCGCTTCTGCTGGACCCTGCTTGACGCGCTGCTCTTCTCCCGGTGCGAACCCTGGTTGGTAACATGCACGTCGAAAAAAGTACTTGCAGCTCAAGCGCCACTTATGCATTGTGAAACCTGCGTAAGAGCCTTTTATGCAGAGGTGACGGCATGCAGTGTGTTTTGTAAGTCGACAAAACTAAGGTTTTAATAATATGATTATTTTGATTATCAGCATGCCTCCTGATAGATTTTTTTATGAAGTAAAAAGGAGGGATGACGAGTCAGGGAGGTAAAGACTTAATAAACTTAATTCTCGGCTATGTCCAAGACAACAGATAATTCTATAAAACATGTTTTTTGTATTCTATAGAATTGTCTGTAGAATTCAAATGAAATTATTATTAATATTTATGCATCTTAAATGACCTTAGCATCACTCCAGTTGTGTCTTTACGTTGTTTTCCAGTTACATTTAGGATTAGTTTCTGTAATTTAGAATAATAATTGTACAATAACAATAATAATATAAAAAAAAAAAAAAGTGGGGGGGGGGGGGGGGGGGGGGGGTGCGCCCCAGTAGAGCTTTATGTCTAGCAATGCCCCTGGTCAGACCTTTCAAGGGATTCTGAAACTGTCCTGCAGTCCCATTTACACACCAAATGGGGGTCCCACACACAAAATGGAAGTGAAAACATGCGTACGCCTTTTCCCACACAAACGTTGTTGTTTATTAAAAAACAAACTTGATGGGAGAATGTGCATGGTTGTTAGTAAACATATTTAACTTGAATATTGACTAAATCAAACCACTTTAAGTCATCATGTGAGCCTTTAATAAACAAAATTACAATTTATTCTGCTGTACATTTTTTTAGGAAGGTTTCTACATTTTATAAATGCGACCCCTGATTTCCATTTGTTATTGATTAAATTAGTTGCCTTTGCAGTGGTAAGTAAATCATGCCTTGCCGTGTCTGCAAGGTGAGAATGGCGTTTATGGCATTTTGTTAACGCCGCTGCACTTTTTATGCTAATTCGTTTTATTGGTTTAATCAGATGAGGTAGGAGATCCTGCCCCTGAGAGCCATAACTCACATGCTAAAGGCACACGTGTCACTGAGCCCACAGTAATGATGCTAAAAGAGAAATGAGTTTCCGATTCTGAACAATCAATTGCGATGTTTGTCATGAAATGTCTATTTTATTGCCTGTGTAATGGACAATGGGCTTAAATCTTTAGTATAAATTGGCACTCAAAATAGAAACCGAGAGGCTATCTGCACTTAGTAAAGATGGTCATTTAAAAGCTAAGGGTAAATACTGTTTACATGTAAAGGCATGGGAGAGACTGAGATAAACTGAAGAAAATGATTGCTGCTCCTATAGGACCTTTGTTTTTTCATCAGTTTTACTTCCTCATGTAAATTCACACCAACAGATGCTGACGAATGTAGACAATAACCGGTTTACAGCATGCCATTTCACAGACAATCTATGACCCAATTCGGCATGTTTAAATGAGTGGTTCACTTAAAAAAAAAAAAGAAAATGTACTCATTCTCAAACCTTTATTGAGTTTCTTCTTACCATTGAACACAAAATAAGATATTTTGAAGAATCTTGAAAACCTGCAACCCTGATATTAATCATAGAAATAACAAATACAATGGAAGTTAGTAACTATTGGTTTCCATTGGTCTTCAACAGAAGAAAGAAGGTCAAACAGGTTTTGAGTAAGGCATTTAACAAGCATACAGTAGATCTTTGTTTTTCAAAGTCAATTACAATTCGCAACTCTAATCAATTCTGATTCTCATTTTAATAGTGGAAAAACTCCCACATTGCTGAGTTGTTGTGTTTCCTCTAGCAAAACATGTGTAAAGTGTGCATCTGCTCTGTGTAGTGTCACATGATGCAGATGACACAATCATAATAATCATGGTCAGCATCTGATGTGGATCAAATGGCAAAAATAATCCTAAATGTATTGTCTTTACTATATCGGGCATACAATTTCCTTATGATGAATCTGCTTTCAGCAACTGTGCCATCCACTGCCGGAACTAACTTCCAGAAAGGATCAGATATGCTGAATCCAGGCTTAAAACACATCTGTTTAGATGTGCATTTCCTGAATGAGCGATGTGCTGTGTCCGTCTTAGGCATGGGCCGATATAAGATTCTGACGGTATGATAACCTTGGATAAAAATATCACGGTTTCACAGTATTACGGTATTTTGATTGCTGCTCTAAAATATATTCTTTTTAAATGTCTCGGTAAAAAAATTTAACTTTTTTCCTCTTTGAAATTGAAATTTGATAGTTTAGAACAGTAAACATGTCAGGCTAAATTATTCAAATGAATCATTGACTTCTGCTGTCTTCATTAGTTTCTTATTACTTTGGATATTTTTTTCTGCTGGAGGTACTGTTGTCTTAAAAAACAAACAAAAAAAGTAAATAAAAAATATTACACATACCTTGTAAACGGTATTACAGAATATTTTGACGGTTTTAAAACCTTGACTTTTCCAAACCGCGGTATACCTTAAAAACGGTTATCGTCCCATGCCTAGTCCGTCTATTCACACACCTTTCTCTTTTTATTCTTTTTAAAGCTGTATTACACTTGAATCTGTTTTTAATTTGTACACTTCATGATTGTTTAATCATTGATTTTAAACTCTTTTGGTCACACTTTATTGAAATGTCACACTAAATGTACAACAAGCACTTTGAATTATTGTGTATGAAATGTGCTACATAAACTTGCCTGGCTAAAAAAATTATTGCTTGATACATATATGTTGGGCGAAGCAGTGGCGCAGTGGGTAGCACGATTGCCTCACAGTAAGAAGGTCGCTGGTTCAAGTCCCAGCTGGACCAGTTGGCATTACTGTGTGGAGTTTGCATGTTCTCCCTGTGTGTCTGTGGGCTTCCTCCAAGTACTCCGGTTTCCTTTACAGTCCAAAGACATGTGGTACAGGTGAATTGAATAGTGTAGTGTATGTGTGTGTAGGAGTTTCCCAGTGTTGGGTTATGGCTGGAAGGGCATCCGCTGCATAAAACATACGCTGGATAAGTTGGAGGTTCATTCCACTGTGGCGACCCCTGATTAATAAAGAGACTAAGCCAAAAAGAAAATGAATGAATGAACTGATATGTTGCCGATATGTCATGCGTCCCTTAATATTTAATTATTTATTAAAACACATTAACAAATTGCAAAAACACTGTAATATGATGTAATATGAAAAATGTACAAAAAAGTTAATATATTAATATGTTTGTAGTCGTGTGACAAACCTCAAAATCAAATGATATAAAAATTTGACAATAGTGACATTCTAGTTGATGTATAACCTGAAAAGCATTAAGGAGTAAGGGTGAAGATAGCATAAAAGACACACTGATACATTTACATCACACTGCAGAGCACACTTTTGTGTTGGGCGTTTTCTTTTTTAGGGGGTTTTCACCATTTATTGGACAGGACAGTGTGGGGAGCAGAGAGAGGGGAATGTTCGGTAAATGACCTTCAGCCATCAAACTCGGGTCACAACGTGCCCCTCAGGGCTATTTGTTGGCACACAAGGCTATTGACTTGTTTTGTGTATTTATAGGAGTACAAAACCATTCTGTTCTAAACTAAAGATATCATCTTTACTCCACATGAGTCGCACATACAGTAGCACAGCAGGAGTCAGGGTCTGTTTCTGATCATGTGACTAACAAGATCATGCTGGAAGATGATGTGTGTAACAGACCTAAGCATCTGACAAATGGCTTATCTTGGAGTGCCGTGTTACCTATCCACAGAGTATGTAAGATTGCAAATTTAAAAGTGAAAGTAAAACATTAGAGTGCATTGAAAAACAACTGAAATACCCTGCATATTTATAGTGGCTTCTTATGCTTGCAATTTCCGCTATATGTTATATTTTCCTATATCAAACCTTTACATGGCCATGACCATCTATTGCATGGATACAGTATTATAGTTGCCTTGATGGCTTGCACTTAAAAAAACAAATTCAAGAGTTCACACTTATATTATATTATGATATTGCTTGACGCATTTTCAGGCATGCTGTCCTGGGAGAGAACCCTAAGCTTGGAGATAATTGAGCCCAGGACTCCTGCTAGGTCAATTAGCATGTAAGAGGGTCCAAGATCAGGTTGCCCCCCCTGGCAAAGGTAAAGAAAGGGAGGTGATGGGATAGAAGGGGAGATTCTTTCAAAATGAAAATAAAGCAGTAAGGTGAAATCAGTCTATTTATGGGAGGCTTGAATCAATCCAATTGGATTATTGCTCATTACAAATGGGAGACCAAATGCTATCAATCATATCATGCACTCCTCTCAAAATCAGTTTAGAAAACTTCACTTAATATTAAAAAAAGAGTACAATAAAGATTTTTGTTATTTACACTGCTTATTTTTAAGTAACAAGTGCAGTTAAGACGTCACAGCTTTAACTGTAATTTCTTGTAGCACATATTTCATGCAAAGTTCTAAAGACTGAAGATACTTATACATAGAGGAGAGAAGACACAGATGAGTTTGTGACTAACCTTTATATGGTGCCTTATTATGTACTGTAACATATTTTACTGCATTTGATAATTCATACCCAGAAACTGTGAAAGAATAGTCATTATAAGATTAGTTAAGAGATTAAAAAATGTACTTGCAGACTATTTGCTTTAGACATATATTTTGTCACTGAGAATTTGATGTCACTGAGAATTTCAGAGTAAAATGAAACAACTCTTCTTCATAGACCAATCAAACTTTTACTTAAATTATGAAAATAAAATAAAATAAACAAAAATGTAAAAACTAAAAATATATATTAAACAAAAAATGCAAAATAATAAACAAAAATGAAATAAAAACAATGTAAAATAATAAACAAAAATAAAATAAAACAATACATAATTAAAAACAATGTAAAAATATACAATAAAAACTGTAAAATAATAAACAAAATTAAAATAAAAACTATGTAAAATGATAAACAAAAAATAAATAATAAACAAAAATTGAAATAAAAACAATGTAAAATAATGAACAAAAATGAAATAAAAACTATGTAAAACAATAAACAAAAATTGAAATAAAAACAATGTAAAATAATAAACAAAAAAAAAATAAAACAATACATAAATGAAAACTATATAATAAAGTATACAATAAAAACTGTAAAATAATAAACAAAATTAAAATAAAAACAATGTAAAATAATAAACAAAAATTAAATAATAAACAAATTAATGTAAAATGATGTAAAATAATAAACAAAAATAAAATAATAAACAAAAATTGAAATAAAAACAATGTAAAATAATAAGCAAAAATGAAATAAAAACTATGTAAAACAATAAACAAAAACTGAAATAAAAACAATGTAAAATAATAAACAAAATTTAAATAAAAACTATGTAAAACAATAAGCAAAAGTTAAATAAAAAAATGTAAATTAATAAACAAAAATTGAAATAAAAACAATGTAAAATAATAAACAAAAATAAAATAAAACAATACATAAATAAAAACAATTTAATAAAATATACAATAAAAACTGTAAAATAGTTAACAAAATTAAAATAAAAACAATGTAAAATGATAAACAAAAATTAAATAATAAACTAATTAATGTAAAATGATGTAAAATAATAAACAAAAAATGAAATAAAAACTATGTAAAATAATAAGCAAAAATTTAATAAAAACTATGTAAAACAATAAACAAAAATTGAAATAAAAACATTGTAAAATAATAAACAAAAATGAAATAAAAACTATGTAAAACAATAACAAAAGTTAAATAAAAAAATGTAAAATAATAAACAAAAATCAACATCAACAAAACTAAACTAAACTAAAATAAATAATAAAATAAAAGCAAAGCAAAGCAAATAAAAACTAATTAAAGTATTTTCGATATAGTCTCGGTGTGATTCTCAGTGTTTTGTGACCTTTAAACTTTGAGCTGGTGAGCAGATAAGCACTGCCAACACAACTATATTCAGTTAGATTGATACATGGTGATGTGTGTAAATGGAGCTCTTAGAACTGTCGATCAATAAATTAACACTGGATAAAAAAGCCCCACAGATGTAACACATGACCCTAAAATGCATTCAAAGAACAGTAAATTTTTATTTTGAGTGTATGCTTTACCATTTTTCATGAGTCATAATTTATCATACCCTTTATTCTATTTATTTATATTATTTTAATAAAAATGTACATCGCAAGTACGCCAACCAACTCCTAGTATAATATTAGTAAAGTATTATGACAAAGTTAGAATTAACCCTATGCTGACTTAATAAATTTATGTATAATCAGAAAAAAACCTTTATCAGGCAGAGAACCATATATGGTAACTTCACTGTCCATGATTACACTATTTTTCAAGTCATTCATAAGTCATAAACTCTAAGGTATTTCAATAATTTATAGAGTTAAAAAGGTAGCTGTTAACAGGTATGCTAATCAAAAGAAACCGACATGTAGTTGTGGGATAGTTCACCCAAAAATGAAAGTTTACTCAACATTTACTCACCCTCAAGAGATTCGAAGCCGTTCTTTTTTTCTATTGTGCACAAAAGAGATTTTGAAGAATGTTAGACTCTAGAAGCCACTGACATGCACTTTACAAAATACTATACTACAGACGTTTTGTGATTGTGTGTGTGTTCAACAAAAAATACTCAAACAGATTTGAAACAACTGAAGGGAATATTTCCATTTTTGGGTGATTTTTTAAAGTTCATCATCAGTTAATGTCCGATACCAATTAAAACAATGAAATAATTAACTTACACTACAACAGCACTTCTTCAAAAATCAAACTCCATTATGAATCTGAACTCAGAGAGAATTCCAAAACCCTTTCATATTTCAAAAGCATTAATTGTGTGTAGGGGATTAAAAGTGTGGATATACTCTCTGATAAATTTCAAGGTTATTATAGTTTAGCAATTTTAAATCAGTTTTTATTTCAATGCTTATTTTTTTTTTATGTGATTCAGTTTAGTTTTAGTTTGTTTCATTAATGATGCTGTTATTTTTAGTTTATATTTGATTTTTATTAACACATTTCTATTTAGTTGTATATATTTAGTTTTGTTTTAGTTAACAAAATACCAGTTTAGACCACAGCAGTAAATAGACATTGAACCCCAAACCACAAATGCAACAGATGCAGTAAAACTTATAAAGAATTCGGACAACCTTCTTCATATAAAAAGACAACATGCAGGTAAACATGCCTAGTTTATATTTTTGGGGAGATGAAAAAAAGATAGAACATGTTTTATGTTTGTTATACAGTTGAAGTTAGAATTATTAGCCTGCCTGAATTATTAGCCCCCCTGTTTATTTTTTTCCCCAATTTCTGTTTAACGGAGAGAAGAATTTTTCAACACATTTCTAAACATAATAGTTTTAATAACTCATCTCTAATAACTGATTTATTTTATCTTCGTCATGATGACAGTAAATAATATTTGACTAGATATTTTTCAAGACACTTCTATACAGCTTAAAATGACATTTAAATGCTTAACTAGGTTAATTAGGTTAACTAGGCAGATTAGGGTAATTAGGCAAGTTATTGTATAACGATGGTTTGTTCTGTAGACTATTGAAAAAATATATAGCCTAAATGGTCTTATACTTTTGTCCTTAAAATGGTGTTAAAAAATTAAAAACTGCTTTTATTCTAGCCGAAATAAAACAATTAAGACTTTCTCCAGAAGAAAAAATATTATTAGACATACTGTAAAAATTTCCTTGCTCTGTTAAACATCATTTGGGAAATATTTTAAAAAGAAAATAAAACTTAAAAGGGGCTAATAATTCTGACTTCAACTGTAAGCATGATGTATATAAACATGTTTATTTCGCTAATAATTATTATAATCCATTTCAGTTTCTTTAGTTTTAGTTTTATTTTTCATTTATTGTGAATTTTTATTTGATTTCAGTTTACAAAAATGTTTTTAAACCAATAGTTTAAGTCTTAGTTTTCGTTGACTAAAATAAGATTGGTTGGAATACAGACAGAGCAATTTCTCACATTAGACTGCTCTGTACTTTGCACTATTACTTTTGACAAACTTCTGGTTGAAAAACTTGTTTTGGTCACAAAAAATATGTCTCTTGTCATTTTTCCAAGTTTTCACTTATTATTCATGTATTTTTTAATGCAAAAGGTTAATGTATGCGGATGTTTATTAAAAACAAGTTTTTTATAACCAATTTTTCTGGATCTGACTTTGATGAAAATTCAGATTTGAACCTTTATATTGAGGCTTTAAAGGGTTTGTTCACCCAAACGTGAAAATGTACTTACTATTTACTCATGCTCAAGTGGTTTCAAACCTTGTTTTGAGTTTCTTTCTTCTAATTAAAACTAAAAAAGTCACTCTGAATAAAACTGAAAACCTGTAAGCTTCAACTTCCATAGTAGGAAAAACAAATACTATAGAGGTCAAGAGTTACAGGTTTTGCAACTTGCTTCAAATTATCTTCTATTATGTTCAGAAGAAGAAAGAAACTCAAACAGGTTTGGAACAAGCGAAGGGCAAGTAAATGAAAGGATTTTCATTTTTGTGTCAACTATCGCTTTAACAACCCCTGCACTACAGTTTTCTTCTTCATCATCACTATAAACTCTTCAGGAAATGTGTCATGAATACTGTCTGACCTTTGAACTTTCCGCTCTCCAACAGCGCCCCCGACTCCTCCAGCGAGAAGAACTCTTCAACTGAGACAAAGTTATAGTCGACCCCAGAGATCTCACCGTCTCGTGGCTGCCTAGTCGTACCTGTGAGGACATGGAAGACAGGAAAAGACACATTAAATACAGCAAGTTCAAATAACAGACACTGTTGTCTTGTTTCTCGTTCAAATATCTAAAAAGTCAAATACTGTATCTAAAAACAGTGGTGAGCGGTAGGGTTAGAGGTGGGGTTAGGTGAGCGTATTAAAAAGCATAGGATGCAGCTAAGATTGCACTGCACCAGGTCTGCATCCAGACCCCTCTCAAAAAATGTGTCTTGTTTTGAGAAATAATGTTGA
This sequence comes from Danio tinwini, assembly GCA_903798205.1. Taxonomy (NCBI): domain Eukaryota; kingdom Metazoa; phylum Chordata; class Actinopteri; order Cypriniformes; family Danionidae; genus Danio; species Danio tinwini. The sequence continues at coordinate 2,281,936 of CAIGQZ010025690.1, forward strand.
AATTAAGTTTTCCTTAAAACAAGTAAAACAATCTTGTTTTTCCTTTTGACATACATAAGATTATTTTGCTTACCCCATTGGCAGATAATTTTGCTTATTTTAAGAAAAAAATTCACCTAATTTTGACAAATTATTTCTTAAAATAAAACAATATTCAATTCAATTCAATTCA
>CAIGQZ010025690.1:2287107-2316744 GCA_903798205.1 Danio tinwini
CAGTAGCTGGACCTCCGCGAAGACACGTCTGTCCTTGGAGCATCAGAGGAATCAGTCTTATGCTCTCCATCATGACCACCACAGCAGCAGCTTATGTTTTAATATGTTTTGCTTGTTTAGAAAATGCTTCTTGGTTTTATAATTTTTTAGATATTTAGACTAGAAACAAGACAAAAGCTGTAATGTCTCCTGATTTACACTGGGCATTAGCGCCAATGCTTCCCATTTACCTTTGCATTGCTGAACTGCTCACTGCAGGAATTTCTCAACTTTTCAAGCGCCAACAGAAGTGTCAGCCAATCAGATCACTTAATGCAAATACCCCAGCTCAGACAAAAGCCGGTTGCAGCCTAGTTTCATTGGCTGACACTGCTAGGACGATTGCGTCAGCCCCAACTTCAGACACGCCCTTTGTCACGCTGACGCCCCATGTGAATCCATTGACGTATTATTTAGCTTGTTTTAAGGAAAACCGTACTTATTATTTTTGAAAACAAGACAATAGTTCTTGCTTGTCTTGAAAATGCTTCTTGATTTTATCATTTTTAGATATTTGGACTAGAAACAAGACAAAAACTCTAACACCCAAATCACACATCAACGCTTCCTTTTGACTTTGAAAGAGTGATGTCAAGTGTTGCCAAATTAAATTGTGTATTTGCTCACTGCAGAAGTTGGGAATTTCTCAACTTTTCAAGCGCCAAGGGAAGTGTCAGCCAATCAGATCGATTCATGCAAATACCCCAGCTCATACAGTAAGTCTAACTTCATTGGCAGACACTGCTATGACGATTGCTTCAGCCCCAACTTCAAACAAGCCCTCTGTCAAGCGATACCGCTGACGCCCCGTGTGAATCGGGCACAAGCATATTTTGCAGTGTTCAAAGCCCCATTATTATTAATTGTTAATGTGCTTACCTATTAACCCATTGACATATTATTTAGCGTGTTCTAAGGAAAACCTCACAGACTTTGACATATTGTTTCTGAAAACAAGACAATAGTTCTTGCTTGTCTAGAAAATGCTTCTTGATTTTATAATTTTTTGATATTTGGACTAGAAACAAGACATACTCCAATGCTCGATTTACACGTCAATGCTTCCCATTCACTTTGAAAGGGTAATGTCAAGCGTTGCTAAACTGAATTATTCACTGCAGAAGTTGGGAATTTCTCAACTTTTTAAACGCCAACGGAAGTGCCAGCCAATCAGATCGCTTTATGCAAATACCCCAGCTCAGACAGTAGCAAGTTGCAGTGTAATTTCATTGGCTGATGCTGCTTTGAAAATCGTGTCAACCCAACTTTAGATATGACCTCTTTTAAGAGTTAACGCTGATGCCCCGTGTAAATCGGTGCAAGTAAGACAAAGATATTTTGCAGTGTTCAAAGGGAAAACTTATTATTAATTATTAATTTGCTTACCCTGTTATTGCATATTATTTAGCTTGTTTTAAGGAAAACCTCACTTATTTTTGACATTGTCACCTTAGAATTATAAGGTTTTATCTGACATTTTTGTTAAAATTTTGTTATTTTATTAAATGACAACTTATTTACATGATGTGATGTTTTTTATTAATTGTTTACATGTTAAGACTTTATTTAAAAAACAAAAAAGGTTTTATCTACAAAGTCGAACTCTAGCTTGGCTCTATTGACCTTATTCTTCAATGCGGAAGTGCGCTCGTTTTTGCGATTGTTTTAGAACATCCGATTCAGTCGCCTATGGGAGAAATGACTAGGAATAATAAACCGCTAAAAAACGGTCAAACTATTTGCTCTACAAACATGTGTTGGCATGGCTATACTGTAGATAAAAAGGAGAATGTTATTATAAGAAAACATCAGTTTGCAACATTAAGCAGCAGAACGAGCTGTTTTTAACATCTAAAAATGAATGGAACTAATTAAGACCGGAAGTCTTGAGCCAAAAAGATTCAAATGGCTGCGCCCACTCGTACGCAAATAATAAGGTGAATAAGGTTCTTTTTGTAAGCTAGTCAGCATTTCAAATGCACACATGAGGACCAATCAGAATCAGCGTTCTTTGTCATTTCATCAAACTGCTCCGTTGACAATCGGAAAAACCAAAAATAAACAAAATCAGAGTTGACTAAATAATGATATACCATAATAAATTAGAAATAATAACCAAATAATGACAACACAAAATTGAGAGGAAAACTGAAACTGAAAGGAAGTGTGCAAATGTGATGATTTAGAATAATTTTTGACATTGAGTTGAAATGTAAAATTTTACATTTCTAAAAAAACCCACCAAACCCACTCAGAACTGCTGTTTACACCACCATTAACACCTCCACCTCCCCCCGCCTCCCCCATACCTGCACTTCAGTTCAGTGTAGATGATGTGCGCCAGGTCTTCCAGAAACAGAGGAGGAAAAAAGCTCCAGGCCCAGATCTTATAACACCAGCCTGTTTAATGTCCTGTGCTGACCAACTGGCCCCCATCTTCACTCTGATCTTCAACAGATCACTGGAGCTGTGTGAAGTGCCCTTCTGCTTCAAACGCTCCATCATCATTCCCATACCAAAGAAACCCAAACTCACAGGACTAAATGACTACAGACCAGTGGCGCTGACATCTGTGGTCATGAAGTCTTTTGAAAAACTGGTGCTGGCCCACCTGAAGGACATCACTGAACCCTCACTGGACTCTCTTCAGTTTGCCTACAGAGCAAACAGGTCTGTGGATGATGCAGTCAATATGGGACTGCATTATGTTCTGCAACACCTAGACAGACCAGGGACCTATGCAAGGATCTTGTTTGTTGACTTCAGCTCAGCTTTTAACACTATCATCCCAAAACTTCTCCTGCCCAAATTAACTGAGCTCTCCGTGCCCACCTCTGTCTGTCAGTGGATCAACAGCTTCCTAACGGACAGGCAGCAGCTGGTGAAGCTGGGAAAATTCTCATCCAGTACCCGCACAATCAGCACTGGCTGTACTTCTCCCTGTACACGAATGACTGCACTTCGAAGGACTCCTCTGTCAAGCTCCTAAAGTTTGCAGACGACACCACACTTATCGGCCTCATTCAGGACGGTGACGAGTCTGCTTACAGACAGGAGGTTAAGGAGTTGGCTGTCCGGTGCAGTCACAACAACCTGGAGCTGAACACGCTCAAAACAGTGGAGATGATAGTGGACTTCAGGAGAAACCCCCCTGCTCTCCCCCCACTGAGCATCATGGACAGCATTGTGGCAGCAGTGGAGTCATTCAGGTTCCTGGGCATCACCATCTCCCAGGACCTGAAGTAGGACACTCACATTGACTCCATTGTCAAAAAAGCTCAACAGAGGCTGTACTTTCTTCGTCAGCTGAGGAAGTTCAACCTCCCAAAGGAGCTGCTGAAACAGTTCCACACCTCCATCATTGAATCAGTCATCTGCACTTCGATAACTGTCTGGTTTAGCTCAGCTACCAAATCCGACCTCTGAAGACTACGTCGAATAGTTCGAACTGCTGAGCGAATCATTGGTACAACCCTCCCTACTCTCCAAGAACTGTACTTATCCAGAGCGAGCAGAAGGGCTGCTAAAATCACTCTGGACCTCTCACACCCAGCACACTGCCTCTTTGAAATTTTACCTTCTGGTCGACGCTACAGAGCACTGCGCACCAGAACAGCCCGACACAGAAGTTTCTTCCCTCAGGCAATCCATCTCATGAACACTTGATGATGATAATAATTGTGGAACCAACATCACTACCTGCTATACACTTTTTTTATGCACACATACACTTATTTAACAACACACTTTACATGCCAATTTGCACATAACACCTGCACATATTATGTTGTATATAGTAATACACCTGTACATACACTTGTCAATTTTGTGTATTGCATTCACTACTTTTTAAAATATATTTATTATCTGTTTTTTTAGTCCTCTGTAATTCTGTTGCACTGTAGAAGCTCTGTCACGAAAACAAATTCCTCGTATGTGTGAACATACCTGGCAATACAGCTCTTTCTGATTCTGAGAACCTTATTTACATGTAGAGTACATTTAGGGTCTCTGTCATGTTAATGTAGGAAAGAGATCTGTTACACGCATTTTGTTTGCTATATAGAATGCAAAAACTTTGATGCTCAATATCTCAAAATTATTTAGAATGCAGATAGAACCTTATACTTCCAAGGCGACGATATTATTTCTGAAAACAAGACAACATTTCTTGTCACAAAAATGCTTCTTAATTTATAGATATTTGGACTAGAAACAAGACAAAAACTCTAAGAAAAGCTTTTTTTGCAGTGTTCAAAGTGAAACATTAGTAATTAGCTTACACAGTTGGCAGATTATTTAGTTTGTTTTAATAAAAAAACTCACTCAGTTTTGACTTACTTCTGAAATTTCGGAAAACAATTTCTTACTTGGGTAGAAAATGCTTTCAATTTAAGAATTTGTAGATATTTGGACTTGATAACAAGACAAAAACTACAGTTTTATTAGTATTTATGTAATTATTGACAGATCACTGTCCCACACTACAACCTTCAGCTCAATGTCTGTATGAGTGTGTGTTCGTCAGTATGTGTGTATATGTGTGTGCAAACGTCCAGATTAAGATGGCATCTTATCCCCTTCTCCATCCAGCCTTGACTGACAAGTTAACAGGACTATGAACAGCCCAGACCAATTACAGTGATCCAGCCTCGAAAAGCTGACACGTCCCTCTCTCTCTCTCTCCCTCTCTACAGGCTTTGAAAGGCTCCACACTGACACAACATCAATCGCAAATTCTTTATCACTCTTCTACCACACACACGCAAACACACACACGCGCAGATCCTACCTCCTTTCTGCTTCAATATCTCTAATTAAGAGTGTGATAAGCAAAAGCAAAGTCCCCCAGTACATCCCGACAGTCCCGGGTGCTTGGCTCTGAGGTCCTGCGCTCTGCGGTGGGTTTGTTTGTGTGCGTATTGATATATTCACCCGCAGCTCACACAGCCAGAGGCCTGCTGGAATGATTAGACCGAATGACTTCCCGCCACACCCACCGCACGTCAATCACAGCCAGACAAGAGGACAAGAGGAGCGAGCAGAGCCTGTCTAATTTAAGGCTGGCCTTAAGGGTCTGTGTGTGTGTGGGAGAATATGTGTGTTTGTGTGTGTGTGTGTGCTCGATATTAAGCTATGCCTAATGCAGAGGCAATGTGAGGATTCTTGGTTTAAAAAGGGATGTGAGTGCTGGAGAGGTCTCTACAAATTGGGGGTTATTCATGAAAATCTACAGTTCATATGATAATTAGTGATATATGTGGAGATTTTATCGATGTTATTAAAGATCATGCTGAAGAAAAGCACACTGCTGTGTGTTACACAGAGGTCGCTCGTGGTTTGGATGGTATTGAGCGGGATTTTTCTATGCCAGTGAACAGGTCCCGACATGGATTGATGGTTGATAGATATGAGTGCCAAAATTTGCAACTGGCATATACTGTAAATATTATGAGGACAAGCGTATAAAGCTGTGGTTCCACTGCACTTTTCTTCCCAAGGAGCAAGGTCGTGCTTCAAGTTTCGCAGATTGCTGCGTTGGAAAGTTCAAGCTTGGTGAACTCTGACCGGGGAAGTCACATTACTTGACTGTGTGAGACAAATTAAAGATCAAAACATGACCTATCTGGAAATTTTTTTAAAATATGGAGCAATCGCTCGCTTTTTTAAGTGTCTAATCATCTTGTTTAATCCCGCCCAATTTCACAGCGCCGTACCACAGAATTTTGCAAGCTTAAACTCTAGTGTGACTGCGGCTTAAAACGTATGTGTGTCTTTATGGTTTGTAAAATACATGTAAACAACAACAAATGGTTGTTTTTGAAAAATAAAATAAGGTAAGTGAAGTTAATTCTCCTTGGTTATACATTAAATAGTCAAGGCAGTAATTATTCATACCCCCAGTAAATTCTGACTATAAGTTACTTTTATTCAATCAGCAAGTTTGTTTGTTTGTTTGTTTGTTTGTTTTTAACCGGAAAGGACACAGACTTTTCCCAAAAGACAATAAGAATCAAGAGGCATTATTGTGAAAAAACATTTATCAGCTTTATGAATATAAAAGTATGAATAGTTTCGGGCTAGACTGTATTCATTCATTCCTTTTCTTTTTGGCTTGTCCCTTTATTAATCCGGGGTCGCCACAGCGGAATGAACCACCAACTTATCCAGCACATGTTTTTACACAGCGGATGCCCTTCCAGCCGCAACCCATCACTGGAAAACATCCATACACACCCATTCACACTCATACACTACGGACAATTTAGCCTACCCAATTCACCTGTACCGCATGTCTTTGGACTGTGGGGGAAACCGGAGAGCACTGAGAAAGCCCACGCGAATGCAGAGAGAACACGCAAACTCCACACAGAAACGTCAACTGACCCAGCCGAGGCTTGAACCAGCGACCTTCTTGTTGTGAGGCGACAGCACTACCTACTGCACCACTGTGTCGCCGGCTTGACTGCATATATCTTCTTGTGGTTTCAACTCATCACTGCAATTGAATTTCACAGTTGCATTTTTCATTCATTAATTTTTCTTCAGTTTAGTCCCTTATTTATCAGGGGTCGCCACAGCACACAAATGCCAACTGGCCCAGCTGGGATTTTTAAACTTGTGATAGTCTTTTGTAAGCAGACAATTCAATGTTTATATCTCACAATTGCTTATAGATTTTTGTTGCATCCCAAATGGCATTATGCACTTCCACACTATGCTCTTTTGCACTTGTACACTGAACCATGCAGTGTATGCAGGCATGTGCACACATAGGGCTCAACCTGTGCAGTGTACATGCCCTTTTGAGTCTGGGATATAAAGTGCCCTTCCAAAATGATCCTAAGTCCCCCCCTACCCCTGCTCTACAGTTCGCAATCTAACCACCACAGCTGTGCAGAGCGAGAGAACAAGGTGTGTGTTTATCGATAAATTGCTATAAAATATGCCTATTTGCAGTTCTTGCTATAGATATACTTGTATCACATGTACCCCGATGTTATGAAGGAGAAATTGGATTTCCCATCTACTGTTTCCTCAGTGCTCACCTCATAATCAAAACCGTTTCCTCCAGTAAAAATGTAACTCTTAACAAACATTTCACAATTTTTATTTCAAAACAAACTACCATACTATACCATACAGTCATGCATGCACAGAAAGGATTAAACACAGTGACCGAACAACTAGTGGATGTACTCATATCAACTGTAAGAGTTACTGACAGAGATAGAACCATCAGATTTATCATATATATATATATATGTTTATTTATTTATTTTTTATTTTTTTTTTTTTTTTACCTCATAAGGAGCTGAGCCCCACTAAAATAAAAATCCTAAAATCGCCCCTGCATGAGCATAACCTCAGTCATCCTCGAGAGGCAGCATGCTGGGGAAAATAAATAAGTAAAAACTAAATAAAGAAATTCAACCTCAGTGCCCAATAGCCCCGCCCCTACCGCTACAAGAGCAAAGCCATTGATGTGTGCAGTTTTTTTTGTTTTTTTTTCTGCATCATCCAGTTATTTAAATTGTACTTATTATTTATTTTCATATAGACAATAAGTATGTAATTTGGGTCGCATCTTTTGTCTTTTTGTCTTTATATCTCACAGCTGCAACTGTTGTCCACAACTGGACCTTTCTTTCTAACTGTGGGAGCATATGTGTGTATTCAAAATGCCTAATGCACATGCACTCAGAGGAGTCTGGGTCAGAAAGCTGCTGTGAAAGCCAGAAATGTCGCTGCAAATCACATGCTAATCATTTGCAAACTGCATGTTGTGGTTTATACACTGAGTGTTCATATATTAATTAGTAAAGTATGTGGCGACATTATCAATATTATCAAAGATCATGCAGAAGAAAAATCCCACTGCTGTGTGTTTCACATTCACAGAGGCCAATCATTGTTTGGATGATATTGAGCGGGATTCTTCCATGCCAGTGGACACGTCACGACATGGAGAGATGGTTAATAGATATGAGAACAAAAAGATCAAACAGAGATCAGTATACTAATACATGCCAGACAGAACAATCAAATTTGTATATATGCAGCTGTTATAAGAACAAATCTACTATAATATTCCTCCCAATTGAGATATAGAATTGGAAGTTTATATATGAAAGCATTGTATCTTTTTACATATCTTAACGAATTTGGAATTTTTAACATTGTGTGTTTAATCCTGACAGTCATTTTCTGCATTTTTGTATCTCAAAAAAGTTTCTATTTTTATCATTGTTTTTCACTGTTGCGACCTTTATTTACAGCTGGGCATTTCTATTTCGCAATTGCAGACTATATTTCACAATAGCACCTTTATTTATAATACCTCTTTGTTTATGTCCCATTGTGCACTATTACATCACATAATTGTGGTGTATAATTGTATGTTTAAAACTCACAATTTCATTCTCTCACAACTTTTACATCTGATTACTATATATTTACATACCAAAAGTGACTTCACAGCTGGGCTTTTGTAACTCCTAACTGTATCTTTACAGTTTAACAATTCATTTTCCTCAATTGCATGTTTATATCTTGCAAATGTATCTTTATATTTCAACATTTAGATTTTTTCACTGATTTGGTACAGTTGTGATAATTTCCCTTTACATCTCGCAAACACATCTGAACTTCAACTCTAAAAACTTGAGTGAAGCCGTTTCAGTTTACTAGAACTTCTATGTTAAGCTGCTTTGACACAATGTACATTGCAAAAGCGCTATAGAAATTAAGATGAACTGAGTTAAATTAAGGTTTGGTTTTATTTTACCCCAACCGGAGCTTTATATCTCATACAGCATATGTGTCTCAAAATTTTGAATCTCACAACTGTACCTTAAATACTTAACGACTGTATCTTTCTAGCTGCAACCCAGAACTGGGCAACATCCATACACTCTCGTATTCACACTCATACACTACGGCCGATTTATTTTATTTATTCACCTATACCGCAGGTCTTTGGACTGTGAGGGAAACCAGAGCACCCTAGGGAAACTCACACCAACACAGGGAAAAAATGCAAACTCCACACAAAAATGCCAGGTTGCTAACCACTGAGCCACCGTGCCACCCACAATTGTATCTTTATATCTCAAAATTGTGACTTTCAGTTGTACGTTAAATATTCCACAGTTGTGTTTTTTTTTGTTTTAATTTTTTTTACCTCACACATTACATTATTTTAGCCCGTTCACAATTTATGCATTTACATCTGCCTATTCCATGTTACAACTAAAAGGAAAAACTTGCTCCAAATATCAACAAAGGAGTGCAATTGTATTTTGTATAAAACTGTATGTATAAACAAATGTATTTAAAAAAAACAGGCTACAACTGTTGAAAATCCCTATGCTAAATGCTAAATAAATTCCTTCCCAAACACTTTGATTAGCAAGCCAAGCTACATGCTAAGCTTAGCTGCAGCAATTTGTACATTTGTTCAAAAACAAACAGAAACAGTGGGACAGTATTTAGAACTTATTTGGATGAATATAGTCAGTCAAAGACTCAAAAACAACAACCTGCTTTCAGAACTATTTACAAATACACAAAAATTACAAACCTAAAATATTCTTCTACACATCCTCCAGTTTTTCAGAAGTCTTCAAATCCTCAAAGGCTCAAAGGGCTTGAAGTGATACCTCCAAACTGACACCAGACAGGCTCAGTGTGAATAATTCTCTCAGAGCTCCAGCTAAGTGATCGAACACACATCAGAGACATGGAGAACACATTACGACTCTCTCCCTCCATGAATTAATGATGAGCCTGTTAATTGTCTGTCAGGTGTTTCTGACCCTTTGTGTCATAATGGCGACCTTCTATAAATAACCTCCCAGTGACCTCAGTGTACCCAAGGTCTTTGTCGTGACAGATTGAGACCTCCAGCAAGAGTGACACTTGAGTTCACACTCAGCAGAAGTCTTCCTTCAGTATGAGTGCAGGGCTATTCAGCAGTGCGTACTGATACAGCTTATTTCCACCACTAATTACGCTCGAGGCGCACATAAAACAAACCAAAGACAAACACATGATGCTGAAAAGAAAATGACGAAGCTTAATTTTCTTTCACACACTGGTTTAACTGATGTATGAAGAGGTTTAACACTTGAACTACCAAGGCGGTTATTTAAAACTGTTTTATAATTTTGTAGTGTAATAAAACTCTAACATAAAAAATAATCTAACAGCACACTGACTTTTCTTAAATTTATGTATAATTTATTGCTACTTTATTATTTTATTCAAAATGTATGAGTATACCTACAGGTAAAAACTACACGGTTGTTGTTTGTTGTTGTTGTTTTTTTTACAGAATTTTCCCATTTTTTTATATACAGTGAAATACCTGCTGTTTTAAAGAAATTCTCTGTATTGTAAAATTCCACCATTAAATTTACAGTTGTATTAAATAATTTGTTTGTTTTTTGAAGAAATTTTACATAATGTTTATTAATATTTACTGATTTTTCCTTTAAAAATAGGAAGAAAGATTTAACCAACTTAAATCTAAGTGATTTTATTAGCAATGAAGTTAATCATGTGAGGATTAAAGTGAGGTAATTCATGTTAAAGGTGCTGTATGTAAGTTTTTGATTCTTCTAAAACACAAAAATACCATAATATGTGTGCAGATATTTAAGAAACATTCTAAGTGAACGTACTTGTTTAACTGAAAAACAGTGCTAAAGTCAGATATTCTGCTTTGAAAATGGGTTTTCCATGCCGGAACGCTGTCTCTGTTTAGGTAAATTGAACCTGCACAATGCCAGTTTAGCCAATTATATTTCAGCACCCCGGGTTGCCTTGTTGGAAAACAGCGTATTTCATTCATTCATTCAGAAAGGCTCTGAAAGCATGCGTCCGTGACCGAAAATTCGACCTCTACAGTATCAGACATCGAAATGAGACAGATTAAAAAAACTTTCAAATCTCTCCTGCTTGCTGCACCTTCAAAAAAGATGACAAAATACAACACCAGCCATTCAAAAATGCATTCTAAAACCTCAACAGAAGCTTCAAATGCAAACATGACCTGAAGAAATGACATTCAGTACAGTCTACAACAGTCAGAAGGACTTTATAGTCATTCTAGTAGTTATAAACTTCTAGTAGTTCTAGTCATTTTTAATGGAACACAAAAACAAATTTTTAAATATTAATTTTAAAACCTCAACAAACGCTTCAAATACAAACATGACCTGATGAAATGACATTCGGTCCAGTCTAGAACAGTCAGACTGACCTCTGTGTCTATTCTAGTAGCTATAAAATTCCAGTAGTTCTAGTGGTACAGTAATTCTTAACAAAATACAACAAAACTTTCAAAGATTCATTCTAATACCTCAACAAAAGCTTCAAATGTAAATATGAGCTGGAAAGATGACATTCTGTTCAGTCTACAACAGTCAGACCGACCTCTATTGTCATTAGTAGAATTCCGGTAATGTTACAGTAATTTTTACACTTCGAAAAAAACACAATCACAGCAACTGATTCTGAAGGCTCATTGTACGTCACACAGAAGCCGAGTAATCTGTGCAGTGTGCAGTCTATTCTCTAAAGAGACCCCCTCTGTACTCACCCATTATAAAAGCCATTTAATTTGATTCTATTGCATGAATAATTAATAAACGGCCGAGCGTTTCTTAATTCCTTTAAGCGGTTTAATCCTCTACGTCCTGCGCCCCACTTTAGCAGTGGAGCATGTGAACTCTCTCTCTCAGTCCGCTGTCCCAGTCTATGTCTATTGTTCAATGGCTTTGGTTTAATTGGTCGGCAGCTATATTTGTTTTATTCTAACGTGCCCTCATTTGGAATCAATACAAAATGGCTTCAAATACACAGTGAAAAGGAATCTAAAAGAGCAACGCAGTGAGAATTTATTTACTGTACTACAGTAGAATTGATATTAAGCCTGTTTGTATGCATACTCTTTAGAAACCAGGCATGATGGGACTAAACATTATTACAAAATCCAATCAAGCCAAAAATACAACCAAAAAGCGAATTAAATCGGGAATATCAAATGGAATGCAATGAAACTAAAATGTTTGCTAGAGATTTAAGTGTAGCATTACGTAGATTGCAATTTGAATGCATTATGGCAACTTTTCTTTTTTTTTTGTGCGCTGTCCTCATTCAGCCCACAGCTATATGAGACAGACATTATGTAATAAGGGTCTGATACAGTCATACACTCTCTAATACAGTCATTATACTGCGGTCATTTGACGGGACACACACTCATGCTCTTAGAAAGCTGCCTTTGCTGTGCTTTTTAATGTTGTTCAGCTAATTTTCAAAATGTTGTCTTTGTAAAAGTAATAAATGCAACAGCGCATACTGTAAATGTTATACGTTTCTTTGTTTAACTAGATGAAAAAACTATACAGAATGTCTACATGTCTCAAATTCTGCTGTGGGGTGATTGAGAAATTGCCCACAGGAGGCTGGTAGCTGTTTAGCCAATGGCCGTGGAGCTATTAAACATATAAGATAAAATGTAGCCAATCAGTGTCTTTACTCTAAGCCAAGACTGCTGATTATTTAATCGCCCTTAAACACGTGTTAGTTCAATATCACTGTTAGACAAACTAACTGTGTTACTGGGAGTGATGACAGGGCTAAGACAAGGTCATCACTAGCAGAGTGTAAAGCCATTTAAAAATGCCATGTAGTCCTGTGTTTCTTTGTATTGTTTGTATTTATGGTTTGTTGGCATTGTTGAGGGGTTTAAACAGTTGTGGGCAACAGTCTTTGAATATAACCAGCTTCTAATGGTAAAATTGTATTTTTTTTTTATAAAAACATTTGATAAAAACAGTGCACAAAAAGAATTTAATTGACATTCTCCCATTTTACATATCATCAGAGGGGAAAAGACCTGCCCATTAGTGATGATCTCTCCCTCGTTAGCATAGGACGTTAGTCTTGTTTTTAAATCTGCCACTATGCTGACACAAAGGCATTTGTAGCTCTACCCTATTTTGAAAAGAGCACAAGCTCATTTGAATTTAAAGTGACAGTCACCAAAATGGCACAATTAGGATTAAAGTCTAAATTGGGCAGTTTTAAAAAGTTCTAAAACATTATTTGTGGGATATTTTGAGCTGCAACTCAACTCATACACAGTCTAGAGATGCCAGAGACTTGTTTTACATCTTGTAAAAAGGAGCATAATAGGTCCTCTCTAACATTTGTTTTCAAAATGTCATTTTAAGATATTGGGCCCTATCATACACATGGCGCAATGCGGCGCAAGGCGTTGTTTGCTAGTTTCAGCTTGTGTCGTTTTGACCTTTTTCACTACGTTGTTTAAATAGCAAATGCATTTGCATCCCATATGTGCGCCCAGAGGCGTTCTGGTCTAAAAAAGAAGGTGTGTTGAGGCGCATTGCTGGCGCGTTGCTATTTTGAGAAACTAAAATAGACTGTTCAATAGACCAGCTGAGAGAAGGTCTAAAGTCCGGCGCAGAGCGCGTTAGTTGTGCGCCTCGCTCAAACATTGCTTAATACACACAGGTACAGCAATATGCAAATATCTTTACAAATGAAAAAGAATTAAAGGAATAAATTATTATTTTATACAAAAAATATTATTTTTAATATTAGTATAATATATAATATTAGTTCTAAATTAGAACTGAATTTAGAAATAGTTTTGAAACAAATCTTTGCGCTTAACAAACTAAATTAATTATGTAGGCTAATGGATGTCTGTGCATACAACACCTTTCCTTATCCACGGAAGAGAGTGAAAGTGAAAGTAAAGAATGAGGAAGCTCATTCTCACACTGCAGATGCTCTGTTTAACTGTTTTCTCGCTAGTGAAGCGCTCAGTTATTTCACTTACAAAGTCCACCATGTAAATAGCAAATGCGCTATGGCGCGACACAACTGACTCTTAAAGGGAATGGGAGATGAGACTCTGGTTTATTCTCAAAACACACCTATAACTCATTAAGAATAAGCTCAATCCTTTTAGACCATGCGCCGCGGAGCAAAGTGGAATTTTCCGTCCTTGAAAAGTGGATTCTGACACACCCTTAATGCTTTTGCGCCCTGCGCTTTGAACTTTGCACCTAGAATGTTAAAATAGAGCCCATTGTGTTTTTGTTGTTTGCTGATAGGTGCTTGTAGTGGCTGCTTTTGAAACTGCTTCAAGAAGCTTGAAAGCTTTATGTATAATTAGTTTCAAATCAGGGGTTTTGGAACGTGTATCAAATTGGCAAGGTCATGTGATTTCAGTAAACGGAGCTTTGTTATATCATAACTGTTTCAAAACATTTAGAAAACTTAATGAAGACTGAACATGAATTGTGTGGGTTCACTCATATTGCCCCCCAGTGGCATATTACTGAACAGGTTTAATGATGTTTTAATGAAACATTTGTAAAATGAAAAGAATAATAGTTAAATATTAGTTAATCGAGTCTTGTTGCCCTGTTTAGCAGAGCCACTATGAAACAAAACAATATATAAGCCTTTAAAATTTATTAAAGAATGCATATTATGCAGACACTTAATATTCGATGGTATTAGATGAAACTTGAAGTGCATTTATAGGTTATACTTCAATTCAGATTTTGCAATATGTTTGGAAAAAGTTGATTGTAAAGAATGTTTTGCCTGAGTTTTGTTGCACATGGTTTTGATCAGCCAGTGTGTCATAGCATGTGGTGTTTTGAATGCTTTGAATTGCTTTTGCGAAGCAATTGGTTCAATTGTTTTAAAGCTTTGAAAAGCTTTGTTTCAATCATCACTAATAGGTGCATATATCAGAGATCATTACAACATTTCATTTCTGCAAAATTCCTCTAAGATGTTTTGCTCCTTATTAATCACACAAAGACATGTTGTTGGTATGTGTTTTCTTATGTTGAAATCAGATTTTTTTTTTTTTTTTTGATATTGTGAATTGTTTGCTAAGTTTGCTGTTTACATACATCTTTGTGTTCCTGTGACACCTCCAAAGAACAGTTTCCCTTTTTTCTAATGTTTGGTTAAACCATGACAGGTCGTAGGGGAGGGAACATATTTTTAGTGTTCATATTTTTTTTTTTCATATTTAATTGTTTTGTAATCAAATTTTAAGGAATTTGCAGATGGTGTATGATAATGTCCACAGTATCCTGTGTTAATGCCCCTGCAGTTGGTGTGGTCTGGATGTAGTAAGCTTAAGCAAGGTTATATATGCCAGTCTAGATTGAATATTAAAATCAGCTATCAATTTTTCTCCAGTGTCTTTTTTATTTGATATATTTTTGCAAATATTGTTTGAGCTTATTTTTTGAAAACTCATTCTTCTTCCTTTAAGTATAATAAACACTCTTTTGAATAACATCTATGGGTCTTAAGCCTATCTAGTGTCTATCTGCCCTTGGCATTTACCGGACACATCACAACACTAGCTAAATAAGTGTTTTCATTTAGCAAACAATACAAAAACACAGTTTTCTAAGAATCACTCTCAAAACGTAACCCTCACCTTTATTTAAAAATGCTTCTCAAATTGTAATCGTGATTCATTATTTTGTTTAAAATAAGCTAAAGCTACTTAGTGGCACTAAGTACTAATGGCAAAGAGTGACAGATGATATTCACATAAAATGTAAATAGCTAACTGATCTAAACAGTGGTGACCAGAGATGCTGAAAATAGCCTTTCGATGGAATTTGCACTTAGTGTAAATAAACAGCTTTATATTTATAACTATCTCTCATTTTGGATATGAGGTTTCATTTTGTGTAAAAAAAACAAAGCATTATGTGTTTCAACTGTATCTCATTTAATCTGGTAACAATAATACAGCGGTAAATGATAATAAAAAAACTAAATATTCCCACTAGCATTAAGCATCTATTACTTAAAACCCAATGTAACATTTTCAGCCACTGTTTATATTATTGTGTTTTGATTTTTAATACACATTGTTACCATTGCATATGGCGTCCATGCTACATCTACGACACATGAAAATAAAGCATTTTGAAATACAGAATACTGTTTTATTACAGTGTGGACAGACCTAAACTCTGACTTATGAATGAATTAAATCATCATCCTGGTTCGTCAAGCTCCTTACATACACAAAAAAATGTAATGACAAAAAGTCAAGACAAATATTTTTGTGTTGCTTTCATTTATAAGTTAATCAGGTTTCACCAAAATTTTTTAAGTTATACAAAGTTTACTTAACATTTTTAGTCAGTTTAATTATGTAAAATGACTGGAAAAATGAATTGAATTAATTCATTCATTTTCGGCTTAGTTTCTTAATTAATCTGGGGTCACCACAGCAGAATAAACCGCCAACTTTTCCAGCATATGTTTTATGCAGCGGATGTCCTTCCAGCTGCAACTCATCTCTGGGAAACATCCATACACACTTATTCACACACATACATTACTGACAATTTAACCTACCCGATTCACCTGTACTGCATGTTTTTGGACTTTGGGGGAAACCGGAGCACCTGGAGGAAACCCACGTGAACGCAAGGAGAACATGCAAACTCCACACAGAAATGCCAACTGACCCAGCGGAGGCTCAAACAAGCGATCTTCTTGCTGTGAGGCGACAGCACTACCTACTGCGCCACTGCATCGCCCATGAATTTAATTCAAACCAAAAAATGTAAGGCAGTAAGAATTTTTTTACAGTGTAAGACCACTGCACAACCAATCAACAGCAAGTACGAACGCGGGCAAGATTTGCGCAATCCCAGTGTGAATGAATGGTCATGTATCATGCATTACAGAATGTAAAGTGTGGGCATTTTCAGGAATGCAGTATGGATATGGATTGTTTAAAGCGCAGTTTTAAAATGAAAACGCACCAGCCTCATTTTTTGTTAGCAGACTCAAGGTCAGACTTTGACTCTGGCTATTTGCATTGATTTATTTATTTCATTTTTGACCTTACATCAAGGCGTGATGGTTCATGCATTCATGTCGCCCCAATTACTGTCAACTTTACTGCTGCGTATATCGGACAGGTAAAGTATGACTACCAAGCTGGAGGCATTCAGACTGTTTACTCTGTGATTTTCCATCTCTGTCAGAGGAAACTAGAGCTCCCAGCCAGAGGCCTTCCTGTCCAGTCAGCTTAGCCAAACTACAGCCCCTTCAGGGTCACGATGAGCGACATATACAGCGATGCTATACACTCAGGGCATAATTCACTCTAAAATACTAATTCTGATCCTCTTCGTGCAATATTAGGCTGGGCTCCTTACTTTGAAAACTGTACATTGGATCAAACCCAGACAGTTCAATATGGAATGACCATAGCAAAAATAGGTAATCTTGTTGATGTGGAACAAAGAGTTTACACCTAAATTTGAGACCTGGCTTACAGAGTTCTATAATGTTTTGAACATGGAAGAGATTAAATAAGAAACCAAAGAAATTCTCAAAGATTTGGAAGTCCTTTTTGAATGTCTGAAAGCATAGCAATGTGTACAAAACACACATTTACTTAATTGAGTATATGCCAAAAATGTTTTTTTCTCTCTCTCTCTTTTTCTTTATTTTCATAATTTCCATTAATAATTATGTATATACACAGATGTTTGAGTTGGCTCTAGTAAATATGTGCATGTATAAATGGGTCACAATGGAGTATGAATAAGTATTTGTACATACAGTTAAAGTGAGAATTATTAGCCCCCTATGATTTTTTTTTTATTTTTTTAAATATTTCCCAAATTATGTTTAACAGAACAAGGAAATCTGGAGAAAGTCGTATTTGTTTTATTTCAGCTAGAATAAAAGCAGTTCAACAAATTTTTAAAAACTATTTTAAGGTCAAAATTATTAGCTTCTTTAAGCTATATATTTTTTCGATAGTCTACAGAAAAAAACATCGTTATACAATAACTTGCCTAATTACCCTAACCTGCCTAGTTAACCTAATTAACCTAGTTAAGCCTTTAAATGTCACTTTAAGCTGTATAGAAGTGTCTTGAAAAATATCTAGTAAAATATGGTTTACTGTCGTCATGGCAAAGTTAAAATAAATCAGTTATTAGAAATATTATTATTATTATTATTATTTATTTATTTTTGTTTATTTATTTTTTTTAAATAATTACAATTATTATTGGTATTGTTATTAATTATATTTATTATTATTTTTAATTATTTTCTTGTTTATTTATTTATTTTTTATTTTACAATTATTGTTATTATTTTTAAATTACATTATTATTATTATTATTATTATTATTATTATTATTATTATTATTATTAGCTGGCATGGGGTGGGTTTGGGGTGTGTTCTTTAAAATGTGAAAAAAAAAATTAATAAAGCATTTAAAAAAAAATAATTTATTCATTCATTTTCATTCAGCTTAGCCCCTGATTTAACAGATGTTGCCATAGTGGAATGAACAAATAATAATAATAAATATTTGTATTTGTAATTAATATTTTACATTTTTATTATAATAAAAAAAATACTATTTCTTACATCAGTTACTCCCTTTATGTCAAACTAAACCTGGACGCTTTCATTATGAACACGGATAAGAGATCTAGGCCCACATGAAATCTGTGTGCAGGGTTTTTTAAGCCCATCTATGAATCTTTTTATTTATTTATGTAAATGTGTGTCAATATATATTTATTCCTAATATTATATGAATTTCAGCAATATTATTAACTAATATGCAAATGTAGGAGAGGTGGCTAAGTGGTTAGTACTGTCACCTCACAGCAAGAAGGTTGCTGGTTTGAGTCCCACCTGGGTCAGTTGGCATTTCTGTGTGGAGTTTGTGAGTTCTCCCCATATTCGTGTGGGTTTCCTCCGGGTGCTCTGGTTTTCCCCACAGTCCAAAGACATGCGCTATAGGTGAATTGAATAAACTGAAATTGGCCGTAGTGTATGCTTGTTTCCCATATTGGGTTGTGGCTGGAAGGGCATCCACTGTGTAAAACATATGTTGGAATAGTTGGTGGTTCATTCCACTGTGGTGACCCCTTATAATCAGACACTAAGCTGACGGAAAATGAATGAATAAATATGTCAATGTTTACATAACTAATACAACTTTTTTTTATAATATTTTCTGTCATTTAGTAGATTATATTATATGAGAGACTTGCTTTGTTTACCAAATTTTGGATTTCATTGTAAATCTTAAAAAAAATGAGTCAGGGTTGTTATTATTATTAAAAGTAATTATTTTTTATTATTTATTATTTTATTATTTCTATTTTTATTTACTATATTCCTATTCTGCAGATTTTTACTAAATTTTCTATACAGACATAGCAAAAATGTCCACAGATTCTGTCTGGCCTTGTAACCAGTTGTTAATTGCATAGAGAAGATCAGCTTGGACATTTTGCTAAATAGCATGAATAAAAATAAAAGACATTTGGCTCAGGTGTCTTATCATTTTGGATAAGTAGAGCTGACAGAGCTGGTCTCACAGTACAACGATCATAAACAAGAGAGTGAAAAGATGTGGTGTGAAAAGAAACTGCTGACAAAATGAAAGTGTGGCTATAAATGTATACAACACCTGGCTGGCAGCACAGCATTACAATAGCTTTGCTGTTATTAAAAGTGCACCTCTATTATTGTCATCACACCACTATATTCACTATATCAATGAAATCTGTGTTAACAAATGACCTGGATTTTGCATTGAAGTGCACTGAGAAATTTTTAGCATTTAGTTTTGTATGCTAATATGTATTAGCACATGGTTTTTTCAACCACTAACAAGCTAAAGTTCAAAACTGTTCACGCAATCAGCCAAACAGGAGTTTGTGTCGACAAACTGTAAATACATTTTTGTTGCTTTCACACAAAGTGTTTGCAATAAACACATTGTTCAAAATTCCCAAACACTCTTTTTTCATTCGTATACTACATGCAGCTATACATTTTCAGCACTTTTTTTCACATGCTAACAAACTCATTTAAAAACTGTTACCAACAATTTTAGAACAGACTTGAGCGTAAATTGTATGCGATTTTTGCCATATTTATTTAAAAATTAATAAAATCTTACCAGAAAATAGCATATTAATTCCAAGCTGATTGCAATTTCAGCTGAATGCCTACTCATAATTTATGATATAGTGTTGTTATTTTATTATATTTTATTTTTATAAATGATAGGAGTAACACAACAAGGAGTAAGTAGCACAATACCTTGAAAAGTATTCCCATATTGATGATAACAAAGAGAAGCACTGAGGGCTGTATATTCCTTAAATAAATTAGTAATTGTGCGAAGCCACACCAACATTACAAATAATTAAGAATGGATAAGTATGAGAAAAAATGGCAAGTACAAGTAGAACAGGAAAAATGGGCAGTTGAAGAAAATTAGCCAGTAGTGTTAGCAAGATGACTCTTTGGCTGACTATATTAAGAATTTAATTCATTCAAACCATTTAATCAAGATAACTGGTTCACTTACTCTTTATGAATAAGTTGTCGAATCACTGACTTGGTTTGTTCAAAAACAGACTTTTTTAAAAACACCATGCACAAAGAAACGCACAAATTTGTTTTTTGTTGCTCAAACAAACACTGCACATAAAATCTAAGTCACCTAACTCTAACATTTTGTCATTGTTGGACAGTTGTATAACATGAATTCAATTGTCATCAAGTTTATAAAATTGGAGAAACTGCACTCTTGCTCTTTTGATGACTTACTACATCATATGACAAAAAAATACATAAATAAATACATTTCTGCCCCCAAAGTTTATAGCATAGTCATACGCAATACTGCAGTGTGAGCTTGCAACTTTCTACACTGTAAAAAAGATATGTTAATTAAAAGTTTCTTATTTTGTGATTCACAAGGGTTTTTTTTCAGTTGTGAATTGGATTATGGGACGTTGATGTTTAATGTTAAAAATTCAACTCTACAGTTTAACAAAGTGACTTTTATTGACATTTTAGTAGTTTGAAATAATAAAATGTATAAGAAATAACATATAGAGAAATAAGCCTGTAAATTAACAGACAATGTACTGGCAGCTAATTACAAGGTTTGTGTAGTGTAATATACAAAACCAACCCAGACAATATATAATTTTACACTATAAAAAATTTGAATTCAATTCAATTTAATTCATCTTTTTTTGTATAGCGCTTATACAATGTAGATTGTGTCAAAACAGCTTCACATAGAAGATTATAGTGAATTGAAACAGTGTCAGTTCAGTTTTCAGAGTTTAAGTTCAGTTCAGTTTAGCTCAGTGTAGTATGGTTAATAATCACTACTGAGAGTCCAAACACTGTGGAGCAATTCCACAGTGTTTCCACAAAGAAAACTCTCTTTATCAAACTTTAAGGTTAAGGTTAAGGTTAAAAAGATGTTGGAAGAAAGATCAAGTTCTCATAATGTAATTCAAAAGCATAAATAAACGGGGAAATATACAAAATAAAAGCATGAATCACAAAATACAGAAAACTGCTAATTTAAGAATGTTTTTAACAGTTAAGTTTTCTGTTACACTTGCAAGTTGGTTTTATTAAATGCAATTATAATATAATATATTCTTAAGAGTAACACAATAATAATAATAATAATAATAATAATAATAATAATAATAATAATAAAATGATGCAATTATGATGACAAAATACAAAGCAAAGCACTGATGACAAACTGTACGTTTTTCATACACAAATTAGTGGATGTGAGATACACAAAGGCTTCAAAAACACTACAGATAGTATAAATGAGAAAACACTTCACAAAGAAGATAAATGAATAAGTGGTGGTGAAAGGAAATCAAAGTGTTAGTAAGATGTCTGCCAAGTGGCCTTGATTAAGGGGCTTTATGAACTCACAGTGGACAAACGTCATGGTCAGTTTTCCCTCTGACCAAATCCATCTTTTGAAGCTCTGACAGCCTCATGATGGAGCATTCCTAATCTGAACTCAGCTCCCTATCATAATAGAATCATCTGTTTCAAACGCAATCTGACCGTCTGGCAAATTACACTGCCAAATCAATCCTGACCCGACAACCAGTCACAGTATCTTTAATGTTTCCTATCAAAGAGAGCTCATTTTTGCCTAAACATTGCATTATATTAACACAGAATGCTCTCTGCAAGTTCAAACACGATGAATGTAACTGCACAGAACTATTAACCACACATCAGCAGCTCAAACATCTGCAAAATATGTAGTGTTTTTGGTCTCCAGGGCTCTCCAGTAGCATTTCCAGGTCAAGACGGATATACAAATTAAAAGTACCCAGCTGCAGTGAAGAGTGTGTTTTTGTGTTCATTGTCCTGTGTAAGTTTGTGAATATTAAATGTTTGAGGGTGTCCATGTGAGCGGAGCACGTGTGAATCCTGAAGTGTGTTGCTGTATCTCAAACGGATGCCATGTGTTTTGGAAGAGTCTACGCTTAAAGCTATGCCCGCGGTTATTGTGTGTGTCTCAGTGAGCAGAATGGCACACGACGGGCAGCGTCAAGCTCGCCATGACCTACTTCAATGTAAATCAGAGATTACCCCACTCAAGTCGACGCAATGTTTCAGACACACTCCCACACATGCTCAAACACATGTGCAGAAGCCGAACATGCGCCGTCGTGTCCTCTCGATGAACTGGCTGGAAACTTTTCTAACACTGTCTGAGGAAACAGTGAAAGAGGGGAAAAGTGTGTTCAGTATCACCAATATCAGCAGAAAATTCTGAAGCGGCCACAAAAGTCTTACAATAAAATCAAAGTCCCTTTGAGGCAAGTCAGTTCACTCAGCGGCCATCTTGATAACACCACACATTCTCTGAAAAAAAGGTTCAAATAAGGTACTGGGGGAGAATTATTTCAAAGTTCTTCCCAAACTGGGCATATCAGGAGCTTAAAGATAAATATTAGTACCTAAAGTAAACAAAGTTAATAAAAGCTAATAAAAAATATGTTCTAAGAATGTTTTGCTAACATTCTCATTAAGAAAATGCTATTTCTCCTTGTTTATAAGCAGATAAATAGTTGTGAATGTGTATATGTTTATTTAATATACTAATTGTGGAACATCCCATTCTTTTTTTGATAGTAACAAACATGTTATATTAAAATAGCATTTGAATGCTCTCACAAACATTGGGACACACATTTTTTATTTTTAAAGAACATTGTTTCTTGGTTTTCATTTTTCATTAGCACTGTATAAACATTATGTTTCATAAAAGAAATTATGGTTGTTATATGAACAATAGGGGATTTTTCACCATATGACTTTCACAAACAAATATGATATATATTATATCATAACCTTAACTTTCAGGCAACTTAAACTTGTTTTAAACTAGTTTGCTGCCAAGAATATATTTAGAATTTTCATTAACTTGACTTAAAATCAAAATAATTTAAACTTGCAGTAAAAAAATGCTAAACATTTTTTAAAAATTACAATGAAAATAGACATCATATTAAAATAAAAGCCAATTCTAATTCCTAATACACAGTATTTTTAATAAAATTTTATTAACTTTATACAAATTACATCAGCATTAAATCATTCAGTTCAACTTTGACTGTAAGTCACGTGACATACATACACTCCCAGAAATAAAGGTACATCAGCTGTCACTGGGGTGGTACCTTTTCAAAAGGTACAAATTTATACTTAAAAGGTCCATATTGGTACCTCAAAAGTATATATTTAGAACCAACAAGTTTTAGGGGGAAAATGTTTGTAGTATTTAGATACTAATATGTACCTTTGAGGTATTAACATGGACCTTTTAGGTACAAATTTGTACATTTTGAAAAGGTACCACCCCAGTGACAGCTCATATACCTTTATTTCAGACAGTGTACCTTGCACCCACGATTATTGATGTTTAGACCAAGCGAAGCTAAGAGCAACCTCCCGCTCTCCCTCGGGAAGCCAATATGGAAGTAACCAAAACTGCAATTCATTGACTTGCCTATGGGGGCTGGCTCCAGAAAGTCCAGATGTTCACTGACTGCAATAGTACATTGGCCAATTTTACAGCTGATAAAACATGTTTACAGCCTGGTACAAAAGATAATTTTGGCTAAAATTACCCTTCATGACAACTGTGAGGGGGGTGAATTTTTTTATAACGCATCTGTTTCGTTTATATTAAGCTTTATTAAGTCTGCATAATTAAGGGCGTGGCCACTTAAGTGACAGCCATGGGCTCTATTTTGATGATCTAGGCGTAAAGTCCAAAGCGCAGGGTGCAAAAGTATTAAGGGTGTATCAGAATCCACTTTTGCTATTTTAACGACGGAAAAATCTGCTTTGCGCCACGGCGCATGGTCTAACAGGGTTAAGCTTATTCTCTTAATTAGTAATAGGTGTGTTTTGAGAATAAACCAATCAGAGTCTCATCTCCCATTCCCTTTAATAGTCAGTTGCGTCGCGACAGCGCATTTTCTAAGGAAAGGTGTTGTACGTACAGACATCCATTAGCCTACATAAATAATTTTGTTTGTTAAGCGCAAAGATCTGCTTCAAAACTATTTCTAAATTCAGTTCTAATTTCCAGCAAACAAATAAATGAACATTAATAACGAAGTGTGGTCCAAATACACATGCTATGCCCCATATGGTTCAAAACCTGGCAGGTGGGCAAATCTAAGTGTGTTTTTAATAAAACAAATATAAATATGCATATAATAAATAATACTATTAATAATAACATTAATACAAAAGCAAATTGTCATGAATAAACTAAAAAAAGCCCCCTGAGATGGTTTTTATATTTATGTAGAAAAAACTAATTTTTGTAAGAATTTATTCCTTTAATTCTTTTTCATTTGTAAAGATATTTGTGTATTGCTGTACATCCTGTGTGTATTAAGCAATGTGTAAGCGAGGTGCACATCTAACGTGCTCTGTGAATTGAACAGTTTATTTTAGATCCTCAAAATAGCAACGCGCCAGCAATGCGCCTTAACACACCTCCTTTTTTAGACCAGAACGCCTATGGGTGGACATATGAGCTCAAATGCATTTGCTATTTAAACAGCGTTGTGCAAAACGTCAACACGACACTTGCGTTGAGCTAAAACTAGCAAACAACAGTTGCGTCGCGCCTTGTGCCGCATTGCGCCGGGTGTATGATAGGGCCCTTAGTTTGCTGCTCGCTATCTCGTCACCTCAGCTGATTCCGGCTGATTAGCTGCTGAGCTGTACATAGTATTTTTATTAAGTTTTATGTGGCTGTACACAATTAACATATAATATGGCATGCTGTGTGCACTTAATTGTGCTCGCAAAACATTCAAGTGACCTTCATTTCCCAGATGAGTGAAATTATATACTTACATACCATATCTATAAATGTATTTGTTTTATGTAAGATCATTTATCATTTATATTTTTCTTTAGAACTTGAATGCACTCCAGAATCTGAGAGATTGATTAGCTAATGGCTATAGATCAGTCATCTGAAATGTTGTCATACAGTGTTATGCTTGGATTTCATCAATAGCCTTGCATTTACTAACGCAGACTGTATTTGAAGTATTTGAAAGTAATTTTCATTTTCCTCCTTTAGAAAAACGTCACAAGAACAATGTTTAGTGGCTCAATGTGTTAACAGTGTTTTTAAAAGACTAAACACTTTATAGTGTACAACCAAGCACATGTGGTCAGAACACAAACGAGTCGCAGGTAATGAAGTATTAAGCGTTTCTCCTAAAGAAAAGCCTGTCTAAGCAAAACGCTAGCAGGCATTTATAGCTCCATTGATGCTCCGCCTCTTTGCACTTATTTGGTCACCCCCAAATGGCAACTTTTGGCTACTCCTACTTGTGCTTCATTTTCGCTCCTCAGCAACCTATGGGTGACGTCACGGATACTATGTCCATATCTTTTACAGTCTATGGTTTAGACACACTAGTTAGCGAAGTTTTTGTTTTTTAGTTAGAGTAAGTTCAGGGCGCATTTGCGGTAAAGACTTTTCTTTTCACATTGTTATTTTCTTATTTAGAGGATTGGGAGGAGATTATGGGAATAGTTTTGTTATATTTCTATCTTTGATTTTCTAGCTCAACTTTCAGTTCCCTCTTCCGTTTGTCTTGATTTTTTCAAATGTATTATTATATTATTATTGTTTGTACATATTGTAAATATAAGGTTTGTGGGAGCGATAAATCTTTTGCTGTGCTAAACAAGTTGTTTTGTGTTTCTCTTGCCCCCTTTAGCATTAGTTTATTTTTTGGTCATCTCAAAGTTACTCCTTTTAATTTCCTAGACATATTTCCTTCAAGAGTCGTAACAAATTAAAAAACAAAGTGATATGAAACAGGTTAATTTACTACCATTAACATAAAACAACTTTGTATCAGTCACATTCATCACTGGCCAATGAATCCGAAAGTATCAATGCATTCCAATGCAAAATGGACTATTACACTAAGAGGAAACCAAAGTGCAAACTAGCACAGCAGAGTAATAAAGTACAACAATTCATGTGAATAACCCCTCATTTTTACTTCAAACTCACGTTATTGTATGTCGATTGTTTAAAAGAACTATTATTTTACACTAGTCTACAGTGATAAAGGTTTTGACGAAAGCATGTCATGATTTTGCTAAGTACGATGCAATCAACATCTATGTTGATCTTGGAACATTATTTTTGTTAGAAAATGTAATCCATATCTATTCCCTACCCCTAAACCCAACCATAACTGCAAATTATTTCCAAAATCAGAAAGAAATAATAGTTGTATAACAGTCATGTAGAAGTGCATAAACCTAACTGTAAGCCTAAATTGAATATAAAAGGTAACATATTTCTTAATTCTGATTAGCTGATTGGAATATTGTTCCAGGATCAACATAGATGTTAAGCAGGAACATGTCCTACTTGGTGAAATCAGGTTGGCAATGTTAATATGCATTAAATAATAAATCAATATTATCCTTATGCAAATAAGATGGCTTGAAGATCATGGATAATTCTTATATTGTTATAGACGATGTGCTTACTGTCTTCTGGTTTCATTAATCAAAACATTTGTTGTCTCTGAAACACATGTTTGTTTCTCCTTCTTATACAATTCCACTGTAAAAAAACTAGCAGAACTTCATCTACTTAACAAAAGCTTATGATTTTGATGGAGGTTAATCCAAATCTGTGTCTTATCGCGGCACAAAGATTAAAATTGGAAAGAAATTACGCAAAATATAATTGGGATTTTAAAGCTCTGGATAAAGGGCACAGGAAAAAAACAAAGCAACAGGGAGTTGAGCAGAAAAGAGGATGTGAAAGAGAGACGACTGATAGAAAGGAGCGTAAAATACGTGGAAATGTTATAGGGTGGCATTCAACAGTTCATAAACCTGGCTTTCATTCAGAACACCGCACAAATAGGTTTTCGATTTCAAACTTTAAACATTTCTCAAAAATGCAGGTTGTGTTAGGAATGACGAGGCTATTGTCTGAAGTAACTATTTAATTTCTACATCACTGCATCTTTTACCTTCCCCCTTCTCTGTCACTCTTTGGTTCTCTCACATCCTTCTTTCTTGTCGCAGTAAAAGCAGTTGGAGCTGTCAACACCTGCTTGCTATTAAATGGATCACACCCCAATTAACACTTCATCAGAAAAACTGCACAACCTTGAGCTCCATCAGCCTGTGTGCAAGATGTTAAGCGCTGTTGCATGAAATAACAAGTTTGTTTTCAAGGAGTTTATTCAGCTGTTCAAACTTATCTGTTTTTTATGTGTTTGTTTACCCATAGAAAAGAAAAACTGCACATAAAATCTAATTAAAATGTAACAGAGAATTTTAGTGGGGATTTCTGCTTCTCAAGTTTGTCTGTCACACTTTAGAATACAGAACACATGTAAATGTATTTACTAACATAGACGATGGACAATGCTTCTCCAGCATTTATTAATCATATTTTAACATTTACTAATGCATTATTAAAAAAACAGCACTGTGCTTGGAAACCTTAGACAACATGAACTAACAATGAGCAACTATTTTCACATGAATCAATGAAGTAATAAAGGTATTGTTCATTGTTTATTCATTTTAATAAATACATTAGCTATGTGTCCCATAATGTCAAGTGTTACTAATTTGTCTCCTGAGTAAGCATTATATATACACTACCTGGCAAAAGTCTTGTCATCGATCCTAGATCATTTTGAAATGTAGCAGAAGGTAGATTTTTTTCTGATAAATCATCTGTTGAACCGCATCCCAATCATTACAAATACTGTAGAAGACCTATTTGAACCCACATGGACCCAAGATTCTCAGAGAAATCAATCAGGTTTGGTGAAGGAAAAGTCATGGTTTGGGGTTACATTAATTATGGAGGAGTGCAAGATATCTGCAGAGTGGATGGCAACATCAACAGCCTGAGGTATTAAGACATTTGTGCTGCCCATTACATTACAAACCACAGGAGAGTAAACATTATTCAGCAGGCTAGCACTCCTCCTCATACTTCAGCCTCCACGTCAAAGTTCATGAAAGCAAACAAGGTCAAGGTGCTCCAGGAGTGGCCAGCCCAGTCACCAGTATATATATTATAGGTGGGCATATATAAAAAAAATGTCTAGATTAATCTCACTGTAATCTTGGAATTAAGCTAGATTAATATATAGATTAATCTAGATTAAAGTGGCTCATTTGAATTCTGCCGAAGGCATTCAGAATATTTGTGCTACCCAAATAATCACTAAAAGTACGTTTTTGAGAATGGGTTTCTCAAGCCAGGTGGCGCATTAGACAAGAAGCGTATCTCCTGTTTCCAAAATGCATCACAAACTGCTTGAGAAACTGTTCTACTATGATAATTGGTGATGAAAATAAACGATGTTCAATAAGATGTACTTGTGTTTACTAACTGTTTATTCAGTTAAGCATAAATTTTTAACTGTAGGCCAACATAAGCTTGAAACAGCGATTTTTGATTACCTTAATCCGACTAAAGTCATAACTGAACTAAACAGAAATGGAATTAAGACGTGTAGTATGCATATATTAGTGCCATTATTGCAGTAAACACCGCAATCTAACTATTACCATTATGTAGGACTTTTCGCTATATTTTCTGACAAGATCCACATACGCAGCTGTCTGTAAAGGACCGCACACACACACACACACACATCGCAAATTGCGGAAGTTTTTTTCTTTCCATTTGGCATGCGTTATTATATCCATAACACTCTCACCAATCCTTACTCCTTATTTGCATCTAATACCCCAGTTTGTCAAAGGGGCATGAATGAAATGTTCATGAGTGAATGTAAAACTGCCGAACTGCAGTTAAAGTCACCCAAAATTACAGGAAACTCTTACATGAAAGCACTTGACATAAACACCTTAATTATATTAAGGCAAATAACCTCTATTAAGGCAAATAACTAAATTACAGATGTCCATGTAAGCATAGTCAGTAGGGTCTTCGAAGTAATTGAAAGATCCATAAGGGCATCCTGCTGATTTGATTCAGAAGGGCACTTTTTTGTCAGACAGCTCAACTGTTAGGTATACATCTGCGCTAAAATATCAAGGTGAAAGTCATCATAGCTTGCGTAGAATAGACCCAGCTCCCAACCCAACTTTGA
>CAIGQZ010025690.1:2317144-2332029 GCA_903798205.1 Danio tinwini
ATATATATATATATATACAATTTCTCAAATCCTCAAAGCAAACTAAGTAAGGCTATCCACATTAATGTTAACCTTTTTTTTCTCACTGTATACTAATGATGAATAGCACAAACTAAATAGTGACTATAAATAGTATCTCATTTGTTTCTTTGTTATTGCTCTAAGGGCTTTCAAGAAAAAACAGCTGAGACAAAGTTGATACCTAGAGGCACAATCAAAACAAAGCTCTGCATGTTTAACACTTAAGTACAGCAATAACACAACTTGTGATGCGAGTTCTGGGCTTTTTCTTACTAATGACAGAAGTGGTGGTCAGTCTTGTTCCAGGAGGGTCAGTGTCCTACACAGGATTTAGCTCCAATCAGTTTCAACACTCTTGCATAGATTTTTTTTGTCTGTGCATTCCAAATGGGTTTAAGCGCACTTCAAAATGAAAACAATCATTCATCACATATTGAAGGGTTCTTTCAAACCAAGCAGCTCAAAGCTTGTCACATTAAAGAGCCCTTCTGGAGTTTTGAAGGGTACAACTGATGGAGTAGGAATGTAGATTGAGTGGTAAATTGAGAGCGTTCGGCTCAGCTCCTTTACCACAATGGAGCGATACATCGACCACATTACTGCTGTAATGACATGCCACTGCACTGATCCACCTGTCAATCTCATGTTCCATCCTTCCCTCACTCGTGAACAAAACCCCAAGACACTTTTCCACCCAGGCATCTCCTCCATCCAGGGCAAGCAAGGATTCTGCTCCGTGTCATCCAGGGCTTAATTTGTGCTGAAACATGCCGCATCCGGATTCGCTACCTCTGAAATCTGATCAGGTCATGAATCGGGTCATGACTGAAAGAACAACATCTCTGATACAAACAGCTGAAATTAATTTCATTTGCAGAGCAGAGATAGTCGTTCTCCTCAGATTTAGGAGCTCTGTCACAGAGGAGAGCCGCTGCTCCTCCACATCGAGAGAAGCCAGCTGAGGTGTCTTGGGCATCTGGATGCCTACAAAGGGAGGTGTTTCAGACATGTCCCAGAGGTCCCAATGAAGACCCAGGACGCGTTGTTGAGACTATGTCTCTCGGCTTGTCAGGGAATGCCTCAGAATTTAGGACATTTAGGACACCCATGATCCTTTGTGCATGTACTGTATAGAAATGATTTGGTGTCCTACACTGCTTCCATTCAGAAATGCTCATCCCTATGCCCTCACTCTGGAGGGTAAACACTTAGAAGGCACTGGGGCATTAACTCTGCAAGTACAGTTGCAATCAGAATTATTCAACCCCCTTTGAATTTTTTGTTCTTTTTTAAATATTTCCCAAATGATGTTTAACAGAACAAGGAAATTTTCACAGTATGTCTGATAATATTTTTTTTCATGGAGAAAGTCTATTTTGTTTTATTTTGGCTAGAATAAAAGCAGTTTTTAATTTTTAAAACCCATTTTAAGGTCAAAATTATTAACCCATTTAAGCTATTTATTTTTTCCATAGTCTACAGAACAAACCATCATTATACAATAACTTGCCTAATTACCCTAACCTGCCTAGGTAACTAATTAACCTAGTTAAGCCTTTAAATGTCACTTTAAGCTGTATAGAAGTGTTTTGAAAAATATCTAGTCAAATATTATTTACTGTCATCATGTCAAAGATAAAATAAATCAGTTATTAGAGGTGAGTTATTAAAACCATTATGTTTAGAAATGTGTTGAAAAAATCTTCTCTCCGTTAAACAGAAATTGGGGAAAAAAATAAGCAGGGGGGCTAATAATTCAGGGGGTTGAATAATTCTGATTGCAACTGTACATTTCAAACCTTCCAACACCTCTGCACTGCAGTAGGTGTAAATATTTCCTGCTGCTCGCATGTGCCAGTTAACATAACAATATGGAATATGAGAGAAGAACAGTTTAATAAACATCGGGCAAACAGCCTTTTTCAACCTGACACATGAAAAGCACCACTGTGTTTTCTATTTGCCAAAGACAGACACCCAATAGACTTGTTTTTAGAACTTTAAAAGAAGTGGCATGACACAGTGGCTCTTCTGGTCTCACACAGAAATGCCAATTGACCCAGCCGGGATTCGAACCAGTGACCTTTTTGCTGTGAGTCGACAGTGTTAACCACTGAGCCACCCTCAGCCTCCACTGAGGTCAAGCCAATTATTCGAAACTAGTGTGTCCAAACTTGGCCCAGAAAAAAAAAATCCTCATTTATATCTTTGCTCTGTTGTATTTATCTATACTTGCAATTATTCATTTACTTGCAACCCATCACTGGGAAACATCCATACACACTCATTCACGCACATACACTACTGACAATTTAGCCTACCCAATTCACCTACACCATGTCTTTGGACTTGTGAGGGAAACCGGAGCACCCGGAGGAAACCCATACGAACATGGGGAGAACATGCAAACTCCACACAGAAACGCCAACTGACCCAGTTGAGGCTCCACATCACAATATATCTTGCAGAAAAAAATATTTCAGTGTATTATGTTTTCAATAGAGTAAAGCCCCAGTTGGACCCTACTCTACTTCTTTTTGAGAAGACTAATCAGCTGCCCATTCAGTGTTCCAGTAATTATTGTTTATAGTTCCTGCAGTGTGAAAGGAGATACTTATATTTTCAGCTCTAGGAAGTAAAGTAAAATGGTACTTCATTGTGAAAGATCCTAAAGCAAGATTACTCAAATCAATCAAAACAAGACAAGACAAAGGAAAACACATTGTAGTGTCACTAAAACAGTAGACAAGACTCAGCCACAATGTTTATGTTTGAGCAGTACTTATAGTCCATGTAATCAGTCTGTGAGGAGCTTCAGATGTGTGTTTGCAATCACTGGTGACTTGCATCAGGTGTGTGTGTGTGTGGCATGACTGAATATGTAGTCCATGAACATGGCAGATTTGTAGTTCATGTAAATGTGAGTGTGTTTACCAGCGATCTCTGATTGTAGATCGCTGGTGATCGTGACAATATCAGTGCATGATAAATTATTAAATTGCTCCTTAAACATTTTTTTAAAAAAGTCTTTATAAATCTTATTGAGTACTCACACGGCACAGCTCTCAGGTAGAGGTTTTCTCTGATCACCTGCTGGAGCTGACTGTCCATAGAACCTGGTGTGAAACATTTGCTCAAGTATAATCTCAGATCCTTGCATAGAGTTGAGCCTAAAAGGAAGAAAGAGAAAATAAGAATAAGGAGAAATACAGAAATGATCCAAAACAGAGACATTCTCTGTGGTTTTTAACACAGGAATTCACCATAAATTAACATTTCCAAATGTGACAGCATGCTTACCCACCTCAAAATCTGCAATTCAAAAAAACTCAAAAGCTTGCGAAAAGAAACACACACACACACACTGATACATTCTCCCCAGTCCCCGGAGGCAGTATTGATTAACCTTTGTAGATATTAGCAGTGTATCTAATCAATCAAATGAAGCCAGTGTTGCCCTACCATCCGACCAGGACCGCAAAAGACTGAAGACCACAATGAATTCACATTTTTATGGTCAGCATAATGCTGTCTCACACCATGTAGAAACGCATTTGGGTTATTATGAAAAGTGTGCGCCATACAGAGACGTTCTCCCACACACATGCAGCCTTGGATTAAAGTGAAAAATGTCACACACGCAGTCTTGGCACGGCTGCCCAGTGCTCCCCTCAACATGGCTGATCTCTTTATTTCATCTGCTGTGCTTTATGGTCTCTGATGACAGGCCACTTGGCTGTTATAGATGAACAGAGTGCCTCTCAAACCCATCAGAACCCTTCCCCCACCTCACCTCTCAAAGTAATAAAACTCAGCTCACAGTTCTCATAAAGGAACATAAGCCCTGCAACCACATGAGTGCACTCACACACACAGCATATAGGTGTGAAATGACCCTTGCGATATTATAGAAGGAAGCTATTGCTCGGTCTGCTGCTCTTCCTGAGCTCTAAAGGTGCCATATAGTGCATTAATTTTATAAGTTTAATTGTGCACTGATATCTACATAGTCAGTATGTGTCTTAGGTATGTTTTTATGGTTTTATATGCTTATTTATAACTTCACAAATTACCACTATAAGCAAAAGCTCCATTTTGATCATATTTGGAATGGTCAAAATAGTGGTCGTGAATATTAACTAGCTCTGCTCTTACTCTCTGCACCTTGTGTCACTGCTTGCTCTATCTCTCGCTCTCCCTCACACACTGAAATAAATGTGCAAAGTAATCACACTTCATTTTAACAAATTGAGAAGTTGCCTTGTTAAATCTTTTTAATTAGGTGGCTGGTTTATTTTATCTAGAAGGAGCTACCTCTAAGCCACCAGAGTAACCTTTTTTCCATATGAGTTGTGTTGTGGATGTAATGTAATGTAATGTGTATTTATATAGCGCATTTATTGTGTATAGCCATACACCCAAAGTACTTCACAATCATGAGGGGAGTCTCTTCACACCACCACCGGTGTGTAAAATCCACTTGGATAATGCGACGGCAGCCACAGGACAACGGCGCCAGTGCGCTCACCACACACCAGCTATAGGTGTAGTGAAGAGACAATGATAGAGCCAATTCAATGGATGGGAATGATTAGGAGGCCATGATGGGAAAGTGCCGATTGAGGGACTTTGGTCAGGACACCAGGGTTACACCCCTACTCTTTTACAAGAAGTGCCATGGGATTTTTAATGACCACAGAGTCAGGACCTCGGTTTAATGTCTCATCCGAAAGACGGCTCCCACTTACAGTGTAGTGTCCCCTTCACTTTTACTGGGGCATTAGGACTCACACAGACACTAACACCACTTCCAACAGCAACCTAGCTTTCCCATGTGGTCTCCCATCCAGGTACTGACCAGGCTCAGCCCTGCTTAGATTTAACCGGTAACCGAGTAACCGGTCTTGGGCTGCAGGGTGATATGGCTGTTGTATATGATACATAATAGTTTAAATTAAAAGCATACTTAACAAAAAGGACCAGCAGAGATGTGTTTCAAGTTGTATTTTGAAGCTTTAACATATATGAAAACACAGGCAGAACTTCTCAATCTCTACATAATACGATAAGTTTATTGCCATCGATTACCTCAAGAAAAATACCAGTAAGAGCTAAGTGATATGACACAATGCATAACTTACACTCACCAGTCACTTTATGTACACCTGTTCAACTGCTCGTTAATGCACATTTCTAATCAGCCAATCACACGGCAGCAACTCAATGCATTCAGGCATGTAGATATGGTCAAGATGATCTGCTGCAATTCAAATCAAGCATTAGAATGGGGAAGAAAGGTGATTTAAATGGCTTCAAACATGGCATGGTTGTTGGTGCCAGATGGGCTGGTCTGAGTATTTCAGAAACTGCTGATCTATTTTCATGCACAACCATCTCTAGGGTTCACAGAGAAGGATCCAAAAAGAAGAAAATATCCAGTGAGCGGCAGTTCTGTGGATGCAAGTGTCTTGTTGATGCCAGAGGTCAGAGGAGAATGGCCAGACTGGTTACAGCAGGGCTACAGCAGCAGAAGACCACACCTGGTGCCACTCCTGTCAGCTAAAAACAGGAAACTGAGGCTACAATTTGCACAGGCTCACCAAACTTGGACAATAGAAGATTGGAAAAACATCGCCTGGTCTGATGAGTTTCGATTTCTGCTGCGACATTTGGATGGTAGGGTCAGAATTTGGCATCAACAACATGAAAGCATGGATCCATCCTGCCTTGTATCAATGGTTCAGGCTGGTGGTGATGGTGTAATGGTGGTGGGGATATTTTCTTGGCACACTTTGGGCCCATTAATACCAATTGAGCATCGTGTCAACGGCCCAGCCTACCTGAGTATTGTTGTTGACCATGTCTAACACTTTATGACCACAGTGTACCCATCTTCTGTTGGCTACTTCCAGCAGGATAACGTGCCAAGTTATAAAGCGCGAATCAACTCAGACTGGATTCTTGAAAATTACAATAAGTTCACTGTACTCAAATGGCCTCCACAGTCACCAGATCTCAATCTAATAGAGCACCTTTGGGATGTGGTGAAATGGGCGATTCGCATCATGGATGTGCAGCTGACAAATCTGCAGCGACTGGATGATGCTATCATGTCAATATGGACCAAAA
This sequence comes from Danio tinwini, assembly GCA_903798205.1. Taxonomy (NCBI): domain Eukaryota; kingdom Metazoa; phylum Chordata; class Actinopteri; order Cypriniformes; family Danionidae; genus Danio; species Danio tinwini. The sequence continues at coordinate 2,323,295 of CAIGQZ010025690.1, forward strand.
TCTTTTAGGAATATTTCCAGTATCTTGTTGAATCTATGCCACAAAGGATTACGACAGTTCTGAAGGCAAAAGAAGGGTGTACCTAATAAAGTGGCTGGTAAGTATATACTCTACAGTCTACATGTGTTTGTTGGCTCATTACAAACATATACATGAAATTGTGCAATATACACAATAAACTGACAAAAGATACAGTTACATAGGCCTTATGTCTCTTCTGGGTGGCGCTTAATAAATTTATATCCATTTAGGCCCCATTTTGTATTCTCATGTGCTGTGAAGAGATGGCTGGCTAAGAACTGCTCATAACCTATTCTAAAAAAACTGTATTAGTGTATGTGCACTGCCACCACCATTTGCCTACTGTCCACGTCACTTTGCAACATATAGAAAATAAATAAAGATATGATGCAGCATGGTGTGGCAGATTTTTTTCCCTGTCTCTCCTGCTTTTTTAAAATAAGAGTCCGACATACATAGAAAGTTTAAAAAAAACCTTAGATAAACTTAACAATAAGGGTAAAAAAGGTCATTGTTGTAATCTCACTAAGAAATGTGGCCAATCAAACAGCCTGGGGTGTGCATAAAGTAGTAATGATCCTGTGTCCTCACAAGAATTTTACATAATTTACATAACAAGGAAACAATGGTGTTTCAGGCTCACGGTATTCCATTTCCATATGTTGAACTTTTATTATTCTGCATGAGTAAATCCAGATTTACATTCTATGACACCTTTAATTTAAACACATTAACATTATTTAGGGTCAGGTAACTACACAAAGTATAATATTAAACTTCTTTATGGGAATAGTGCTGCATTGTTTGTGCTATGAACATAAATGATGCCCCAAATCAAACAGATTGTTACTTTTCTACCTGATGGAAGATAAAATAATCACATGAATTATTTGGGAATTATTGTTGTGTTTACAAACAGAATAAATATAGACTTTACTCTTTTTTACTTGGGCTAGAAAGCAAAAGCATACTGTAGAAATGACATTACCATAACAACTACCTAGGAACACCTTAGCAACCACATAGTAATGCATAGTAATGCTCTAAACTCAGCAGTGCACCTTAGTACAGCGTTTTCCAACCGTCACTGCAGGCACACCAACAGTAACAGGATTTCCCCCTTATCTGACCAATTAATTTCAGGTTTTGGAGTCTCTCCAACTCTTTTTGAGTTGATTCAGGTGAATTTTGATGAGGAAGAGTTTGAAAATGTGTAGCGCTGGTGTGCCTCCAGGTACAGGGTTGGAAAACACTGCCTTAGTAACTACTTAGTAATGATCTGGCAACCCCAGAACACATTAGCAAATTTCCCAAGAGCTTCAGATGACAGGAGTAGCCAGCAAATACAAAAGCAACATTAAACACCTCAGCTACTGCATAGCAAGGATTGGGAAATGCTTTACCACCAAAATAAACCACATTAACCAGCATTAAACACTCGATGAGCAATCAAGAATTACCAGAAAAGCAATCAAGCACAACAATACCTAGAAAGATTTGTGTGTGTGTATGTGTGTGTGTGTGTGTGTGTGTGTGGTTAAAAGACATTTAATAGACATGAAAAATCATGCCTACAACAGGGCTAAATTTGGGCTGTCCATGAAAATCAAATAGATGTCTAACAATATTCCAAAAATAGACATTAAAGAGAAAGAAATGAATGACTGCACATTTTTAGACTATTGTTAGATGTCTGTTAGATTACACATTAAAATGAGAAATTTTGCCTGTTTTAGCCATACATTAAAAAAATAGCTGTAAATTATCAGTTTTCTGTATTTATATATATGTGTATATATATGTATAAGCTTTTTACTTTTTTTAAATACAAAAGCAGTACAAAGGAAATATGCTGATATAAACACAGCAACCCCAGCAATAAATCAAAAAATAAAAAAAAATAATAAATTAAAGTGAATAAATAACAAACAAATGGGGGGTGTTTACCATTCAAAGCAATCATAATGTTCAAAGTTAATTATCAGAGTATGATCAGTTGTTCCAATAAATTGTTGGCATAGTGCTGGTCAGTTTTGAGGAAATCCAGAAAAGATTGCCATACAGTATAAAATTGGTGTTGAGATTTTGATTTCAAAGAGCGCATCCACTCTATCTGAATGACTCGATACACTTCATCCATCCACGCTTTGAAACATGTTCCTTCATTTTCTTTTCGGCTTAGTCCCTTTATTAATCAGGGGTCGCCACAGCAGAAGGAACCACCAACTTATCCAGCACATGTTTTACACAGCGGATGCCCTTCCAGCCGCAACCCAACACTGGGAAACATCCATACACACTCTTGCACACACTCACATACACTATGGCCAATTTAGCATATTCAGTTCACCTGTACCGCAAGTCTTTGGACTGTGAAACCGGAACCCCTAAAAGAAATCCACACCAACACAGGGAGAACATGCAAACGGGGAAAACATCCACACAGAAATGCCAACTGACCCAGCCAGGGCTCGAACCAGTGACCTTCTTGCTGTGAGCCAATTGTGCTACCCACTGCGCCACGGTGCTGCCCCGGTTGGAAGTTTTCCAGTTTAAAAGTATGCTTTTTATTTTTTGGTAGAGTTAGGCCCATCAAAAGGGGACGTTTCTGGGACTTTGGAAAAGTGTCTAATGTCTCAGAATGTCCAAGAATTGCAAGACAATGATCCAACTTAACCTCCCTTTAAACAATCTTTAAAAAAAAATCTAAAATATATCTCCAGAAATTAAAGAGTTTAGGACAAAACCAAAACATGTGGGATAGAGAACCCTCCATTTTACATCTGTCACAGATAGGGGAGATAGAATCAAATATTTTACTCAGTTTAGTTTTTGAATAATACATTCTTTGAATTATTTTAAACTGTATTAACCTGTGCCTCATGTTTATTAAACAATCATGCATCCTTTCAAGACATTCATTCCAAGTTTCATCAAGCACTTAATGCAGTGAATTTTATTAACATTTTAATAGCTCAAAGTGATATTTTTTTTCTGGGTTGGTGTTATATATTATAATAATAATTCATAATTCCTTACATTTATATATCACTTTTCTGGACACTCAAAGTGCTTTTACACATTGTGGGGAATCTCCTCATCCACCACCAGTGTGCAGTATTCACCTGCATGATGCGATGGCAGCCATATTGCGCCAGACCGCACGCCACACACCAGCTGATTGGTGGAGAAGAGACATCAATGTGATGTAGAGTGATGAAGCCAATTATGATATGGGGAGGGTTAGAAGGCCATGATGGAAAAAGGCCAGTGGGCAAATTTGGCTCTTTTCGAAGGATATCCTGGGATTTTTAATGACTAATGAGTTAGGACCTCAGTTTAACGTCTCATCCGAAAGATGGCGCTCACTGAGCAGTACAGAGTCCCCTTCACTATACTGGGGCGTTATGACCCACACCTGCTGGCCTCACTAACACCACTTCTGGCAGCAACCTAGATTTCCCATGTGGTCTCCCATCCAGGTACTGACCAGGCCCTGCTTAGCTTCAGTGGGTGACCATTTCAATTCTATCCGTCTGCGGACTACAAGACGGGGGCGTAAGACGAAAGGGCGTAACTTGACGTTATCATCATCCCATTGAACCAAGTTGGCAAGATGGCGGAAATACTTACCAGAGAACATTTTCACCAGATGTTATCATGAGATTTCTCCAAACTTATCCACAACCAAGTCATTTGATATATTATATTCATCCATTTAGCAACTCATGCAACTCCACTCGCTGACTTCTTCATCTGATTTGTCATGACAGTTAGCCTACTCAGCATCGCCCCCTGTGGTTGCAAACATCAGTACAATGGCGCGTGTGTCAAGTATGAAAGCCTCCACAACTTGCGGCTGTACATTACTAACTATGATAGTTATGTGTAGGTTTGGGGTAGGTGCAGACGTTAATAACTCTGATGGTTGGGTTAAGGGTTGGGGTAGGTGTAGATGTTAATAACTGATGTACAACGCCATCTAGCCGACAACATACAGTTGAAGTCAGAATTATTAGCCCCCCTTTGATTTTTTTTTTCATTTTTTTAATATTTCCCAAATTATGTTTACAGAGCAAGAAAATTTTCATAGTATGTCTGGTAATATTTTTTTTTTCCAGAGAGAGAGTTATATTTGTTCTATTTCGGCTAGAATAAAAGTGGTTTTAAATTTTTTAAGAACCATTTTAAGGTCAAAATTATTAGCCCTTTTAAGCTATTTTTTTTCCAATTGTCAACAGAACAAACCATCATTATACAATAACTTGCCTAATTACTCTAACCTGCCTCGTCATTTTAAGCTGTATAAAAGTGTCTTGAAAATATCTAGTCAAATATTATGTACTGTCATCATGACAAAGATAAAATAAATCAGTTATTAGAGATGAGTTATTAAAACTAATATGTTTAGAAATGTGTTGAAAAAAATCTTCTCTCCGTTAAACAGAAATTGGGGGAAAAAATGAACAGGGGGCTAATAATTCAGGGGGGCTAATATTTCTGACTTCAACTGTAGTTTTAACATGGCTCCATAACTTCGAGTTACGCCTCTAACATACTTCAAGTTACGCCACCTAAGGCACATTCATGTTACAGCCTTGTCTTGCAGTCTGCAGACAGACCCTACTCGACCATGTGAGAGTTGCGGAGAGCTAGCTGCCAGCAAAAAAACTTAAAATAAGCTGCCAGTACTATTTCTGTTATTTTACATACTTATTTCTCTATATATTATTTCACTTTTTACTAAAATGTCAATAAAAGTCACTTTGTTCAACTGTAGAGTTCAATTTTCAACATCAAAAGTTGACAGAGCAGAGATCAACATCCCATCATGCAATTCATAACCATAAATAAAAGGAAAACACTTGTAAATCACAGAATACAGGAACTGTAAATTAACAGATCTTTTTACAGTGCAAGATGTCTGTGATTAGACATCTATTAGACATATTTTAAACACAAACATCAAAAAGACGCTGTTTAATAATTCAGTATCCTGCAGCATTTTAGAAGCAAGAAACAATGGAAATGAAACAGGTTTAAATCCTCAAGCGTTCGCTCTGATCACTTCCAGCCTTTGGAAAACAGAACTGCTTTTGGATGTATTTCAGCGGGGACAGTACATATTGATCTATTTTAAAATAGAAGTGCCAGAATTAGCACACAGCTCCTGTTCTCTGTGGCCACTGTTTATATAGGAAACACAGGCAGACCAAAAAAAATGATATTAATAACAGAGCGGGAGTCGTAAGTCGGTATTATAGGCCTATGGGATGTTCTCATCAGCTAATGCAACGTAACTGTGAATTATAACCTTACTGACAAAGCTCAATTTAATACTCAGCAGTTAGTAGTTGGAGGTGTTAGAGGTGCGAGAACAGCAGAGGAGAGAGAAGCAAGGGTGAGGGAATAGAGGATTTCGTTGGCACATCAATCTAACAGAGGACAGAGGAAGTCATGGTCAGGTGTGACATATTGTTTGACAAAAAAAAAATCATCTATGTCATGACACTGTGGGATAAATATCAGCTCCCCCTAGGGGTGACATACGACCAATGTGGCACAAATACCACCATCCTGCAACCAGGGACCAAAAATCTCCATATAATGAGCTGACAAAGACTAATTTTGCCGTCCATCAGGGAATATTGTTTAAGTGTTGGAATATGTCATGCTGTTTTGACATTAAGAATAGCTGATATAGGGGTATTAGTTAGGAGGACTTGTTTCTAATTAGAAAAAAAAGTGTTTTATTCATAGAATATTCTGTGAATTTACTTTATATACTTTCATTTACATCATGTCTCAAACTCCAATGCAGGAGGGCTACAGCTCTGTACGGTTTGCTATAACCCTAATTAAAGACACCTGATTTAACTAATCAAGGTTATCAAGACTTGGGCTTTTTCTTAATATGCGTTCTTCAGCGATCTTGCGTCCTCGTGTTCTCATGTAACGTTATCATCAGCTGCCAAAGTTCAGTACCAAAACTCAAGACCGCAAGAACAGAGGACGCATAAAAATTCCCGGATGTGTTCTTAATATCGAGGAAACATTGATGCAGACTTGAGCACTGAACTCGCGTGAGAAGTCCCAGAAATCATTACGGCTGAATAATGGAGGTGGGAAGCATTTTATATAGATTTATTATTAAAGTTCAAGGATATAATCTATTTATCTCAGGAGTTTACCTAAATGAGATGAAAGTGAAAAGTGAAAGTGAAAGTTTACATTAACACAAAAATCTTTATAAAAACATAAACACATTAAAGCCCTGCTCACACCGTGGGATTTCAGCCACGATTTTGTCAGCTGAGACAGATTTGGCAAATCCTAAATGATTCCTGAAATCCTAGGCTAAAATAGGTGATCTTTGATCGTTGGTTTGACAGGTTTGATAACAGCCACTTAGTGCCTGTTGCGATCAGATTTCAGACACTTTCTTGAAGTGTGACAACAGCTGCGATGAGCTTCAATCCAAGCACCAATAGGAGCACAGAATTTGATGATACAATCCATGCAACAATTTAAATGACCGCAGGGAAATACCAAAACTGTTTTTTTCTTTATGGTTTTATTATTGAGACACGCTGTGTGCAAAATTGCCGATACAGATTGTAAACATTTGCTGTGAGGAATCAATTCAGAACGCGGGATAGTGAAAGTGTCATGGGTGGATTATGTCAAACTCCAGGACCATTGCTTTTATGTTTAGTGCATCTTCGTTGTCATTCAGTCTGACTTTATGACAGCTGAGAACTTACAGTGTGACATGGGAGCCATGTTTATGCAGTCTTAAGATCGATTTATTCTTCTGCGTCAAGCGCACGCGTACGCTACGGCGCAGCCTACGCGTGGACGCATAGCCCCTCGCCGTGGCCATCAGCGTCGTTGACGCACACCTCTCAAAAAATGTAACGCGTACGAGTAGCGCAAGCTCTGTGATTGGTCGGCTTGGTATCGCTGACGAGTGTGGGCGGAGGTGACAGGTGCGTGCCTGATGCAGCGAGTGTTTACAAGTGTGGAGTCCCGTGAAGAAGCTCCAGATGGAGACTGTTGTTTTGTGTTTACCTTATGATTAAAGTTGTGGCACGTCCGCCGGTTCCCACCTCAAAATGAGTGAATTTGAGCCACTTGTACATTAAGAAAGTGTTCAGAAAAAACAAAACACCAGCAAAGAAACTCGACACAGAGGAACATAAACACCTACTGCCAGCTAGCATTTAGGAAGTGCATTGCAGAGAAACAGAAACAGCGCGCAGAAGTATAAATGCACGGCTACGCGTGAGGCTTGCGCCGTGGGTCACGCCGATCACTTGACGCAGAAATATAAACCAGGATTTACATGCTACAATCAATAAGGATTAAAAAATAATAATAAAAATCGCAGTGTGAGCCAGCCAGTTTATTTGCTGAAATTCATATTAAAATTTGTTTTATTTGTATTGTGCAATGTGTATTTATAATATTTTTATGCATAATATATATATATATATATATTAAAAAGGGGAAAAACAATAAATCGTTGTATGAATGCTGTAATGTTTAAATAATTTTTTATTAAAAACACGAGAAGGTCATGTGATCATCAGGAAGAACAGCCATAGGCTGCTTCTCAGTTCCAAGAATGCAGTGAACAAACTTGCGTTCTCGTGGAGACCGGTCTTGCCAAGTTACCTCAGAAGAATGAACTCGGAAGGCCCCAAGAACAGAGAACGCATCCTGTGAGAAAATAAGATGCTGCGTTCTTCCCTAGTTCTTCCTGAGGGTCACAAGGCCTTCACGCATTTTTTATAGAAGAATTATTTAAACATTACAGCATTCATACGATTTATTGTTTTTCCCCATTACAATATATCTATATGCACAAAAACATTATAAATATACATATAAAATATAAAATGCGAATTTTAGCAAATTAGCTAAATTTTCATGGTGATGTTTATTTTCACCGTCTCATTTAGAGAAACTCCTGAGATAAATAAGTTATATCTCTGAACTTTAATATTAATCTATATAAAATGCTGCGCTTCCCACCTCAGCCGCAATGACTTCTGGGACATCTTGAGTGTGTTTTGTGCTCAAGTCTGCATCGACGCGTCCTCAATATTAAGAACACATCCGGGAACTTTCATGTGTCCTTCGTTCTTGTGGTCTTGAGTTTTGGAACTTTGGCGGTTGATGATAACGTTACACGAGAACACGAGGACACAAGCATGCAGAAGAACGAATATTGAGAAACAGCCAAAGACTACTAGAAACTATTAAGCAGGTGTGTGTTGGAGCTGAACTGTGCAGAGCTGTAGCCCTTCAGGAATTGAGTTTGAGGCCATTGGTTTACATCAGAGGTGGGAAAATGGGTGGGTGTCCTGCACAGCTTAGCTCTAACTCTAATCAAACACACCTGCTTATAGATTTCTAGTGATCTTGAAGACACTAATTAGCATGGTCAGGTGTACTTGATTAGTGTTGGAGCTAAACTGTGCAGAACACGGCCCTCCAGGACCGAATTTGCCCAACCACCGTTTACATTGAGGGAGAATTTCATATGGGGGGAAATGTGTTTACCAAGGCTACTAAAATCAATGTTAAACTATATAAACCATTTATTATAAAAAACAAACAGTTGAAAAAATACAAAATACAAAAACACAAAATAATTATTACAAATTCAAATGAAATCAACTGAAAACTGTCAGTATATATATATATAT
>CAIGQZ010025690.1:2332129-2357284 GCA_903798205.1 Danio tinwini
AAAAATGAATTTTTAGCAGCCATATTTCAGTAGTTAATGAGGATCCTTTAGAAAGCATTGATCGTTTGCTGCTCTTACTAAAGTTCAACAAAGCTAACTGAAACTGAAATCTTTTGTATCTCCATCAATGTATTTTACGATCACTTTTGGAAAACTTTAATGCATAATTGCTGAATTATATAATTATTTTCTTAATGTTGTTCTTTGAACTGCAGTCCATTTGTAAAAGAAATACTATGCAAATGCTGACATTATTTCAGTGGTTGCTAGCATGTTGCTAGGTGGCTGCAATGTTTGTTATTGGTGGGTATTCAGAGCTTCAACTTAAGTTAAGGATTCAGTGGGTTTCAGTTGAAAAGATTATTTCAAACGGAGAGAAAATGATAAAGGGTGTCCCACAGGGCTCTATTTTAGCACCAGTTTTATTATTTATTAATGAACTCAGTTGTGGAATAACCTCAGCTAGGATTAATTTATATTCTGATTATATTCAGGCACAATTATGTATACAATAGCACATTCAGTGAATCAATCTCTTGCAAGAATTAATTCTGTTTCTGCAACTGTCATTGACCAACATAAATGTGGTTTTAAATTTGAATCAAATGAAATTGTTGCACTAAAACAGATCAACAGTAGTACAGTACTTACTGCAAATATAAATCAGTATATGGTTTGATGTCAAACATTGTATGTACGTATAGAAAAACTTAAAAAAAAACATTAAGATTAAAATTGGGATTTCTTTTTCACTTTTACACACATTTTACACTGATACAACGAGGAACACACTATCATTTCATAAAAAAAGGAAAGTAAATATGCTGCTGTTTATCATAAAAGTATTTTAGGAAAATTACCAGTTTATAGTTAAACTTATTTTACATGTTCCAAGAGTTTATTCAGAGTTCGGCAAAACTGCCTTCTCTGTAGTTTAATGTTAGAAAAACACCCACCGTTATATAAATAAATAAATAAATAAATAAATAAATAAATAAATAAATAAATAAATGAATGAATGAATGAATGAATGAATGAATGAATGAATATCTTTCAGTCTTATGGCTTTGTTCTAAAGGGAACGTACTTGTTATAACATATATTATTTATTTATCTATCTATTTATTTAATTGTTACTTTCTTTCTTTCTTCTTTCTTTGTTTCTAATATTATGAGAACAAAACTCAATTGCATTTGTTTTATTTAGTTTATATCAGTTTTAGAATGAAACTTTTTGTGCAGCCATTTTGGTGAGGACTTTCTGGAAAAAGAGATCTTGTATCTCAATGGGACAGCCCTTGTAAAATAAAGGATAAATAAGAGTATGAGAACCAGAGTGTGAATTACTGGGTGTTTTGTGAGGGATTGACCCACCTAATTAACACTTGTTTCCCCATGAAAGACATCAAAACAAGAGGTATGTGGGGGTCAGCCCTTTAATAGTGAGAAATAGTTTTCTCTGATGTAGCATTCATTCATTCCTTTTCTTTTCAGCTGGTACTTTTTTTTATAAGGGGTCACCACAGTCGAACAAACCACCTGTGATTTAACAGATCATACAATTTTACATTTGACCACCCCTATAACTGTTTATACCATTGTCATTGCATGATAGTGCCAATCAATCTATGCAAGAAAAAATGAATTCAACAGTCTGAAACTGCAGATCTAGAGCACCAATAGTTATTGTGAAGTGTTCACATAACAGTTTTCTCAAAAATATGTTTTTGTTTCTACATACAGTAGAAAAATACAGTAAAGATGCTTAGTTTGACCTTTGGTAACCTCTGAAGCTAATCAGAGGATACTATAGGTCAAAATACACTAAATATCCCACAAAACACTGAAACAAACTTAAACTTTATTAATAAATTAGATGTCATTGAAATTTATATAGAAATTTGATTCACTGAAGCAAGTATTACACAAACTAATATTATTGAAAAAGTTGACTGCCTGATCGTCATGGTAAAATTCGCACCCTGATGAAAAATAATAAATAATAAATAAATTCTGATGCTCAAAATATGAAGATCCACTAACAAAAATAAGAAATATTTCACTGAATTATTTTCACTGAAGGAAAACTATTATTCAGAGACGACAAATCCATGCTCACACCAGTGCAGTGACAATGTAAAACATCAATCATTACCTGGAGAAACAGTCTTGATGCGGATGGGATGAGGGCAGGAGTTTAGAAGTCCACGCACGTCTCCTAAAGTCAGGCCCAAAACGGGAGTCCCTCCGATTTCTAAGATGATATCGCCAACTGTGATCCCGCCCCCTGGTGCAGCCGTGACGAATGGGAATTCTCCATAATCTGCCCCGCCCCCGATGGCTATCCCTAACTCTCCAGAGCTGCCGACCAGCGGGACAAAGTTCTCCTGCACTTTGGACCGCCAGTGCAGCTTCTTTACTGCAACCTTAGACATGGCCACCGAGCTGAGAGAGAGAGAGAGACAGAGACAAAGAGAGAGAGGGGGGATATAAACAGAGATTAAATTCATGTCAGCAGGGACTAAACAGAGAAAATCTAATGCAAAAAACTGACTGCTTAGAGATGTTGTACATATCGATGGATGAAAGACAGTCTTATGCTTTTTGGAAAGACTAAATAAATCACAGAATATTCATTTTCCATGAACTACTTCTTTAAATCTGGAGCTGACATGGAGCAGACAGATCAAAAAAGGGCAGGAGGTTGGTTTTGCCTTAAACAATAAGAGCATGCCCTCATTTCTATGTGGGCTATAAGGACCCTCCAGACAAATCAACAGATGCTGTGTCAGTTGGAGGCAAAATGAGCACAAACCTGCTGCATCAAAACAGGTGGAGGAGCTCATCAAGCCAGACATTCAAAAAAGCACACGCAGTGGCCCCAAAAACTATTTCAAAGCATGCATACATGCTAAAAAAAAAGTGTATATGAATGCTATTGTTTTTAAAGGGATAGTTCACAAAGTAAATGAATTCTGTCATCAATTAATCACACTAGGGCTGCACAATAATAGGAAAAACTGGCATTACAATATTTTGTTTTTCTGCGATATATATATGAGCAATTCCATGCAAATGTCAACCCAAAATAGCGAAACCCTTTCTGCGTTTTTTGTGTAGGCTTGTATTTTACAATGCTTTAAAAATACTCAAAAATGCCCCTGTCAATGTTTTCAAACAATTATATTTGATTTACAAAAGTCACACAAATGGCAATTTTTACATCCGTCACATCCATAACAAAGCTTTTTCCTTACAAATGTAAAAATGTCAAATCAAATAAAATCAATCATGTTTGTTCTATAGAGAGCCAACACTTATCCTGTTTATTAGCATAGTTTTTTTGAGTTGTGCAGTTTAATTCACAGAATTTCTACAAAGTACAGTATGTTGTATACTGTAAACTCGCAGACTTTTTCCATCACATCCATAACGCATGTTTATTTGCCTCATTTAAAGTATGAAAAATGGTTACAGATTGATAGATTCTGCTTCCGCAACTCTGCGGTCAGTTGTTTTGGAAAATATAAACAGATGTTTCATTATAATGTTAACATATACTTTCTCTGTCCATTTATGTTTTGAGATTTTACTGCAAATGTCACATCCATAACGCTGGAATTGCTCATATATATATGTGAATATTATTTTTAGATATGACTTACAGTTTTTTCTGAATGCTTAAGCACAATTTTTGTAACTATTGACTATTTTTGCAAAACTCTACAAACCAATAAGAAAACCCTTCACCAAATCTGCAAAACATTTTAGTTCTCTTGCAAAAGCTAATAAACCTTGCGTAACTCTTCAAACCTTCGTAAAAATTGTATCTTTGTATCAAACATTTAGCACAAGCCTTTTTCTTTTGAAAACAGCTCCTCAACTGGTTGTCTTTAAAAAGGAGTTTGCCACTTATGCAGAAGCTTTAAAAATAATGAAGAGTGAGAAGGCTAAACAATTTTATCATTTGTTTCAAGAATATGGTTTTATTTAACCCCTTACAGAGTTTCTATTTGATGTCTGCACGTTATGTTGTTCTTTTAATGTTAAGTTATTTATTTATTTATTTATTTTGTTGTTCATTGGTTTATTTGTATGTTTGTTTGTTTGTTTTGATTTTTGTGTAATTTTATGGCTTTATATTTGATTCACTGTATATCTGACATGTCTCAGTCAGCGTGTGCAAGATTATGTTTGGATTGAGTTCGGCCTAAATTGTTGTTTTTGAAAGGCAAAACAAAAAACAAAAAAAAAACATCTGGCTTTTGCTTTCTCTGAGCACGGTTATGTCAGTTTGTGGTCATACCTTTCTCATAGTTCTGTAAATATACAGGGATGAAAACTTCAAATACTGATGTTTATTTACACAGATCAAAACAAACACAAGCGTTTTTCCAATTTAAAACACAAAATAGTCATTTCACCCGGAAAATAAATAAATAAATCAGACTACATTGTGTCATCTCTCTGGGTCCGGTCACAAAATTTCATCTACATCACATGCAATGTCCTCTAGTCCAAGGCACCGGCGAAAATATTTGATTGCAAAGTGAGCTAATTATCTAAATAAGTTTTCACATGTGACAGCGTGCCAGACAGTTGGCAAAATAGTGTAAATAATAGCCATACATGTGTATAGTTTTGCTAGGAGTGTGTTGATCATTTGGAAATTCAGTGTAAAGCAGTGAGTTGTGTTTACAGTTCTGCAAAAAGAGTGCTGTGCAGTGAATTGTACCTACAATTTTGAAAAGTGTGTGTTACAAAATAGCAAACTTAGTGCAAAGCAGTGTATGTGCTTTTAATTTTGCAAACTCAGTAAATAACTGTTTGGTTGTAATTCATAGTTTTTCACTGATTAGGATGTTTTCTAGCAGAGTGTATCTGCATAAAATATACAAAATTTTCCAAAAATGTACTAAATAAAATAAATTAAAGCACAGATGAAAACCATAAAACAAAAACAAAAAAAATAGGTAATAAACATAATTTTATGGTTTTTGGTTGAGTCTGACAGTATTGAGCTACACAGATTCAATACTCAAATGTAAAAAAAGCTATATAGTTTTGATTGTACAAATGATTAAACACAATTATTGTTGTTAAAGCAGCAAACTTCTTACGTATGAATGGTTTAAATTTGCTTCAAATCATACAGTCACAGGCCTTAAAGGGCCATGAAACCCCCCTTTTTCAGCTGAAGTACCTCAGAAATTTTTCGAAAAATGCTCAGAGATGGGCGTGGAGCGCTGCTAGCAGAGGGAGAAGTGGGCGTGGCTGGCAGAGCAGGGTAAAAGAGTGGCCGAACTACTGTCAGTTGGCTTAAAACACAAACCGTGAGGAGACCCATGATTTCATTGTTTACCAATTTAAAATGCAAAAAAAATAAACAGTAATTTAAGTCCTACTACATTTGTTATTCATAATTTTATATACACATAACCACAATTTGTTATATCATTATAAAGATAATCGTGTTTATATAAATACTATAAAAGAGGAGGACTGAATGCAGACACAGTGGATAGCAGAGCAGCAGGTCTCTTGCCCTATCTACTTCACCCATTAGCCCTGACGGTAATCTGCAGGATTTTAAACATTTGCGAACACAGCAGCACGGATATAGGCGATGTGTCTGAATGGTAATGAACTCAACTGATAAAAGACAAAGTCCGCCATTCTCCAATTCTTGTACAGCTCTCTCGACAAAAATGCTTGCTGCAAACCAACAACTTTGCTGTATCGGTTCTGACAGCATTGCGGGGAAAAACCTGCAAAAAACCCCGTCGATCATGGAAACAAACAAATGTGACCTGTGATGTGCACTGACGCGATCTCACTACTCTGACTTCCGTAGTATTTGTTTTTCATACTATGGATGTTAATGATAGGGTTTCTTCGAAATATCTTCTTTTTGTTTATGAAGGTCATAAAGGTTATAATCATGAATGTAAAAAATATCTTCGTCCTCAATGAGAACTATTCGTAAATTATGACCAACAATTCCAATAACAACCAGTTAATTTTAGGACCGTATTTGTAAACAAATGCATGAAACTAATGGGATATCCTACAAATAAATCAGATTGTAAATTAAAATTGTGACTACTCCAAAGGATGGATGCATTGCATGCAGGTACTCTGTTATTTCAATCCTTTAAAAAGATGGTTTATTTATTCATTTTCTTTTTGGCTTAGTCCTTTTTTTAATCAGGGGTCACCACAGCAAAATGAACCACCAACTTATCCAGCATATGTTTTACGCAGCGGATGCCCTTCCAGCTGCAATAAATCACTGGGAAACACCCATACATTCTCATTCACACACATATACTCCAGATAATATTCCGATCCCAATTCACCTATAGCACATGTCTTTGGACTTGTGGGGGAAACCGGAGCACCCGGAGGAAAACCACACCAACACAGGGAGAACATGCAAACTCCACACAGAAATGCCAACTGATTTAGCCTAGGCTCGAACCAGTGATTTTCTTGCTGTGAGGTGACATCGCTACCCACAGCGCCACTATCTACAGTTCATTTAAAATATTAATAATAAAGAAAGTAACTCTGACAAGCTCATCATTTCCAAATTTAGAGCTCCATTTGATGTCAGTTCAATATATCTCAGACTCCAAAAGGCCTACCCTTAATGAGAGTAGTCTGGGGAAGACTAAATATAAATAATGATGTTCCCTTGTCAAAAAAAAAACAACTGTTTGCATCTTAATTAGACATGCATTTATGTTTATGTGAAGTGTTACCATGCTTTTTTACTTTAAAATAAAAAGAGAACTAGAACACTAGTAGTTTTACAAGTTCTTCATTAATATATTTATATGCTTTGTCAGTGCATCAAAGTAACCTTTGCTGATGTCGGTTTTAAAAAAAATATATAACTGCTAATTATTGTTGTGTTATTTGTTCAACCATCTGATAAATAAACATAAAATGTAAATTTAAGACATATATCTCCATAGTTAACCCCCCCCCCCCCCCCCCCCCCCCACCCACACACACACAAATCTCCTTGAAATGAGTTCACTAAAAGTCATTGCAAAAAGTGCCTCAGAAAAAGGTATGTTACTTCTGGGAAAACCTCTAGCAGAATTTGTTTGCAGAAGCCACTTGACTTTATATTTTATCATCTAATGCAATAAAATGGATCAATTGTGTGTGGCTTATGTGGCCGAATACTATTTTTGGTCACTCTACCAGGCTTTAGTTTTTTTTTTTTTTTACAAAATCCTCTAGACCTGGCCTACTGGGGCCTGTGCTCTGTAACATTAGTCCGCATAGACAAAATTGCTATTGCATAACATAAACAGAAAGCTTATTGAAATGATGATTTATGACTATATTACACATAATGATGCAACTTTGTCTATTTTTTATATGATTTGCTATTATTTAATTTCCTACACAATGAGTGAGTCAACTGAATGCAATGTTCATTAATTTAGTGCTACTCGACAAATGAAAATGTCAATCATGCCTTTTAAGATGTAGTTGGGAAATATGTTTTACACATTTTGTTATTTTGTAAAACATTATTATAGTTATATATTAAAATATTATTTATAGTTATTATCTAACTGTAAAGATAGTAAAAAAATTGTTGAACCTAATTACTTATATTACATGTGATACTGTGACACAAATACAAACTTAAAATAATTACCAGATTATAAGCTTGAAAATATGGGATTAGATTTGTGACAAATACTAAAGACACTGCTGCACTAAGCCTGCATTCAAGAGAGGTTTGTTTAAAATGCCAAAAAACAATCTTGGAATGCGAAAATGAACACTGGTAGTACTTTCAGAACCGCATTTAGCAAAAGATGAGCTGAAATAAAGTCAACAAAGAAAGCAGTTTAATTAAAGATGATTACTTGTTTTGCTATTTAGTTGATTGCTTTTTATTTTCAGAGTGTTTTTATAAATTTTTAAATGTATTTGTTTTTCACAAAGATTGTTGGTTTTATTTGGAACAAATATAATCCCATATGAAATGGCAAATAGATACAGGTTTAAAGCCAGGAAAAAAAAGCTAATTATTTTTACACAATTCTCACGTTTAACATCAATCAAATTCAATTTCATAAAGTTTTTCTCGTTTTTCAATTTTACATTTTTTCGTTAACTTTCACAAATTTTCTTCTATTTAGTTGGCACAAATCTAGTCCACAAGATCAAGCAAGTATCAAAAGAAGAAAAAACAACCAAACCATTTTCACTTACAACATCCAATTCAGTTTCAGTGATTTTTTTTTTGTTCGTTTTTACAACATTTTGTTCCGTTTCATTCATCACAGATCTACTCACATAAGAACACAGCTAAATTCAACACCAGATCTAAAGCCAAATAAACAACCAAACGATTTTCACACAATTCTCACTTGCAACAACTATTAAATTCAGTTTCAGGGTGTTTTTCTTGTTTTTTCAATTTGTTGGTTTCACACATTGTTCCATTTTATTTGGGACAAATCTAATCCAATATGAAAACGGTTAAATTCAACAACAAAGCCAAATAAACTTAAAACGCTTTCCAAGAAAAGAAAAAAACGAGCAAATGATTTTCACACAGTTCTCACCAGCAACACCTTCATTATTATAACCATTTTATTGAACACAAAGCTAATCCCATATAAACACAGCTAAATTCTGTAATAAATGCTTTCCAAGGGAAAAAAAACACAATTCTGACTTGCAACATCTATTATTTCAGTTTCAGAGTGTTTTTCTCATTTTTCAATGTTTATTTTTGTTTGTTTTCACAACAATTTTGTTCTGTTTTATTTGGCACAAATCTAATCCCATAGGAAAACAGCTATATTCAACAATAGACACAGGCCTAAAAGCAAATAAGCATTTAAAAAAGCATTTTTGGTAACACTTTATATTAACTACACACTATATGAATCATTTACTAAGCATTATCATCTAGTGAATTCATTGTCTGTTAAGCATTAACTCTAATAAACGCTAGTGAGCAGTTTACAACTGCAGCTACAAATGCTGTGTTCTTGACTTATAACCACATTTATAATGTGCTTAATAATTGTACTTTCATACTTTGTGACTGGTTGATTTTTCAGTACTAAATTCAGTATTGCCTTATTTACAAACCATTTGTACTTAAGAGTAGTCAGTGGTTTAACATTTAACATTAAGAGTAGTCACAGAAATTAACATTTATATATTGTACTATTTAGGCATATAGTAATGGTTACTATGTATATTAAAAAAATGCTTTATTAACTCAACTTCATGCAGTATTGAGACCTAATCTAAAGTGAGGACTATTTATGCTTCATAAATCCCTTATAAATGACAATTAAAGGTTGAATGAAATGAAATAAATGTGTCAAAGTGTCAAAATACGACATAAAGTTGGATAAAACAACAACAATATAATAATTTAACAATATATTATGATACAACATTTTAATGTAATTTAGCGAAGTTTAAACTGTACAGTAATTTTATTTTAGTTAAAATTGCAAGGATTTATTTTTGATTTGATACAGTTTCATTTGTGTATCTTCTGATGAATAGAAATGAATAAAGTTGTTTATGTTCTTTTTCCTGTTTAGAATTTAACTGAGCCTTTCATTGTCATTTACAAAGGATTTATAAAGCATTAATAGTCCTCACTTTAGATTAGATCACAAAACTGGATGAAGTTGAGTTAATAAAGCATTTATTAACATACAAATGAACAATTACTATATGCCTGAATAATAAGAATTATAAATGTTAATTTTAATAGTTTATTAATCATTTACTAACTCATTCTGAATGATCTTAGAAATTAACCAACTATGCTTAAATAACTGGTTTGTAAATAATTCAATACTTAATTTAGTAATGAAAAATAAATCATTAACAAAGTATGAAAGTACAATTATTAAGCACATTATAAATGTGGTTATAAGTCAAGAACACAGCATTTGTAACTGTTTTTTTATGTGCATATCCAAAATGCACATAAAAATAGGTGAATTGAAACTGTTGGACTATCAAGCCAATTTCATGTGTGGTAGAGAGAGTTTTCTTCAATGTCAAAAATATTAGTAATTTATTAGATACAAATGAATAATTGGAGAACAGAGCTCTGGGTTACATTACCCCAATGCAATACAAGAATTACATTCAGGAGGTTTGCAACTAACTTACATTGCCCTGAATTCAGCATATATAAACAACTGATATTAACAGGTTGAATTTTGGTGTAACGTCACTTATCAGTCATTCTGCAGTCCTTTAGCTGTTGTACCCAAACATACTTCCTCTTTCTGCAACCCTTCTCTGCATACCAGAACTGAACAGTTAAGTGCATCTTCAATATATTTCACAACTTCTACAAGCATCCAGCTCCTTGTGACATGTCTAGACTTCTTATTAAACAGAAGTCTGGAGCAAGGCCCCCCACACTATATTTGTTCTTATTCTGCTATTTCCCTCTTGTCAGCAGTTCCTTCTAAGAAGTATACAGCACAGTAAGAAAGAAGAAGTATGCTAGATTAATATATGGTATCCTAAAGAAGAAAAAAAAATCTGTTGTTAGGCTAAACATTTTTTCTAAATGTTAAAAAAAAGACACAAAAGTAATACAAATAAATTCCCTTTTTCCCACAAAACGTAGATACACACTATGTTTACATGGACATCAGTAATCAAATTATTTGCCTTAATCTGAATAAGGCAATAATATGATGA
The DNA here is from genome assembly GCA_903798205.1 of Danio tinwini. Lineage (NCBI taxonomy): Eukaryota > Metazoa > Chordata > Actinopteri > Cypriniformes > Danionidae > Danio > Danio tinwini. The sequence continues at coordinate 2,342,858 of CAIGQZ010025690.1, forward strand.
AGGTGTTTACATTAGTTACTTTTTGAATGTTTAAGGTGTTTACCTGTCTGTGCTGCATGTCAACAACGCAACTAAAATTGGCATACTCCACACACCTTAATCCAATTTCTGTTTAGTTTGATTATGACTTTAGTCAGATTAAATTAATCAGAAATCACTGTTTACATGGTAGACTCTTAATCAAAGTAAAGACTGATTTTATGCGGCCACCATTTTTAATAGCGAAATCAAGGCTGCGGTGGGAAGAAACCCGGAAGTATCGCTTGAGTCACACAGGAATGTTGTGTACTTGGCTGTATATCTTATCAGTGACACAAATTTATACTTTCACCACCTTCCGAGTGACCTGAAGGTCCATTCTGAATGAACAGTGAAAATAAAAAGGGATATCAGACCTCATTATCAGCTAAGTTAAGGGAAATGGCACTAGTTAGCTAAGGTTTTCTTTCCCAAACACACGTTTTAGATGCCATTTATCAAACTCGCTTACGTATTTTAAAATAGTGGCCGCGTGAAATAAGCATATTGTCTTAATCGTATTAAAATCAGATTATTGGTGTCCATGTAAACGTACTCAATGTATTTATTCTAATTTATAATTTTATTCTAGCAGAAATAAAATAAACAAGTCTTTCTCCAGAAGAAAAAATATTACAGGAAATACTGTGAAAAATTCCTTACTCGGTTAATCATTTGGGAAATAATTGAAAAAAAAATTTGAGTATATTATCTCTATTAAACTTAAAGCTATACTTTGGTGATGATATTTGTTGTTTGATAAGGATTACAGCAGTACCTTGGGAAAAATGGTTTCCGCTGCAAGTATTTGTGAGCCAGTAGTCTTGCTCTTTTTCTCTCTCTCTCTCTCCCATATTGACCGCTTGATCTGGTTTATCCCTTTGGCCGTCACAAACATATTTTTTCCCCATCTTATCTAATCCTTATCCTCTCTCTCATCTCCAGCTCTATCTGGCGTCAGTCCTCTAACTAACCTATCTCTGCATCTCCTTAGTGACCCGACTCCTTGTCCTCCGCACACATTCATTCCTTCATTCTGTCAGCCCCTCGCGCTCCTCGCCATCTGTCCTGTCTTGATCTCCCTCTCTGATTATCTCTCTCTTTCCCCCTATCTGTTTCTGGCCGGACATCTACACATCAGCGCCGCTTTAAAGTGGCTCCCGAGTAAGAGATTGGAAGGGGCCGGCGAGGGAATGACAGCGCTGTTCCAGTACTGTCATGTCTCAAGGCGCTCTCGCTCAGACTGCACCTGCCCCTCGCGCCAGCCCGGCCAACTGTCACTTAGTGGGGCATCTCCACATTTTAAACCTCTGAGAGTGGAAAATCACAGTCTCTTTAAATCACGGTCTGGCACCTTTACATCAGATGATCTGTCCACTCTAGTTGGATTAATGAAAGCTGAAACTTTGCTGAATTTGATTGATGTTGGGAGTGAGAATTGTGTGAAAAGTGTTTGGTTGCTTTTGCTTTTTCTGCATTTTGTTTATTTAGATTTATTTAGGTCTTTAAGACCATTTATATCTCATTTGTGATTAGGTTTGCGCCAAATAAAACATTTTTTTGTGAAACGAACAAAAATAAACATTGTAAAATTAATAAAACCCTCTGAAATTTAATTTGATAGATGTTGCAAATGAGATTAAGCTGAAGGAAAATGAAAATGAATATTGTTGAATTTAGCTGTTTTCATTTGGGATTAGATTTGTGACAAATAAAACGGAACCAAACTTTTGTGAAAAATTAACAAAAATAAACATTGAAAAATGAGAAAAACACCCTGACACTGAATTTAATAGATGTTGCAAGTGAGAATTGTGTGAAAAATATTAGCCTGTTTAAGGTTTAATTGGCATTTAAGGGTTATTTGGCTTTAAATCTATATCTCTTATAGAAGTTTGCTGGTTTTATATGGGATAAGCTTTGTGCCAAATAAAACTGAACAATTTTTTTAAACAAACAAAAATACACATTGAAAAATTAAAAAAAAAATTGAATTTGATAAGATGTTATGAGTGAGAATTGTGTAAAAATTATTTTGTTGTTTTTCTTAGAAAGCATGTTAAGTTTATTTGGCAAAATTTAAATGTGAAATTGAACAAAAATAAACATTTAAAACAAGAAAAACACTCTGAAACTGAATTCCATAGATGTTGCAAGAATTAGTTTTAATATGGGATTAGCTTTGTGCCAAATAAAACAGAACAAAACATTTGTGAAACCAACAAATATAAACATAAAAAACAGAAAAGCACCCCAAAATTGAATTTGATAGATGTTGCAATTAAGTGAGAACTGCGTGAAAATGGTTTGCTTGATTTTATTTTATTTACTTGGCTTTAGATCTGTGTCTATTATGCTGTAGAAGTTAACCGTTTTCATATGGGATTATATTTGTGCCAAATAAAACGGAACTAAATATTTGTGGGAAAAATGAACAAAAAATGAGAGAAACATGCTGAAACTGAATTTGATGGTGTTGCAGTGTGAAAATCATTTGCTTGTTTTTTTTTTCTTTCTTGGAAAGCATTTTAAGTTTATTTGGCGTTAGATCTGTATCTGTTGCTGTTTTCATATGGGATAATCAATGTGCCAAATAAAACAAACACATTTTTTGTGAAACCAACAAATATAAACATTGAAAAATAAGAAATCTCCCTGCAATTAAATTTGAAAGATGTTGCAAGTGAGAGTTGTGTAAAAAATAATTTTGTAGGATTAGATTCATGCCAAATAAAACTGAATTTTTTTGTTGTGAAAACAAACAAAAATAAACATTGAAAAATGAAAAAACACTCAATTCTATAACATTTAATATAATGAATAATGAATAGAATTTAGCTGTGTTTATACGGGTTTAGCTTTATGCTCAATAAAACAAACAAAATGTCATGAAAATGAACAAAAATAAACATTTGTAAATGAAATGAGAAAATCATTTTAAGTTTATTTGGCTTTAGATCTGTTTAAATGTTTATATATGGGATTAGTTTTGTGCCAAATAAAACAGAACAAAATTTTTGTGAAACCATCATATATAAACACTGAAAATTAGAAAAGTATGCTGAAATTTTATTTGATAGATGTTGCATGTAAGACATGTTATTTTTTTGGTTGTTTTTTGGAAAGTATTTTAAGTTTACGTTTCAAAAGCATTTCAATTTTCATATGGGATTAGATTTGTGGCAAAAAAAGAAAAAATATTGTGAAAACGAAAAAAGAAATAATTAACCTAGTTAGGCCTTTAAATTACACTAAGCTGAACACTAGTATCTTGGAAATATCTAGTAAAATATACTGTCATCACGGTGAAAATTAGTTATTAGAAATTAGTTATTAAAACTATTATGCTTAGAAATCTGTTAAACAGAAATTTGGGGAAAATATACAGGGGGGCTAATAATTCTGACTTTAAATGTATATTTAGTTCAAAAGGCTGTTTATTTATGTATTACACATTTGCTTTTATTTTTGTAACAACATGTGACTTTCAAACTGACAAATAAATGAGTAGCTTTATAGAAACAGAAACCATTTACAAGCATCTGGCTAGAAACTGCACAGAACACCTTCAGGACCACTTAGCAATGTCTTAGCAACCAAGTACAATTTAATAAACCATTGAATCAACTTAAATTTGTCTTCACTCTTTTACAGTGTAGAAGGCAAACACCTGCAGCCAATAAAGTAGATTAGAAACCATAAATTAACCTCTTGGAAACATCCTGGCAATAATATCACCGCATCTACAACATAGTACATGCAAATGTAGTATACCCCATTATTCATAATCCATGCTTTTATCACTTCTTCAATTAAATAGTTTTACTTACTTAGTAACTGCTGGCAAATCTCTGATTTTAAATCAGCCAACAGCATTAAAAAGGTGAACCAACAACCACCAGTATAAGATCAACAGTAAAAGACCAATATTATCTAAAAGGATTTCATTAATGCAGCACAGAATCATTTTTGTGTCTAAATGCTATGCTTAATAGGTTATACTATAAATAGAGCACATATCTATTAAAAAAGAAGATAGCTTATTGATTTTTCACTTAAATTAATAAGATTTATTAGCTGCAATAGGACCACCCCCCTCATCATCATTTTCATTTAGTTTTTCATATTTTTCTCTTTTGCAAATTGTGCTAATTTGCTAACAATTTTAATGTATTTATTTATGTTTTGTTTAGCATGATATAAGGATGTTAATTGTCAGCTTTGGAACAAAAATGATGTGAGAAGAAAGTTGCTAAAGTTATTTTCCTTTATCTTAGTTTCTTCTTTTTTTTTGTCCTTGCTCTCTCTTTTTTGTTAACATGATTTTGAACATTTTCACACATTTTAACACACTTTACTCTGGTTCCTGTGCTTATTATTTAGCATCATTCCTAAACAACCAATACAATCATTCAAATGTGTGTGCATCTTGTGTTGTGCCTTGGAGAAGGTGTCCATACAGACCATGTTAATTAACAAAGCTTGTTAAAATGGATAGGATCAGAATATTGCATGCAGCTCGTGTGCACAAAGGTACAGTAGACACACTTATAATCACAATTAGAGCTTGACATTAATTCCTTGCTCACCAGCCACTGTGTCAAGTAGTTTTTCAAAGTTACTAGCCACTCTGCATTTTCAATAGCCACAATATTGTTGTTTAAAACCCCTCTGCCACCCCCCCCCCCCCCCCCTCCATCAAATTATGGCCAGCTAAAGTAGTCAACATTGGAGGAGAATGAAAATTTTTCATCAAAGTTGACCGTTGACTGTTCATTTGGGTAACTTTTTTGCTCTACCATACACATGCTATATCACTACAGATCACACCATATAAACAGATTAACATCTGCATCAATGTGTGCATTTCAGCTTATTTACATATGTTACATATTGTCCAAACTGACAATAAATATACATGTTAATTTTAAATAAAATTAATGTCAAGCCCTGAGTCAAGCCCTGATCATAACAAAAATATTTCAGGAACTTCAAGGGCAGCCAGCACAGGACCCCCACATGCCATAGCCCTATGCACTCAGTCAACCTTTTCCCCCCACTTACGACACCCCAGAGTGTATGTCTTAAAAAAGCAACCATCTGGCAACCACACAGCAATGTTATAGCAGGTATCCATTCATGCCTTATCAACCATTTAAGCAATGCCCTAGCAATGAAGCACCAACACAGAACATTCAGCAACACCATAGAAACTGATTAACTATATGCAAACTATCGAGTAAATACTAAGAAACATTTTAGCAATTAATACGGTGGCCGAGAGAGCTTAACGCATTGCAATTTAAGAAAGCAGATGGAATTACAAAAAACACCAGCAAATTCAGTAATGATCTTCATCAATTTGACAGCACACGTGTTGCAAATTGGTCACAACACAAACAACTGAAGAAACGTGCAGCAAATTAGTCCAACCGTCACAACACTTGCAAGTATCCACGGAACACAATGGAAATGTTTCTAGGGGACCCAAAAACATGACGGACCCTGCTGAGATATGGATGTGTTATTATGCCGTGACTGTTGCTCAGAGAAGTGATTGGTGGTCTTGGAAAGGTGAGTTGTTTTTCGTTTATTTTAATATCCTGATATAATAAACCCATAATAACACACAACATGATAAACCCATAATAACACATATCTATGATAATAACACATCCATATCTCAACAGGGTCTGTCATGTTTTTGGGGTCCCCTAGAAATATTTCTGTTGTGTTACGTGGATATTTGCAAGTGTTGTGACCGTTTTGCAGCGCGTTTCTTCAGGTGTTTGGGCTGTGATCAATTTGCAACACGTGTGCTGTCAAATTGATGAAGATCATTTCTTAATTTGCTGGTGTTTTTTGTAATTCATGTGCTTTCTTGGCCACCATAAACTAGCCATGTGGCAAACAATTATATCACCCTAAAACCAGCCTGATCTCACAAGGAAGCCTAAGTAGTTTACGTTTTGTCAGTTTAGTGGCTAATTCGTACAAATTCATGTGAGTTCAGTCGTACAAAAATGTACGATTTTAAAAAGGAGGCATGGCACCTAACCCCAACTGTCATTGGGTGATGAGCAAATCGTACCTATTTGTATGAATTAGATTGTACGAATTCATACGAATTAGCCACTAAATCAAAAAGTTACAAATTGCCGTGACATTGCGTTGCTAAAACTCAACATTGCTTGTAATCAAGTACCTGTAGCAACAACCTAAATATATCCCTACAACCAAGCAAACATCTAACCACCATTCAGACCACCTTAGTTACCTCCAAGCTACAATCTAACAACTAAGCATCAACACAGAATACGCTAGTCACCATTTAGCAACACTCTAGCAATTAATTGTCCACCCAGAACACTCTAGAAACTATCAAACAACCATCTAGCAACCAATTTTATCACCCAAGCAACCATCAAGTAACAATCTAACAACTAAGCAACTAAGCAACCAAACACAGAACACATTAGACACCATTTAGCAAACCCCAAGCTAATAATTATCCACCCAGAACACTCCAGAAATTATCAAGCCAACTATCAACTATCAAACATCCATCCAGCAACCAATTATATCACCCTAGCAATCACCCAGCGATTTTTCAACAACCAAGCAACAATCTGAGTACAATAAACACCTTAGCAACCACAAAGAAATGCCCTAGCAACCTAACACTCACGCAAAAAAAAAAAACTCTAGCAAATTGCCTAGCATTACTTCAGCAACGAATTAACCAAGCAGACAACAACTGAAATCCTCAAATAGTTATCCAGACATTTTACATCACAAGTGTCATACTCAGTTCCTGGAGGGCCGCAGCTCTGCACAGTTTAGTTCCAACCCTAATTAAACACACCTGATTAAACTAATTGAGTCTTTCAGGCTTGTTTGAAACCTACAGGTAATGCTGCAGTCACACTAAAGTTTGAGCTTGCGAAATTCTGTCATACGGCGCTGCGAAAGGGGCGGGATTAAACAAGATGATTAGACATTTTAAAAAGTGAGCCATTGGTCCATATTTTAATACAAGAATGAGCAAGTAAGGGGCATGATGTGAACACGACAAGAGGGTTAAGGTCATTCCTATATTTAAAGGGTCACGAAACACCAAAACACATTTTTTGAGCTGTTGACAGTCATATATGTGTCCTACGCTGCTATAAACACTATTAGGACACATATATTTCACAAAAAAGTGAAAATTGATTGTTTTTGCGTTATTTTGAGCAAATTCGTTCTTCCGGTTTGAAACAAATTTTTGAAGCTACGTCACGGCTGTCTGTACCTGCAAGAACATTGTGACGTCTCTGGGGGTGCGGCATTAATTCATAAGAAAGAGTTTGTTCAAGCCAATCAGCGCGCTCTTTTGTGTATGACGTGCAACTTCATTAATATGCATGATAGCTTCGGAGATCTGTTACAGTGTTCAGACGACTGAGAGACTCCACGCTGTGTTGCCAAAACAAGTGAACAAGAACAAGAATTTGGAGACATGGGTCATCAGTGTTGCATTTATTAATGTGCTGCAACAAAGGTTTTGTTTTCATTTCCCCGATATGAGAGCGCTGCTGGACTCACATGTGGATTACAGTGCACGCGACACATGACAGAAATGCGTTTGTAAGGAACATTTTTACCCGAGAGGTTTTCGCATCTGGAAATGATGAAATCCGGATTTGCTGCTCGTCTCCCTTTTAAAAAGGCACAGTTCCAGTGTGATTGTCCTGTCTCGACAGATTTGGTTAGTGTGTGTGAACAGTGCCCTTTGTTTGATCATTCAGATGGCTTAGTTAGAAGTTAGTTGATATCGTCAGCAGTGCTCTTTCAGTTTTTAAAGACATACTATAGTCAAAATGATTTAGTTACTAAGTTTACAGTATGTTAATATCACTGCAATATTATAGTACAATATTATAGACTGAAAGATCCGCTGTAAATGCTGTTCTCCGAATGTAAACATGTAAACACCTTAATCAAATTCTCGTCGTGCAGGATTTTTGCCGCATTTTGTGATAGGACAGTCTATACAGACACGGCTTTCTGACGCTACCTATCGAGTCCTCTAAGTTACAGAAAAAAGCGGAGGATTTTTTTTCTCCCATTAGCCGTGCAGTATCAAACATTGCAATAAAACTCCACTCTTCCAGCAGTTTCTCGCTTTCAATATCTCGTTTGTCACGGGCGACATGTAGGAAATGTCCTGAATAAAAAGTAAAAGTGCCAAACTGCAGTTAAAGTTGACAAATCAATAATTTGGCAAGTAATTCGATTACTGATGTCCATGTAAACAGTCACTGCCTTTCTCCACTACGTCTGCGTGCCCAAACGGAAACTTCCACATTTGCAAATCCTTCCCTCTTTCCCTCCCCCGACACTCCCACCTAAACGGAGATGGACACGCCCACTTTTCCTGACTTTTTCCAAACTAAAGGTGTGAAAACACCCTGCTGAGACAGGGGGTTTCATGGCCCTTTAAATATAAAACAGATAAATCCCTAAAAAAACACACCAATGTGGATTTAAAAAAGCATATTTGCACAGATTCAATAACCATAAAACATTATTTACAGCAGGTCAGTGCAGGAGCTAACTTACAGCAACATCTTACGTTTTCGTCCTAATTGTCCTCCATACGTTATTACCACTGGAGGGGGGGGGTCTAAGAAAGATCAATATTTCCTAATTGGTGATCGATGCAATCCTAACCAGGGGTCAGATGGAGGAGCAGTCAACCTGACTGCAGATCAGTAGTAACCACAAATACGTATCTGCACGTCCCCTCAGGCTGTCCTGCCCACTAGGCTTAATGAGGCTAATTAAACAGCACGAGCAGCATCTGAGGAGACATGACTAATTGTTTCCAGTTGAGCGATTGGCCGATCGGTCGTTTATCCAGCCACACCCCCTAGAGATCCGGCAGCTGATAGGAGGAGTCTTTTTTTTTAACAGCCACTGAGACAGAGACAAACTGAGCCAGGCTCCACGCAGGCTGCTATTGGCACAGGAAGAGGAGTTGTGGATGTGACCTTGGAGCAGGAGAGCTCAGGTGTCCCTGGATAGAGGGCCGGGATAACACTACACATACACCAAAATAAACACTCTTTTTTCAAGTGGATAAATAATTGTAGAAATCATGTTGTCATATTTAGAAGAGGACATTAAGACATTACAACTTATTGAATGGAGTGTATGTCAGTCTCTCAGATTCATTCGTGTGTGTGTGTGTGTGTGTGTGTGTGTGTGTGTGTGTGTGTGTGTGTGTGTGTGTGCGTGTGTGTGTGTGTGTGTGTGTGTGTGTGTAAAATAGATGTAGATGGAAATATAGCATCTAAAAGGCGTATGGAGGGGCTGAGTGATTTGTTAGATGCATATGTGACAATGTCATGGATTTATATACTGTAGATGAGCACGTGCTGTATTTCATTTCCCCTTCTCTGTTCTTTGTCTATCCAGCTGTGTGACCTTCTGTTGGGACAGTACTCTGCACATGGTTTTTGCACATGAAAGATGGCAACATGCCATTCTTCTTAATAAGAAGGAAAACATATATTGTTTTATGTAATATAAATATGAACTCAGAATTAAAGAGCGAATAAACATGTACTGTAAAACTTTCAGTGCATTATTACAAAATGCACTTTTTATTACTGTAAGTGTTTTAAGAAACATTCATGAAAATAATGTGTGATTTTTATGTGTATAATTAATATGATACATTCAAATAATTATTATATTACACACAATTTTTCAATATTCTATTAAGCGTATCACTTTTTTCAAAAAGATGAATATACAGACTGACAGACAAACAGACAGCAAGACGGATGGACGGAATGAATGGATAGAACAACAAAAACATATTGTAGTGTTACTCCTTTGGTAATATATCTAAATATATACACAATTTTACATTTCTAATGATTTTTAGAAGTTTACCAAGCTGTAATCATGAAATTTTTGTTCATTCACATGGGGTTGGGGTCTTACCGTACTGTATATCAATAAGCCGTTATCTATAAGCTCTAATCTACAATCTACATATATGATATATTTATACACCTTAATGTCTGACAGTAAAAGTGAAAGTGACAGTGATCTTGCATTTAGAAGATGAAAGCATTCAAAACTTTCTGTTTCTCATTTCCGCCAATATGGATTGGACAGTTTTTATAACGTAACCTCATCCAATTTAACCCTTCAACCAATCAAACATTCTAGAAGAAAATATTGAAGCAGCATCCAAACTTTCACACAGTGGGTTCGACAGGCAAACAGAAACATAGAGTGTAGAGATGCAATGGTATGATTTTTTTTTTTTACTGCATGAATCTGCTTTATAAAAACCAAAAAGGGTTGGGCCATTTGACGAAAACAGCTAATTGACTGACATTGTGATTAGGTGTCAATTAGAAGTCAAACAATGCAACATTCGTTATATAAATATATGTTTCTTACTGTTTTTCTCAGTCTCTTTGGTAAATTTCTCAGATCAGAATTGAAATTTCTCAAAACAATATGTATAAATAGCACAACACCATGGATTACATGCAAAAGCCAGTCTCTTGCTCAAAATCTTTAGTTTACAGTGCATCTGGAAAGTAGTCATAGTGTTTCATTTTTTACAATTTTTTTCATGTTACAGCCTTATTCCAAAATGGATTAAATTCATTTATTTCCTCACAATTCTACACACAATACCCTGGCTTGGCCATTCAAGGACATTTACAGAGTTGTTGTGAAGCCACTCCGTTGATATTTTGGTGGTGTGCTTTGGGTCATTGTCCTGCTGGAAGATAAACCGTCGCCCAAGTCAAGAGCACTCTGAAGCAGGTTTTCATTCAGGATGTCTCTGTACATTGCTGCATTCATCTTTTCCTCTTATCCTGACTAGTCTTCCAGATCCTTCTGCTGAAAAACATCCCCACAGCATGATGCTACCACCACCATGGATGATATTAGCCTGGTGATGAACGGTGCCTGGTTTTCTCAAAATGTAATGCCTGGCATTCTCTCCAAACAGTTAAATTTTAGTCTCATCAGACCAGAGAATTTAGGGCTTACTCACACTATGCCGTGCCCAGGCCCCTATCCCGGATCGTTTGAGAAGTGTGAGTGCTATGAATCGGGCTCAGGCACACCCTGGCCCAGTTGGAAGAGGTGGGCCAGAGCGCGATTCACTTGGGCTCAGGCGCGATACGCTTACAGTGTGAGTGCAAGCGTGCCTAAGCCCAAAACTGAAAGCGAGACGTGACTTTTAAGGGACTGCTTGATATGGATTAATTAATCATTCTGTTCAATAAACGCAAACTGTCGTAGATTATTAAATACGCAAACCCCTCACTGCACGACAGCTGCGCCTTCAGTAAACTTCCTAATTCCTGCAGCACGAGGACTTTGTGATTGTTTATGAGCGTCAAAAGTGGCTGATCTGTTCGGCGAAATATTAGACTGCGTGTCACCGCATATCAAATGACTTATACAATATAACAAAAAAAATCTCCACTGTGCTGAGCGAGAGCGCTTACTGAGCAGCGCATCATCGATGACGGTTATAAGAAAGTGCCCAGGCCCGAATGTAATGTGAGTGCGGGCCGTCGGGGGAGACGGGAGGGGGGACAAGCGTGCTTTGGCCCGGTTCAAGGCAACTGTACATAGTGTGAGTACGGCCTTAGTTTCTCATGGTCTGAGAGTTCTTCTGATGCCTTTTGGCAAATTCTAGGCAGGGAGTGGCTTCCATCTGGCCACTCCACCATACAGGCCTGTTTGGTGGATTGCTGCACAGATGGTTGTCCTTCTGTAAGGTTCTCCTCTCTCCACAGAAGAACGCTGGAGCTCAGACAGAGTGACCATTGGGTTATTGATCACCTGCTTGACTAAGGCCCTTCTTCCCCAATCACTAAGCTTAGATAGCCGGCTAGCTCTAGGAAAAGTCCTGGTAGTTCCAAACATCTTCCACTTACGGATGATGGAGGCCACTGTGCTCATTTGAACTTTCAGAGCAGCAAAAAAATTTTTGTAACCTTCCCCAGCCTTGTGCCTTGAGACAATCCTGTCTCAGAGGTCTACAGACAATTCAATTGTCTTCATGCTTGGTTTGTGCTTTGACATGCACTGTCAACCCTGGAACCTTATATAGACAGGTGTATGCCTTTTCAAATCATGTCCAACCAACTGAATTTACCACAGGTGAACTCCAATTAAGCTGTTGAAACATTTCAAGAATGATCAGTAGAAACAGAATGTACCTGAGCTCAATTTAGAGCTTCATGGCAAATGCTGTGAATGCTTATGTACATGTGATTTTTCAAGTTTTTTATTTTTAATAAATTTGCAACCGTTTAAAAAAATCTTTTTTCACATTGTGGGCTCAATGGGGTTTTGTGTGTAGAATTTTGAGGAAATAAATTAATTTAATCCATTTTGGAATAAGGCTGTAACATTAAAAAATGTGGAGAAAGTGAAGCGATTTGAATACTTTCCAGATGCACAAGTCTCTCATCTCTCTTTTTGTGTCAATGAACATGTTACATGATACAAGTTTTCGTATCATTGTGTATGGACTTACTGATGTAAACTATGGCTACAGTTTTACAGTTTTTCTCAGTCGCTTTGGTGCATTTCTCACAACACTATTTACATTTGCACAAAAGTTAATGCATTTATCAAAACAATTAGTCATTTGTGCACATCGTAGTAGGAGTTTCTCATTCCTTCCAGCAAATTGCAAATGTTTTTGTACATGCATGAATTGCTTTATACAGCTCTCTGCTGTTTGTAACATTATCATTTACTTATGTCATGTCAGACAAAATTAACTAAACTTGTGGATGCTGATTAGTCATTCCATATAAAACTAATAGTCCTCATTTCATTACTTAAATAATTACATACACAAATGTTGAACTAGTTGTCAAAATCTGTCAAGCTAATTTTATTAAAAAATTTTAACATTTTTTTTTCCTGAAAATGTCTTCTAAATTGAACAATTTGATGAATGATTTACAGACCTGTGTATGTTGTAGGTTTAGTTTCAATATGTACTGCAATATTGTATACAGTTGTACACAGCTCTACCCAAAGGAAGTTTATGTTTGTTGTAAATAAAGGTGTATTTATTCTTTTGCACAATGCTGTGAATAAATTCGAATTGCAAAGAGCAAATGCAGTAAAAATGTGAAACATACATATTCAGTGTCTTGTACTCAGATACCTCACTAAATGCAGTGATGTCTAACTTTACTGTAGTTTTCAAATGGCTGTGCAAATAGTATATAGTGCTGTCTTGAGCATTTTCAGGACGTGTCACCAAAATCTAACTTTTTTTGCATTGGAAAAAATGTACAGAGTAAACTGTCATAATGAAAACATGACAAAGCCATTTGACTGTCTTGTTCATAAACAATGGTGTCAGGACTTCTCATCTTGATTACACTGACACTTTCATTGACACGAATACTTGCTTTTGAGGAATGAGCTATCCATTTTGAGCAAGTGACACGCTTTTGCGGGTTATCAGAATCAGAATCAGAATCAGAATCAGAATCAGTTTTATTGCCAAGTGTGCTTCACACACACAAGGAATTTGTTTTGGCAACAGAAGCTTTCAGTGTACATAAAGTGACGAGTGACAACACAAAATTAAATACAAGAAGAAAAAAGGCAATAAACATTAAACAGAGATGCAGTTAGTCAAAAAGATCTGGATGTTGAATGTATGTACAGATATGTTGTAAATATACAGGTTATAAGGTGCTGTGTACAAGTGCGTATCCACTAGGTTTTGCAGTTTATACTAATTGTTTTGAGAAATGCATGAACTGTTGTGCAAATGTAAATAGTGTTGTGATAAATGCACCAAAGCGACTGAGAAAAACTGTAATTACAATTTAGATTAGTGTGATTGGGAGTTTGATTGCAAGACACTGGACAAGATTCACATTTATGCTATCACTATTTATACTGTAATTTGTTGACAGGCCATGTGATTGCAATGCAGAAAGCAAAAGACAGCACTGAATAACTCACACACACAAAAAAGAAAACAACTAAAGTAGAAATGTAAATGTAGGACAATCTCCTTTGAAATGAATCTTTGTTAGAGATCTTAGCTAGTCACTAGTCATCTGGAAGCAATTCAGAAAAGATTTAGAAAAAAATCTGAGAAAAAAACGTAACAGTCTAAATAAACATGAAGCTATTTAACCACAATATTACATGATTTACCAAGTTTTTACCATGATTTACAACTTTTCAAAATCTCGATAAACAACCATAGTTTCATTGATAATGAAATTCTGAAAGGGTAATATTAACCATCAAAAAAGTGACCATGGTTTAGATACTTTAGATACTGTAGATAGATAGATAGATAGATAGATAGATAGATAGATAGATAGATAG
>CAIGQZ010025690.1:2365267-2401325 GCA_903798205.1 Danio tinwini
AACACTTGATAGATTGGGACCATATATGACCTACAGTAGTGTTAAAATCTACACTTTAAGTGTTAAATTGACACTACTTATTTTACTGTGTATGTTTGTGCTGCAAAAAGTTTGTAAAGCCTGGGTCATTGTGGTTTAGTTGATTAAATTATTAAAAGTTAAAATGACGGCCGGGCACATATGAATTGTCATTAACAGAAAATTATTTAGCCTAATATAGGCTACTCTGAAACTGTGAATATTTCTCTGTAATTTTATATATATTAACATTTTATTTAACAGACCAGTTTGTCAGATTGTGCGCTAAAGCATATAAGCGGACCTTGTTTTGAACTTCACCTCAAATATTCTTGTTTATTTTGTAGATAACTGACCAACAAAAATACAATAAAATAGCCAACAAATTATACTAAACGAAAATCGTTTCAAAAAGAATTTTTTTTTTAAACAAACTTTCAGTTTCTCCATCTCACGCTAAAGTATGGCTATAGGCGAGGGAATATTTATTAAGTAAAACTGGCCTCAGACGGTTAAGTTTAGTCTGCTTCAAACCTGCAGGAAAATATCAGGCTTTGCTAAAATTCAGATTGTTTTACCAACGATTAGGGTCAATAGTGGTAGCCTATTACAGATTTCAAAGGAAAATCTGAATATTAAAAAGGAAACATAGGCTGGACCACAACACATCAGATCAATGTAATGAATGCTTAAATAATGTAGTCCATAGTTTATAGCAAGCATCATATTTAGTTAAATTGTAGGCCTAAAGTAGGCCTATAGGTCTGTTATTTTTACTTAAAGGAGATTATTTGAGTTTATCACCAGAACTAGAAACCGTATTATGTTAATAATAAAAAAAAATAATAATAAAAAAAACAGCACAATATCAGGATTGGATCTGTATCGGTCGATACTCAGAATTTTAGTATCGAGATCGGATCGATTCAAAAAATGGTATCGTGCATCCCTACTTCCATACTATGTAGTATGCTAAAAACAGCATGCGAGTGAAGTAGTACATCTGATTTTATAGTATTTGACAATTATTAGGTGAGAAGTAACCGGATAACCTACTACTTCCTATCACTTAGTTTCTGAAGTGCACATCCAATTGATGCAATTGACATCCCAAGATGCCATGCAAGAGAGTTAGGGTGCATCCCAAATCGCATACTTACGCACTATTCTACGCCATTTTGAAGAAGTGCATTCACACTGAAAACTCTAAAAATAATAAGTGTACTTTAATTACCCCGATGATTCACTCATTCAACTAGTAAAATGAAGTGTGGAATGATGGATACTTCACACACATTTAACGACCCAGTTTTGCCTACGTAGCGGAAGGAGCGGAGCTATCAGGCGCACATGTTGGATAACTTTATTTATTTTGGATTGTGGAAAAAAAAATTCTCCTAAGAGAGTGATTATAGCGCCTCCCGGTGGTAAATGCGGTTATACTCATGGCAGGTAATATTTGGTACTTTGGTAATTTATTTCACTACTTTAGCTACCGTCAAACGTCATCAGGGAAACGGTTTGAATTTCCGCTAAGTAAAAAAACATTAGTGTTCCATTTGGGATGGCACAACATACAATGCTGATGAGTAAGTGCATAAGTACATAGTGCATAAGTGCATAGTGTGCCATTTGGAACGCAGCTTTAATAAATATGAGTGAAGCAACATAGCCTACGCAGGTTGGTCACATGATAATGACTAATAGTTGATGTAATATATCCGAGCATATTCATACTACTGACATTCCCCTGCTGAAAAAAAACAGCTTTAACCAGCCTAAGCTGGTTAGCTGGTTTTAGCTGGTCGACCAGCCTGGTTTTAGAGGGGTTTTGGCCATTTCCAGGCTGGTTTCCAGCCATTTCCAGCCTGGTCTTAGGTGGTCAGGCTGGAAAATGACCAGCTTAAACCAGCTAAAATCAGCTTGACCACCCTAGTTTAAGCTGGACATAGCTGGTTTTGGCTGGTCAAGCTGTTTTTGGCTGGTCAACTTCCAGCCTGACCAGCTAAGACCAGGCTGGATATGGCTGGAAACCAGCCTGGAAATGGCCAAAACCCCTCTAAAACTAGGCTGGTCGACCAGCTAAAACCAGCCAAGCATCTTAGGCTGGTTTAAGCTGGATTTTTCAGCAGGGTCATACTGTATAGAACATACTTTTCTAATGGTCAAGAAGTAAATTCAAATGTAGTACATGAGTAGTAGGCGATTTTGGACGCAGCACATGTGTGTCCGCTACATCAATTTAAGTCACACAAACACAAAATAAATGCCACTACTGTAAATCACTTACACTGTTCCAATTGTTTATTCACAGTATAGTGCTCTATTTAGAACAAAACAATGTAACAGTGTGTGAAAAAGGTATCACTTTAAGTTGTGAGAATCCTAGATCAGGGGTTCTCAATCCTGCACAGTTTACCATTGTATCACATAACACGCCTGATTTAGATAAGCACCTCGTTAAAAGACAGACCCAAGAAGGAACTGTGTTCAAATTGCCATTTTCCCTGTGCACTCTTTTCACAAGACATTTATGATGAATTTAACAGTCATCAGCATCTTAAATACTTAAAAGTTTTTAATATTTAGATTTGGTAAAAAAAAAGTATGTCTATTTATACATATTTATGCATGTGAGGCATTTATAATGCAGCGTCTATGGCAGTAATTTTGGTGTTGTTCTCTCTTTTGGATGTCGTTATCAGTCTCAATTTTATTTATTTTTTCCTTTTTCTGAAAGTCTTGCTAACACCATTGTTGAGTTTTTCTTTTATTATTTCAGCAAATAAGATTGTAGAAAAAATAAATGTTGTACTCTCCCATTCACTGTGCTCTAAGTTTACCCAACTATAATGATTTTCACTGCTGAAAAAAACGGAAATGTGAAAAAAGTCCATAGTGTTCGCTGCTCTCTATCCTCTGTCCCCTGAGAAACCAGCTGAACTTAATTCATTTCTTTTAAAAACAAAGATTTGCACTACACTCTTTGCAGCATCTTCAGATGAAACTTATTACAGAAGTGTGAAGGGTTATTTAAATCATGAGATTTGCAAAAGTCACATCTCGTGCACTTTAATGTCACCATGAAATGAAAGTTAAGATTGTCATTTTTACCATTTTGGTCCCTACATACAATTTAATCCAAGGGCGTCCAAACTCAGTCCTAGAGGGCCGGTGTCGTGGAGAGTTTAGCTCCAACCCTAATCAAACACCTGAACCAGCTAATCAAGCTCTTACTAGATATACTAGAAAGCAGGTGTGTTGAAGTAAGTTCGAGCTAAATTCAGCAGGACACCGGCCCTCCAGCACTGAGTTTGGACACCCCTGATTTAAAAATGAGAAAAATCCTGAAATTGTCCTGAAATGAGAAAAATAAATAGGGCAGTGCATGATTTCTTACTATGGGAACTGTTGGATTGTTTAAAGATTGGTGTTGATAAAAAAATGGAGGAAGACTGGCAAATGGACCAAGGCAGAGCAGAAAACACACACACACACACACACACACACACACACACACACACTGATAGTTACTTTGAAAGGCATTTCATGTGACCAGAAGTGAAGAAAAGCTCTACATACAAAAATAAGAAGAGTAATTTTTTTATGTGCATACACTTGTGCTTATTTTTATGTTTTCAGATCAATGTTTATATATGTAAACAAAAGCCTAAATTAAATAAATCACATAAAGCACGTGTCTCTCTTTAGATGACTCGTATTAGACCACTTGAAACATTAGAATTGAATCTATTTATGTTCTTATTATTTTAATCTCTTTATTAACATTTTCAAGCACAAGTATTTTGGGTGAACAGACTTCAAATGGAGTCTCTCAGATGTGATTAAAATATCCTCGTTTGTGTTTCAGACGTGAACAGTGCTCATGCTGTTTCTGATCCTGTGGGTTTAGATCAGCAGTGTGAGAGAATTACTGACAGAACTGTCATTTTAGGCTACACACAAATATCTTTGAGGAACCAGTTCAACCAAAAATGAAAAGGTTTAAGATGTACAGTAGATAAGAAAATTAGCATTATGTTCATGATTGATGCAGTGGATAAATAAAACTGATTATTATGATTAAATCATCATAATAATTTACAATAATCCACATAATTCTAGTTCAATGGGTTTTTTTTAGCTTCAAATAATTTCGAAAAAGCGAAAAAGTAATTTCCTTTTAAATCATTGAAGAAATGTGAACATACCAAGCATTTTTTACAAGTGAGAACAGTTCAAAGCAGATACAATTCAATATATTTGGTGAACTGTGATGTGAGACGACAACAAGAGATAGACGTTTTAACTTCATTAAGACTCTTATGATATTTTTGGCCAGTACTAAAGGTCAAATATTCCAATTATGAAATTTTTTTAACAAACCCACAGCTTTTCAATCCATAAGACATTAATTGGTGGACTACAGTCATGTGGATTACTCAATAAATTCATCTACATTTTGAATGACCTGAGGGTGAATATGTTTTCAGCAAATGTTATTTTTTAGCTTAACTATTCCTTTAGAAACTATTTAAAAAGTTTATTTATCTTTTTTTTTACTGGAAATGTCTGGGTTAGACGGAAAAAAGCAAGCCTTTTCATAGCCCTTTCGTTATTATGAACACCCAAAGGACAGAGGGAGATAAAAAATAAAGATGAGTAACGCTCTTTGGCCAGGAAAGATAAACAAGAGCTCCAGGCTTGTGACACTAATTAGAAGGTGACTACAGCAGTAAAGAGATTTATCAGTGCAGACGGCACTCAGAGAAAATAAACAGAGATAAAGCAGAAAAGATTCATAACATTTAATTAAAAAGTAATTAAAAAAGTTAACTCTTTCTGCGTAATCAAAGTAATGAAACTAAATGCAGTCAAAAAAGACATTTTTGATGGACATGAATTAGTTGATGGACAATTTGGGTCTATTTCTATGATGCTTATTAAATTAATAGATTTTATTTTTTGCTCTGTTTAGAATATTACATTTGTACATAATTTTATTTAAAGGGATAGTTCATGCACAAAATTACAAATTCTGCCATCATTTACTCATCTTCAGGTTGTTCCATTCATGCATACATTATTTTGTTTTGAAGAACACATTAACCAAACAGATCTTGCCATCCATTTACTGTCAGAGCTGGAAAAATAAATACTACAAATTAGTTTGGTTACTGAAATTCACTAAAATACATTCTCTTTATTTGAAAAACAATAATTCTAAACTTTAAGTCTATTAACTTTCTATTTACCACCGATAGTTATCATTTTGGTATAAACATTATTTTAGTTAAAGATGCCACAAAATGCATTGATGCTTATGAAACTGTATGAAATCAATTCAATGAAATATAGGTCTCTGATATCTCAATAGATGGTATGTGGCTTAGAAACAGTTTTGCAGGTCAGTTTCCAACCTTAGTATTGACCCTAATTAAATGGTTGGTTTTGACCATATTTGGAAGGGTCTTAAAATATTAATGAGCTCAGCTATAAGCTTATGCTTATGTCAGTGCCAAACAAAGCATTATGAACTTTAAAATACATGCACATCATGATTTTGTTCGCATGATGTGATCCCGCATTACATCTATATTGATCCTGGAGCATCATTTTTGTTTGAACATGTAATCCATACCTGTTCCCTACCCCTAATGCCAATTATAACTGTAAATTATTCCAAAAATAATAGGGGAATAGTAGCTGGATAACAATTACATGTATGTAGAAGTGCATAAACCTAACCGTAAGCCTAAACTTAACATAAACTCTAAATGTATCCCTTAATTCTAATTGGCTGTTTGGAATGTTGTTCCAGGATCAAGATAGATGTTAATCCAGAAACATGTCTTACTTGGTGAAATCAGGTTGGTAAAAAATACAGACATGCAAAATAGTCATACTTAAGTTGTTAAAAAGTACTGAAGGTTTATTTTAGCTAGAAGGAAAGAGTGAGCTATCTTTATGCCACCAGATTAATCTAGTTTGCTTCTGAGTTGTATTGTGGATGAAATATAAGCTAAATAAAAATTTTACTCGACAAAAGGGACCAGCAGAGATGTATTTAGAGTTGTATTTTGTTAATTTATCATATATGGAAACACAGACAGGAATTAATACCAATCCCCTCATAAACATTCCAGTAAAAAATCACAGTAAGAGCTAAGTGATATGACACGATGCATAAATGTGCACTAAATGTAGTTGTTGCAATGTATTTGTTGCCTCATTACAAACAAGCACAGATAATTTCACAATATACATGTTAAACTAACAAAATATACACTCAAACAGACCTTTCGCCATTTCAGGAAGGCATTGAATAAATTTATAATCCATACTGTAAATCCCACATTGTGTGTTCTGACATGCTATAAAAACATGAGACACTTTGTGGTCATTCATAGCTGACTGCTTCACAGAACAGCTTACTCTTCCTTAATGCCTGCCCCATTTACAAAATAAGAGTCCCACATACATAGAAAGTACAATACATGTTAAGATAAACTTAAAAATAAGTGGATTGTCATAATCTCACTACATATGTGTGCAACGTGCAACATAACAGTCTGTGTTTTATTCCAAAAAGCACACAGACTTTTAATTTTCAGCCAGGCATGCCTAAAGGCTGAAATAAGGCTTTCCATTATAAAACTATCATGATTTCTTTAAAAATCAGCGATCTTCACTGCCTGTTAGATATACAATATGACGTGGTTATCAGACCAAACAAGAAGCACTGCATTAAATTATATTTTTCCGCAATATGTCTTTAAACTATGGAAATTAATTTTACTCCAGTATATTCAATGGAATTTAGCCTGTTGCTACAATGCTAGTGGTTACAACAGTCTTTCATCTCCTTTTACGCTTGAACAACTAAATTAATTCTTAAGTCTATTTAACGAAATGTATTGTAATTATATTACAATGTCGATGCTGCAAAAACAACCTTGTGAAATAAAAAATAGTCACATTAAGCTTTCATCAGAAGTTTATCGTTGGCTTTAAAACACTAGCTGTGCATAGAGCCCATTGGACTGATTTTCCAGTTAGGAAATGAGGAAACAATGATGTTTGAGGCTCACTTTATGTCATTTTAATGTTCTGAACTTTCATTATTAAACTTTGCCAAGACATACAGATTTTCATTCTATGCCACCTTTAACAATATGGTCAATGTTGTTCTGCAAATCATGCTCTACAGCAAACTGCAGTCTCAACAGAGACATGGCCAAATTATAAAAGTAAAGAGAAGAGTGTAAACAAAATGACTCAATTACAAGAGTGTCTAATTGAATTTCACAGTCAATCAATCAAAAGAACGTATGAAAATAAGACCCAGGGAAACAGACAGTGACTAATACAGAATAATAACCATTCACCACAGGATCAAATTCAAGAGAACGCAAATGTTGTTCATCAAATATGTATTTCACAATATACAGTAATGCCACAGCAATAACACATCTCAGCAACAAACACCATAGGTAGAATAGAAAATTTTCAGCTTCATATCATCTAAATAAACAAGAGCTGTAAGGTGAATAGCACACCTGTAGTGTCTGATTAATCGTAAAAACATGCTGTGACAGCTTCAGCTCAACAATCTGGAACATTAATTCCAGTCAAAGCTGGAAAAGTGCCTCATTCTTATTAGAAGCACTTCACTGTAATAGGAATATCACTCAGTGGGAAACGCACATCTGTTTATTTGGATGGACTGATTGGTATGCGGGCTGGGGACAAAAGTGAGGAAGACAAAGGACACAAATCTTTAAATGATTACTGCGCATTTCACCTTGCAAGGTTTCTCCTTTACAAAGTTTGCAAGGAACCAATTTACTTTGTTATTCCCGCTTGTTTGTTTTATCCTTGTTGTTAATCAAGACATCGCTCTGACTGCACAATGAAATGAAGATGGAATTTACTTTCCTTTACAGACTCCTGAGGGACCGGCAGTGCAATGATGCTTCTATTGGTTTCTTGATATTTTATTTAACAGGGGTCCATCATTAATTATATATTGGAAAAATCTGAAAATTTGATGTCCCTCACATTTTCACTGCAACTTTGCTTACCCTTGTAAAAAGAATTACCTTAGCATACCTTTAAAACAGTGACTACAAAATAGTGCACCTTGAATGAATATTCTGACGTAAACAGAATGTAATGTTTCCAGTTTTCATTTACAATTAAAGTTTACATAAATGTTAAATGCAATTTTGACTTCATTTTACACAATTTCAAAATTACGATTTCAAATTTAAGTGTATAAAACATTTCTAAAGTATTATTTACACTAAAGTGGCTTTTTATATAATAATAAATATTATTTTCTATTCATTCATTCATTCATTTTCCTTCCGGCTTAGTCCCTTTATTAATCTGGGGTCGCCACAGGGGAATGAACCGCCAACTTATCCAGCATATGTTTTACGCAGCAGATGCCCTTTCAGCTGCAACCCATCACTGGGAAACATCCATACACACTCATTCACACACATAAACTACGAACAATTTAGTTTACCCAATTGCCCCCTCGCTAAGCCCCATCCTCCTTAGTTACTGTTGTTAAACCTGTCAAGCTTTGATGCCTGGCACATCTATTACAACATCTATGCACCGGTGTCAGACATTGCCAGGGATATACTGTAATTAGTCATTTTTGACTAACAGGTGAGATATCCGAGAAAGCCAGACAAAAAAGGACTGTAGTATGCATTACAGGGGTATATTCACGACATAATAGGCAACCGATTAGAAAATAATTTAATCAAAATTGAAGCTAAAGCCTCATACGCTGACCATTAAATAGTTTAGTTCATGCACAGCAGTATTGGTTGAAATTTAAAAATAATCTAATAATAAATTAACCGTGATTTCCCTTTTTTTTAGCCAAAAAGCCTGATAGATTAGTTGTTGTGCAATGAAATTGTCACGATCACCAGCGATCTTAACTCTTTAGATCACTGGTAAACACATGGTTCACTAACGGACTACAAATCCACCATGTTATGGACTACATATTCACACACACACACACCTGCTCCAAGACTCCTCTGATTAGACTTTCACAGCTGAAGCTGCTCTAGTACTGATTCATGGACTATAAGTAATGATCAAACACAAACACTGTTGCTGAGTCTTATTCTCTGTATAGTGAAATTACAACACATTTCCTTTGTCTTGCTTTTGCCATGTTTTGACCCTCGCCTTTTTTTTGTTTTACTCCTGTCTTCTGCCTGCCTTGTGACCATCTGCCTGTTATTTCGACTATGACTCTGGATTGCTCTCATACATCTGTTTGCTCCTATATTGATCATTGCTTGGCTGACCATCCTGCTATTAAAACCCTGCATTTGGGTCCGCACCCCTGTTGTCAGTGTCACATCCCATGGTTACAGAAATAAAGCATTACTAACCGGCCAGGAAACATGCATGGACTGTGCTTCTACATAATTCATTCATAGAAAGAGCAGCCAGAAAGGGGAAATTGATGGATTTGTGTCGAATGTTAGCATAATTTACCCATAACAATGTACAGTACCTATAACTGTCAGTATGTTTGTGTGCTTTTTATATCATTTCTATTCTAATTTGTAGTGGTGGGCAAAGCGAGGCTTCATGAAACACTGAAACAGTCGAAGCAAATGTGTCGAAACTTCGAAACGTTTCTAAACCCCACTCTACGGTGACACCTAGTGGTCATTTTAAATGTATTGCACTGGAACAGCTTCAGCAAAGAACAGTTGAGCAAATTGAGGTATTAAACCCCACTTAATTGTAGGATCGAACCATCAAGTGATTTAGTGGAGTGGTTAGGGTTCCTGGCTACCGTGCGGGGATAGTGGGTTCAATATCTAGGCCGATACAATTATTTTGAAATGCTTAATATCAGTTTGAAATTCTCTGTTCTTGTATCGTTTTGTTTCAACATTGGTCTGACATTTGAATAAACACTTTGTGAATAAATATGTCTTGTTTTGGTCATAAAATAGGGTTGTTGCTAGATCAGACACGGTTGTGGCCAGAAGTAAACAATAATTATTTATATTATTCATTAAATTTCCCATTATTGTATTTTATTAATGTCTACCCAAAACTTAAACCCAACCATTACAATACTGTAAAAATATGAATTATTGTTTTACAGTGTTATAAAAACGTTCTTAAACTGATGGCGTATCAGCAGCTGTATCTTATCTAGACTGCACCATAAAACATGATTAAAATACATAAAAGCATAATTTCTGTGGATTTGTACAAGTCAGAATTTGTACCCAAAAGTCAATTAAAGCATAGTAACAATGTGCGCACGCAAGGACCACTAGGCCACATGAGACAGAATACTTTTCCGACCCCTTCAGTCAAATGCAGATTCGCCAGGTCTCGAAACGCTTCTGAACTGATCGATGCTTTGAATCGCTTTAGTCACGTGACCTGGGTGTTTCAGATCATGCTTCGGTGCAGTGTTCGAAACACTTACGCTTCGGGATCTCGACACTGTGTCAAAACATCAGTTTCACGTCAGCCATCCCTACTAATTTACAGTTAAGTGGAAAAAAAAATTCATTAAAATGCAAATGAAAGTATAAATAGCAGAAGTGAACAAACAGATTTAAGAAATCAGAATCAGAAAGAGCTTTATTGTTCAGACATACGAGGAATTTGTTTTCGTGACAGAGTGCAACAGAATTACAGAGACAGATTTTCCCTACCAGCAAATATTAATCAGACACCAAATATAAAAGCAGACACTAACCCGCTCGTCACCAATGACTAAATTTCTAAAAGAAGGACGAAAACATCAATGAATTGTAGCTCTGACATGGGCATGAGGGTTATCAATTACTGAAAAACAAATGTGGGTGAAGTATATTGATCGCTCAGAAGTGCTCAGATTGGGATCACGTTCTGTTGATATGTAATTTTAAATATTCGTAACTTGAAACAGATGGTAATATGATTGCTATTAGTATGACTACTATTGTGAGGGCTTAAACGGAGCAGTGCTCATAATACCGAGTAAAAAAAAAGAAAAAGACAGCTGGGAAACATAACCTGCTTTGTATTTTTGTAGGAAACACAGTTCAGATAGTTTCACAGTAAGAGATGTGAGAGTTATCTGTCTATCACTGAATGTGTCAGGAATATCGAAAACAAAACCAACCTAACCCTGCTCTTTTAGCGCCCCTCACAGAGCTTGATCCACGCTGCCATTTCTCCTCTT
This sequence comes from Danio tinwini, assembly GCA_903798205.1. Lineage (NCBI taxonomy): Eukaryota > Metazoa > Chordata > Actinopteri > Cypriniformes > Danionidae > Danio > Danio tinwini. Next base: position 2,376,522 of record CAIGQZ010025690.1, read on the forward strand.
GGGTTTTAAGTTTTGGAAAGGGAAAAAAATTCTACCACCCCGTCCAAACTTTTAGGATACCGGGTATCAGATTTGCACAATCTATATGCACAATTCATATGCACAATGCTTTGGCTTGTTTTTCATTTGCTCGAAAGCTTGGCAGACCTCCTGCATGTAGCTACGGTTGCTAAGCCACGATTGGTGTGTGGCAGTTTTTAGGTGTGGCTTAGCGAAGGGTCAATTCACCTATACCGCATGTTTTTGGACTTGAGGGGGGAAACCGGAGCACCCGGAGGAAACCTATGTGAACATGCAAACTCCACACAGAAATGCCAACTGACCCAGCCGGGGCTCGAACCAGTGACCTTCTTGCTGTGAGGCGATTGTGCTACCCATTGCGCCACCGTGTTGCATCATTATCTGTATTTTCAATATATATTTTTTAAGATTTGAACAACAATTGTGCACATTAAACAAAATCAACTGTATTGCGCATATAAGTGTTTGTAAACACTGTAGGGATAGTAGATAAAAAATACTGCTATATTCACCCCTTAGACCATCTATTAAGGTTTTTATACTGTACTGTGGCCAAGAGAGCTCAAATGTCTCAAACAGATATGCTTCTAGTAGTAGGACAGACCACAATGGAAATATGCTGGGGACCATAACATTTCATTAAACATTAATTGTGCAATTTGTCAGATTATTAATTTTACACCTAAAAATATACAAACAACAATAAACTGTATTCCTTTAGAAACGAGCAAGTTAAAAAAAATTATCTCAGACAACACCGCTGCTAGGTCTGAACAGGAAGTAGCTAGGTCTGTCACTTTTTGGGGTCCACTGACACATTTTCTTAGGCCGTACTCACACTATGTACAGTTGCCTTAAACCGGGCCAAAGCACGCTTGTCCCCCCTACCGTCTCCCCCGACGGCCTGCACTCACATTACATTCGGGACTGGGCGCGATTACATCATCGATGATGCGCTGTTCAGTAAGCGCTCTCGCTCAGCACAGTGGAGATTTCTTTAGTTATATCGTTTAAGTCGTTTAATATGTGGTGACACGCAGTCTGATATTTCGCCAAACAGATCAGACACTTTTGACGCTCATAAACAGTCCTCGTGCTGCAGGAATTAGGAAGTTTGCTGAAGGCGCAGCTGACGTGCAGTGAGGGATTTGGATCTTTAATAATCTACGACAGTTTACATTCATTGAACAGTACGAATGATTAAATAATCCATATCAAACAGTCCCTTAAAAGTCATGTCTCGCTTTCTGTTTCAGGCTTAGGCACGCTTGCACTCACACTGTAAGCGTACCGCGCCTGAGCACAAGTGAACCGCGCTCAGGCCCACCTCTTCCAACCGGGCCAGGGCCACCCAAGTGAACCTTGCCTGAGCCCAATTCAGAGCACTCACACTTCTCAAACGATCCGGGAAATAGGCCTGGGTATGGTTCGGATAGCATAGTGTGAGTACGCCCTTTTTTTTCTTTTCTGCACTATTTGCAGCATATTTTTATATTCAGAATTTGGGTGCATGAGTTTGTCAAACTAATGTAGAGGTTTTCCTAATTTATTAGAGTTTTTCTATTTGCATATGTTTTCTCAACTTGCAGCATGTTTGAGCTCTCTTAACCACCGTAGCTAAACTGTGGTTCTTGGTGATGAATTAAATGCAAGTAAACTGCTACCAGCTCTTTAAATACTAATACAACACAAATGAAGTTCACACATGAAGAATGATTAATTTGTGCAAGAAACTTCACATTATTTACATTGATAATACTTTTTTAATATATATAATTATTTTTAGGAGTTTTTCACTTTTAATTGTAAAGGACGGCAGAAATTACAGACAGGAAAGCATTGGGAGCAGAGAGAGGGAAAGGGTTGGCAAAGGACCTCAAGCTGGGAATCAAACTCAGGTCACCGTGAGCACCACAGTGCTATATGTCAGCACACTTAACCACTAAACTATTGACGCTGACTTGATAATGCTTTTAATCAACAAGCTCAGCAAACATCCGAGCACATTCACAGTCTGGAGCACAAGCTTCCTGTTGCATAATGAACTCCCACATGAGCTGTTTGTTGATATTTATTGCTTGAGTTTCTTCCACAGAATGATTCTATCACCTCATTAGACCTCAATGTATCTTCAGAAGCCACATTTTTTATTTTATTTTGTGTTGCCTGTATAATGTTTTTTTGACTTGCTAGTCAATGACTGTTTACACTCAGAAATAAAAGTACAGGAACTGTCACTGTGGCAGTAACTTTTCAAAAGGTACTGTACATATTTGTACCTTAAGGGTCCATAATGGTACCTCAAAGGTACTTTTCAGGTACAATTGGATACTATTAAGTACCTTTGAGCTACCAGTGTGGACTCTTTGGACACAAATATGTATATTTTGAAAAGGTGCTGCCCCAGTGACAGTTGCCGTACCCAGGGGCGGATTTAACTAATAAGCAGGATAAGTGGACACGTAGGGCCCCAGGAGATCTGAGGGCCCCCAAATAAATACCTAGAAGTATAAATTATACCTATAAATTATATATAACATTATTTACTATCTTATTTTGTGTGATGAATGTCTAAAAATAAAAGTTTAATGTTTATTACATCCCCCACTCTCAGTCATGAAGAAGTCAGGCAGTCAAATTAGGTAAAGATTTAGTTTTAAAAATGAAATAGTTTATATATTTTAGTTGTGAATTCATTTTAAGAAAACAAATCATTTAAAAAGTTTTACAAGATCTATTACATGTTGTTATTATTATTTAGCATTATTTTGATTGAGTGATATAAGAAAAAAACTGCTAAATAAATCAATTTAAAAAAATTAATTTAACTGATTTAAAAATTAAAATTAAAATTTAAATAAATTTAATTTATTTAAAAATAAAGTACAAAAGGTGCATTTTAGAACTTTTGGGCCCCATGGCTAGAATTGCTTAGGGCCCCCAAATTGTTAAATCTGCCCCTGGCCGCACCTTTATTTCTGAGAGTGTATAAATCATCACATACCATAATTTTCAGCTACAAATCTTTTCTTTCTTTATTTTTATATTTATTTTTGAAAAACCTTCTTTACTTTTTTTAGCGCACATAGAGCACAATTCAAAGCCATCTAATACAATGTCTCTGCTCCAAAAACAGCTGAATGAATTTCAAAGTTTGACACAAAAATGACATTAACGCAAAAATCAACAAAAACACTGACAGCCTATGCCCATCCACATCTACATAACATTAACACAAGATGTGGGTCCTGTGGGATAGTAGGTGAAGCCATTTTTGTTGTGTGAATGGTGCTTTACTGGCAAAAACCACTACACCACTACAGTTACTTTGTACCTTAAAAGTGTGAAATGTGTTCCTTCAAGAATTATTTGAAGACATTTTGCTACTGTACAGTGTATCCAAAATGTGTCTATTTATTTTTAAGTAAATTTAAAACATTAAATAGATTTTTAAACAATGTTTTTTAAAAAGTTTATTTTTGTGTAATGCACCTTTTCCATTTACAAAAAAAAGAATAAAACACACTTTAACATCAATCAAAAGATCTATTTTTGCTTAACATTTCACAACACTTGACAAAAATGTTACAGAAATGCATTCTCACATGTACAACATAAACCTTTCTTTTCTCCTGTTTTCCCACAATATCTTTGTAAACTACTTAAAAGTAGATTTATTATACTTAATTTTAAAATAGAAATAGAATTATGCAAAAGTATTGTAACGAGATATGCACAATGTTTGATTAGTCTTACAATACTAAAATGTTTGCATCAACACTTTGCATAAGCAGGACTTGCCAGCTCACGTGCGTAGTGGAAAGCAAACGCCAAAAGGTACAGAGATCAATAATGAAACTGTATTTATCAGAAAAAGCTTACCAAATGTTTATTAAAAATGCCTTAAATGTTTAGTTTACAGTACCTATAGTTTTGTTTTACCAGTTGTTTTGTATTATAAAACTTAATAATTCATGTTTGTGAGTTTCTTAAAACATATGTTTTTTAAATTATGATTCATGTTTTGATACGAAAATTATTCATAAAATCCCTTTGCCTTTCCAGTAATATTTATTTTCATAGATATTGTAAAAAAGACGGAGTTGTCCAACACCTATGTACCTTTTTAAGAGAACAATTGTGTACCTCCATTTCAATTGTACCATAAAAGGTACAGAACTGTATCATAAGAGGTCTTTCCTGTACCATATAAGGTACAACTTTTACAAAGGTACAAAACTGTTCCTTAAGGAACATTTATTGTACCACTGTGTACCTTTTTTCTGAGAGTGTACCAATAAACTCAACCCAGCATTTTCAAAGTAACTTACTGGTATTACTGTTTGAAAGGGGCTAATGTTAACCATAAGTTTGCTGCAAGTGACAGATGGAGGAGGTATGCTAAATAAAAAACTCTTTTAATACACTACACAAATGTTACATTTAAAACCGATAGTAATTAGGTTACAAATACATTCAAAAAGTATTCAGATTCCTCAATAGATTCCTTATTTCCCCCTTATCAAACTAATGTCACTTTACAATCACATCAGCATGTGCACATTGTGAACACATTACTAGGTTAATAATGATTTAAGCTTTGGTGTAGATTAATATTTGTAATATCCTGCATCTGAGCAGTTATGTCACCCCTTTTCATGTCCTAACCTGTATCTGACTGCTCTGACCCTAATCTTACATTACCCTCCATGGGGAGACTTACTGGAGTCCAGCCAAACGGTGCATCTTAAATTACACACGACCTCCAAACGAACCAGAGCATCCATGCGGCCTATAGACTAGAGAATGTGTGGATAGTAACACATCTTGCATCTAATCGCTCTTGCTCACTCTCGGACACGGCCTGCATTAAATTCTGTGATGCTCAATCCTGCCCAAATCTGGGCCACTGGTGTAGCCAACACACACACACACACACACACACATGGACAGCCGTGACAGATTTAAAAATAAAAGATTAAATGTGAGTGGGCTGAAAAAACGCACGCCAAACATTCCCAAACACAGCCCACACACACGCCCACGCCCACGTTAGGCTTAATACCCATGAAGCGCAATACAGTCAGGGCAGGATATAAATGTGCTACTATTAATTAAATAAGTTATGCATAAAATCATGTGCAGTAATATTCTAGAGTTTGCTGTTTGTGCATTTAAAATATTCATCAAGACTATATTTGATGAAAAAAAGTACATTGTAAAGTAAATTATTGTTTAGAAATTAACTTATATATTAAAATATATCTTAAAATATATATTTATTCTTTTGATGCTCAAATTTTGAGTTGCCTTTCTCCGGTCTTATTTTCTCTTTGATAAAAGGTGTCAAGAGAAGAACATTATAATGAATCCCTGCTGAAAACTGACCGTTTTAATATATATATATCTTACTGACTTCACATTTTTGAACCATAGTGAATGCTGTCTACATTTGTAAAGCAATTGTTAAGCACGTCACAATAAAACAACCTCTCTGCTCATTATAGTCACAGATCGCACTTTTTCATTCCTTTAAACACATTTAAATCTGTTTTTAATCATTTTTATTCTTTGTTCTTTTATTTCTTATACTTTTTTTATTATTTTCTTATATCAGTCTTTTATACTTGTTTATGTAAAGCACTTTAAATTACCATCATGTATGATATGTGCTATATAAATAAGCTTGCCTTGCCTTGGTATATTAAAGAGTTCTTGTTACAGTTGTAAAACCTGTTACAGTTTTTAATATTATTATACAAAATAAACCATATATTTATCAAATGTGTTAATATACTGCACTTTATCTTGGTGCAGTATTACAGTGAAACAAATATGGCAAACTAAGCATGAACATCACCGTCTTTGCCATGCTGAGATGTATGCAACAATTGGTGTTAAAGCCCTTAACTCTCACCGTCCAAAAGGTGGGACATTTACAGTACATATTTAATCTTTTTTTTTTGTCTAGACCTGAACTAAAATGTAAATTTGCTAAAACGTATTATAAATATTATTACCATTCTGATCTTGTGCACACAGATGTGTGTGTTTGTGACTTTAATTTTGAAGTTTTTTATGTAGGGGAGCACAGGGTACAAGTGACGCGGGGTAAAATGTAACACAACGCTTTAAAGTATTTGCTCAGGGTTAACCATGGCATGTTTCCAAGGTTTTCACCACAGTGTCAGCAGACGTCTTCCCGCCAATTATTGAAAAAGTTTAGCAAAATTTGGATGAGAAACACAGGAGAATCAATTTTTGCAGCATAAAAGTATATATTTTTTTAGTCTATATTTTTTTCTTTAAAAAGAAATCTGTGAAAGTATGCTAGTAAAATCTTATATTGTTGTGATTACCATCTTCTGGGCTAAAAGATGAAACCATTTTGAAAGATTTAAAAAGCACACAGTGACTGCTAGCCAGCTTTGAGGTAAACTCGACACAGGTGTAAGGTGTTACAAATAAGCCACACACTGTTGAACACCAACTAAATAAATGAAAAAACATTTGAATTTTGAGTTTGATGTTGAGAACGTTTTATTTAAAATGTTTTAATAGAATAGAAAATATTTTATTGCTAATATTGCAAATAAATGCATTGTATAATAATGCAAATAAATCCAAATGTGTTTATCCAATAGATAAATAAATAAATAAACATACTGTGTTATGTAGAATAAAAAATAAATTGAGCTATATTGAGGAAAATTTGCTACTATTTAAAGTAAACTGGATTTAAATTAATTGTGTAAAATCTGCCTTTTTAAGCATGTGTTACAACCCCCTGTCTGTTACAACTTGCCCCGCAGGTGGGGTAAATAATAACATTTTTTCTCCTGGCACTTTTGGCAATACTGCACAGAAACCATAGGTCCGGCGATCATACAACTAGTGCTCATTAGCAGGAGAGGCCTGTCTGTTGTTGGTAAAAAAATAGGGTTTGTCTAACCTCATTACTTTGTTCATTATTTAGCCAAAACAAAAAAGTGTTACTTTGTGCCCCGCTCTCCCCTACTTCTAATATGGGTGCAAATTAGATGTCTCGCAACATTGTGATGATAACGATATGATATGCTAACAATTTAATATTGGTCTTCAAATTACTTCAAGTTTTTCAATTAATTGATTTAGTGGAATATTAATTGATTTATTGCTATTAAGATGTCATGTCCCTAATTTACAGAACTAGTCATTTTATTTACTCACAAATTCATCCCAATAAACATTCAATTAAACTCTGTAAGGACTATAAATTTATAAATAAATACTATTTTTTTCACACTTTACAATAAGTAATTTTTTGCCATTTTTTCTTCTGTTGAATACAAAAGAAGATATTTTGAAGAAAAATTAATACCTGTAACCATTGACTTCCATAGTAGAAAAAATTATAATAATGTGGAAGTCAATGGTTACAGGTTTTCATCTTTCTTCAAAATATCTTCTTTTGTTTTCAACAGAAGAAGAAAAATCATAAAGGTTTTGAACCACTTGAGAGTGAGCAAATTGTGAGTACATTTTCATTTTTGGTTGAACTATCCCTTTAATGTACAAACATGAACTAAGAACGTCCTTAAGCAGCATTGATTAAATGTTATTGTTCATTTAAACATTCATTAACACATTTTTTAAAATCCTAAGTTGTGCATGCTAACATTAGCTTGTTAAAATAAACTTAAACTGCTGCTCTGTTGAGGCATTCATGCAGAAGGTGTGCTGAATAAATGATAATACCAGAATGTGTGATTTAGTGGAAATATGAAGATAGACATGAATATGTGGAGAGCATCGAAATGAAACTGCATCTTAAAACACTGATGTAGGTACTCAGATTTTATACAAAGAAATCAATTTGTCAAATCATTAATCATTTGATCGATATATCAATCCATATAAATGTGTTGTTGTTACATCTCTAGACTCTCAGAAATACATTTTCTAAACAAAATAGTAAATTTTTGTGCCTAACAGGTCCTTAAAGTCTGCATAAACCGAAAGCTGCAAACGTTTTTCCTAAAGAAACAGAATAAAACAATGGGCGTGGCTTGTTTTTTACTGTGAGCTGATTGGATCGTAAAGTAGGCATTTTATTCTGAAATGAAAAGACGGTAAAGTCTAGATCGGATATTTGGTCGGCCGGAAGTGCGATATGCACATCAATATAGCTGCATCTTTTTATGACACTGTATAATAATAATTTATTATTTTTACAGTAATGTGACGGTTGGGTTTAGGGTTGGGGTGGGGGTGAGGGTAGGTGTTAAAAAATACAATTTATTGGGTAATTTAATAACATAAATAATACTCTGTACACCTACTGTTTTTACATTACTGTGACGCATACCTGTCAACATTGGGATGTGAAAATAAGGGATATGCCCACCATAATAAGCCCCCCTCCCCCCTCCCCCCTAAAAATCCCCAACTTACTAAATATGTTCTTCTGCAGCTGTTTTATTGTAAATAAACAGTTAAATGGTCAGTAACTTGTTTTATTATTATTTACAAAAAAATAGTGTACATTAGCAGCAAATACATTAGCAAACAGCTCAGCTTATTAAAATAATAGCTATTATAAAGAAATAGATCAAGTTATCAAATCTCATTAATCTTTTCTTCACTGTATAACTTACACATTCTGATTAAAGAGCACCGAATGAATGTCATTTATTTGGATTTTTGTTAGATTACATTAAATAATAGGTGTCACTTTAAAAATGCACACATCTAACATTATAATAATAGAATTTGATTAATAATAGAATAACAGTGCTTTCCTAACTGTTTATGCTCATTTAGGGCAAAATTAGTTGTGTTTGAGAAAAAAAACCCACCAGGATCGACATCTTTAGATGTTATTACTATTAATTATGTGTATATGTCTGTTCAAACACGCACCCAAAACCCAGACTTTCGCTCCGCTTCAAATCCCGTGTACAGAATCTGTTTGGGAAACAGTGTCTATTCACCACTATGGAGCGCGTCAGCGGACAGCCACGTACCACTATATGATTGTTTTAAAGTTAGCATAGAAGGGGTGACGGCACCTGTAATATATTTTACCGTTTTTATATTTATTTCAAAGTGTTATCATGCCTAAATAAAATGAAAGCACAGAACAGACTCACATTTAAGAGCAAGAGGCGGCCCCTGATGGTTCAGCAGTATGGGCTGTGTATAGGGAGAAACGTGGGGAATATGGGAAATTTTATAAAAACTTAAAATTGACAGTTGGAGGGGAGTGGTTAAGCATGTTAGCCCCGCCCAATACCTTAGACAGATGTAATCTGAGAATTTAACTGAAAACAAACAGGAAGTGTATTTTTTTAAGATTTCAATTTTAGATTACAAAAGTTAACCATTTTTTGTGAGTTAACAAAGACAAAATGTTAGATTTGAGTTCATGTCTGCTTTAAAGGTATACTAATAACTAAATAGGACAAATGTCAGGGGTGTTGCAAGACATAAAGCTCTACTGAAGCACCACAATAAGATGATCATCATATTATACAAACTTTAGTTTTGTCGACTTGCAAATCTCACTGCGTGCCGACACCTCCACATAAAAGGCTACAATGCAGCTATTATTATGTATGAGGGGAGGGTATTGTTTTGGCATGCATGTAAACAACTTTGATTAACACCGGAAGCAGGAGCGGTGAGACGCATGTGTATGGTTTTCTGCGCGTCAGTTTGTTTTCGATTAAAATACATCGGTTTCGCAAGCGTTGATTCAGTTGTACATAGAGAATTAACGTCTTACAGCTCTTAACTGTAACTCAAAGCATTTACTGGGGCACTGGTGATTTTTACTGGGGCATGTGCAACAGTAAATGAGGTCTAGCAACAGCCCTGACAAATGCATAACTCATCGTACCTTAAATGTACAAAACTGTATCCTAAAGATACTAATGTCCACCTGTACAATACAAAAGTGTACCTTTAGAAAACCACCCCATTGACAGATTTTGTACTTTTATTTCTGAGAGTGTCACTTCTAATCCCTCAATTTTGTTGGCACATCTCTGCTTCTGCATCTCTGCTTTGTATCTTTACCCAAACAAAGCACGAAAAAGTGATAAAGCACATGTTAAACCATTGCAATGTTCATCTTGGCACCAGCTGTTAACGTCCCCATCTTTGCAAGAGTTACTCCAGAAAATGTGCTTTAGTGTTTAGCTTTTAGGTGCCACTTCAGTTTGGTATCATTCAACAAAGCTCTGTTGCTACCACCTCAACAAATGCAGGCATTTTTTTCATTACATGTCGCTGTTGGACTGCTTTCAAATTATTACAGAGTTGACAGTTTCACTGCACATTCCTCACTGCTTACAAACACCTGCATGACATTGAATCAGGCATCATATTACTGATGTTCGGGATCGGTTCAGGACATCTCTTGTTTTGTGTGTAAAACAGTATGTACTGATGTTGTTTCTATTGAATAATCCCACAGAAAGGATGGAATTATTCAGAAAAGAACTTTAGAGATTCTGTCATATATCAAAAGGGAAAATGCGAACGACATGCCTGAAAGATTTTAATTGTATTGTTCTTTTGTCAGACGCCTTTTATTGAGTGAGATAAAACATAATTGTCTCTGCGTGATGTGCAAAGACCCAAAACAAAAGCATGACGGGGTGAAACTCTTGAGTAGGAGTGCTGATGTTCTGTAGAGATAGAGTGGGGATAAGACCAAAGATGTTGACATAATGTAAGGCAGATGAAAAATGGCCCAAACCCACACACACACACTCAAAAATGTCTTACATAGTATATTGTGACATGACAAAAGACTCTAAAGCTCAGTGATGGCAATGACATGATATTGGAGAAAGGTGAACCCTCACAAACAATAAATCCTCAGTTGTAGAAGTACAAGTATAGGTCTATGATGGTATCAGATTTTCTTTTTGCAATTAAGTGCTTTTATCACGATGTACGGTATTATTACGATATTGACTTAAGCTGCAAAAATAAGTTACTTTACCAGGTATAATAACAAAAAATACTTAATGTATTGATTTATTGTATTCACATGCAGTAAAACAAATGTTTCAATCACATTAAAGTTTAAAAGTTTATAAAAATGTATTAGTTTATTATAATTAAACACATTATTAGACATCAACTTAGAAATGTAAAAAAGCTTTTGTACTTTTCATTAGGCTAGCATGATGCTGGGAAAATTTGCGATTTTGATGATGTTGAGTGTTGTGATGATATTTTTGTTGGCTGTTGTCATTTTTCTCTTTTGTCTAGGTTCACTTATCAACTTAGCACCTACTGCCTGGCACATAAAATGAACTTAATGTATTGCACTTCTCTGCGATATGAATATTGCATATTAGCTCTATAGTAATAATTTTTCAATATATTGTGCAGCCATTTATTCATTCATTTATTTTCTTTTCGGCTTAGTCCCTTTATTAATCAGGGGTCGCCACAGCGGAATGAACCGCCAACTTATCCAGCATAAGTTTTATGCAGCTGATGCCTTTCCAGCTGCAACCCATCTCTGGGAAACACCCATGGACTCTTATTCACAAACATACACTACAGACAATTAAGCTTACCCAATTCACCTATACCGCATGTTTTTGGACTTGTGGGGGAAACCGGAGCACTTGGAGGAAACCCACACCAACATGAGGAGAACATGCAAACTCCCCACAGAAATGCCAACTGACCCAGCCGAGTCTTGAACCAGCAACTTTCTTGCTGTGAGGCGACAGCACTACCCACTACGCCACCGCCAGCAGCGGTTCATGACCAGAGTAACTGGGGGGGCCGGGCAGGAGCCACTTGTACTTTTTAAGGGCACACTCTAACATACATCACAAAATACTTAAACAATTATTCGAAGTCATTGTTTTCATTTCAAAAATCACTCTGCAGTCTTCATAAACCAGCTAATTAAATAACTTAAAATCAAGATAATTTTCCATGTTCATTTATTTGACAAGTAACTTTGAATTGTAGCAGGATAACACATTTCTAACAATCAAGTACATCAAGGCACATTTTTGCACCTGTAAGCTTTAACAGACGCGGTTGAAGTCAACTTTTTGACTTAAAAAAAGTATATATATTTTAAGGTCAGTATTATTAGCCTCCTTAAGAATTATTGACTGTCTACACAACAAACCAGTTATACAATAATTTGACTAATTATTCTAACTTTCCTGGTTAACAAGTCTTTAAATTACACTTTAATCTGAATCAAAGACTACAGAATACTTAAAGGGACTTTGTCTGAATACAATTTGCTAAATCTTGCAAAATAACTAAAATATTATGCACTGACTGTCACCATGGGAAAGATATTTTAAAAAGTAGCTATTGGAAATTAAACTATTATGTTTAAAAACGTGTTGTAAATAATCATGTGTTTGAGGACTTGTGCTTGATGTCACAACTGAAAACAAAAATGAATATAGCAAAACTAAACGAGTTAAATATACTTTTACATGAGCGTGACTGAAAACTAAATTGAATCATTGTGTTACATCTGTTTTACGGTACTTGCCGACTGTTTGTAAATTCAAGACTGCATTTCCCGAATGTAAAACTATGTACACTCAATGTCTGATTAATTATAGCCTCTGCATAGCCAAGGACTTCCTATATTAAAAGTGTTAAAATCACTATTGAAAACAAAAGTCTAATATAATCAACAATGGACATTTTGATAGTTTTTCACAACATGAACATGACTGAATCTTTTTATTACTTGTGTCAATTTGGGGGTTAACTTTTGACGAATGCGGGGAACTGATGCGCACAGCACCATCACTGACAGAGAGAGCAAGTGTGTGTGACACCGAGAGCGTGCGAGAGAGGCCTCAGTCAGTATTGCAAGATTGGGCGGTTTCGACTTCCATTGCATGCATGTATGTGCATTTCTGCGGGTTTTGAATAGTTTTGGGCTGTAATCAGTTAGCTACATCTGGCAACACTGGTCTCAGTCGATGGCTGATCTTGCTTCTCCGTGGCGTTTTGACACAAAAATATGCGTGATATTATTGATATTTAGGGGGGCCAGAGGGGGGCCAAGCTTTTTGACACCCCCCTAGAACCGCCACTGGCCACCGCGCTGCCCCTTGTGCAGCCATACTTTTTGTTAAATTAACTAATGTTAGCTATTTGAGCCTTATTTGCACATTGGTTATGTACAATAACCCTATAAATAGTCACAGAATTTTCTATCAGTATTTCAACATGTAGTAGGCCAGATTAACATGTTAAAGTTAGGCATGAGATGATAACCAGTTTCAAGGTTTACCATGGCTTGGAAAAGTCACGGTTTTAAAACTGCTAAATTGTTTTTCTGTTGTGTATACAGTTTTTTTTAAGGCAACGGTATATCCAGCAGCAAAGGACCATCCGCATAAAAAGCTACTGGTCAGCCCATGATTCAGTAAACATTTGAAAAACAAATCACTTCTGCACCTACATCTAAGCATGCTGTAGACCTGAACAGTGCAGTCACTTACTTTATATTCACAGAAAAGATCCAAATATGCCTTGTCAAGTGGAAAGAAATCTGTGTTTTTGAAACGAATTAAGAGAGCAGATGTCAATAACTTATTTAAATTATTTAGCCTGACATGTTTACTGTTAAGTTGGTGGTTCATTCTGCTGTGGCGACCCCAGAACAATAAAAGGACTAAGCCGAAAAAAAAAAGAATGAATGTTTATTGTTCCAAAATATTTTTCAAAACATTTGTTTAAAGAACATATTTTAGAGTAGTAACCACAATACCGTGGTAAAGTAATATTTTAATCCAAAGCTATCATACCATTAGATTCTTATTCCAGCCCATTTTCCCAGTACTGGGTTGCAGTTAGAAGGGCATCCGTTGCGTAAAACATATGCTGGATAAGTTGGCAGTTCATTCTGCTGTGGTGACCCCTGATTAATAAAGGAACTAAGCTGAAGAGACTGAATGAATTAATTTTGAAGGGCCCACAATATCAATATTGTGCATGTTCATTATCACAATATATAACAAATTATTAAGTATCTGCATATGTCTAAGTACAAAAAGGACACAAATAAGGGCTGGAATGAGTTTGTATAGATGAAAGGTCAAAAGAGAGAAATAGAGAGAGAAAGAAAGAGTTGAAAAAGAGAGACTTGGCCTCAGAGAGTCCCAGCATGCTCGGCTAGGTCACAGTGCAGTAACCCGAGTGAGAAAGATTGTGCTGAATCAGATGGCATCTCTGAAGGTGACCCTTCATCGCTCCCTTCCGCGTTCTCTCTCTCTCTCTCACCACCAGCCGCCTTTTTCTTTCCTTTCACCCCGCCTCCTCATCCGTTCTTCAATCCCATGCCCCTATTTCTCTCCCTCCTCAAACATGTCTTCCATCCCTCGCTCTTCTGCTGGGCTGATATTGATCCCTGCAGTCCTGTCTCTCACCGCCTCGGTGCAGTCAACGGCTCAAGGCTGTGTGCAGTTTTCTTGTAACAATTTTATAGCAACACACTTATGGCCACCCTGCTATCAATATCCATATAACATGGACCTATCCATCACCGTTCAGATTTATATTTGTGTTGTCCCAAGCAACAGACATGTCAAGGTCCATTTGGCAAGGATAATGAAGCAAGAGAGGGACTACAGTCCAGGTATTGACTCTTAGGTTAAATGGCGGGAACATAAAGAACAGTACAATCTCAACTGTGCCGCGCTTCGATGACCCGGGTCAAGATATAAGTGTTCAAACAGTTTAGTTCATTGATTGGAGTGTTATGATAGTTTTGCTATTCTTTTTGCCCTTAGGGGTAATTGGACCTTGTCATTTATCATTTGATGTGCTTAAAGAAAACATGAATTGAGAAATCAAATTTCCCTTGATATTTTGACATATAGGAGTACTATTACTATTACTATTACTATTACTATTACTATTACTATTACTATTACGATGTACTATTAAAAAGCATCCTATAAGTTTTGGAACTCGAAACTTACTTATTAGGCAAAACACTTGAGATATAACAAACTGCAAGCCAGTTGCAAATCAATTTAGATATGTGTTTAAAAATAAAAACTATAAAGATAGAGAAATGAATGAATTAAAACTAAATGTCTTTAGAAAGGTTTATGGGATATTTTTGTTTATCTTGACATTTCATTTAACTTCATTGGCATCTCGTTCAGCTCATCTGGTGTGCTTCACATAGCAGGTTTTTACAAAACTAAAGTCAGACTATTCTGTTTTTTCTTCGAATTTTAAAATTACAGTCAAATTTAGATTAAAAGCTCTTCATGCTTCAACTTGAGTTGCCTCTATTTAAAATGGAATGATAGCACAGTCTTACTTTGTTTATATCAAGACATTTCTTTTATTTTTACAAACCTAATTTGATTTGTCTGTCTGAAATCAAAATTTACAATGTTTATTGTGCATGTACAGGTTGTAATTCTTTAGAGTGATTAATTAATCTGTTAATCCACTCAAAAACTGTTTGTTTAGGTAATCTTCGATCAAAGTCAACTTGCTTCCGCATTTAGAGTGTAAATCTTTCTCTGTTGATGTCAGTTTGATGGCTTTAGCTACAATATTCTTAACCATGTATAGCTCTTACTATTAGTTTCCAACGAGGAAAGAAAGGGAAGCCCATGAAGAAAGTCCCACCCCCTACTTCATATTTTGTTTCAATTGGAAGTACATAAACAAACTGAAATAAAAGTAAAACTTTTAGTTCACGCAGACTTTAACATTTCAATTTATTTCTATTATATATCAATTTCACAAAAAACGTGCAGCAACAGCCTAATAAATGGACACATTTTCATTTACTGTATGTTCTCTAATAAAAACAAAAATCGAATAAAAAAATTGTGAGAAAATCAAATCATCAAAATAGGAAATTGAATTGGAGTTCAGTGAATTGTTACAGCCCTACCAAGGCTGGGTCTATAAATGATATCATATCGAATCACGATCAAATTTATGTCAATAATACTGAGCTTAACGTGCTGCAAATTAAGAAAACACATGCAATTACAAAAAATGCTAACAAATTAAGAAAAGTTCTTCATCTGTTTGACAGCACACGTGCTGCAAAATCCTCATAACACATACACATTAAAAAACGTGTGGCATTTTCTCACAACACAAAGAGAATGAAGCACAATGGAAATTTTTTAAGGGGACTCAAAAAACGTGACGGACGCTGCTGTGCTGTGACTATCGCTCAGTAAAGTTGTAGATCATCTTTGAAAGGTGAGTTTTTGTTTGTTTATTTTAATATCCCGATTCCCTTGTCTTTAGTATTTATTAGCCTAAATAACCATAACATAAATAGACAGGTCCATCACGTTTTAGGGTTTCCTTGAAACATTTCCATTGTGTTGTGAGAAAATGCAGTGCATTTTGTAAAATGTTTGTGTTGTGGGAAAATGCAGCAAGTTTTATTCATTGTTTGCATTGTGTGAAAATGCAGCACATCTTTTAAAAATGTGTGTTTGCGCTGTGAAGATTTGCAGCACGTGTGCAGTCAAACGGATGAAGATCTTTTCTTAATTTGCTGACTTTTTTTGTAATTGCAGGTGTTTTCTTAAGCTCTCTCTGCCACCATACGAAAATGATGATAAGCTATGAACATTTTTACATGATATCGATCTAAGAGCCAATCACACTGCAGACTTATGCAACAACAGAAATCTGTAATTGTGTTGATATTAGAGATATGCTACATCACTCAGTATTGTTTTGTGAGCTCGATTCACTTTTTTTTGCTGTCACTTTTATTTGCTGTTAAACTGTTGTTTATTTTAAGTATTTGTGTTTTTACCATTTTTTATTAAGTGAAACATTTATTTTAAAATATTTCTGTAATTGTTTATTTTTTGAAAATGCAGTAGGTATATTTTTGTTTGTGTACTATATATGCTGTCAGTTACAGTTCTTCAGAATATTATATTTTATACTGTATACCAAAAGAATATTACAGAAAATCGGAATCTGTCTCATCAGAAAAAGATTGGTCTACTAATAAATAATTCCCTCTTTAGACAGCCCATTGGTTTGTGCATGCAAGGTGATACATAAGACACACAAACAGTATTGTTCATGCGACAAAAATTATGCATTTGAAGTTGTTGCACTGCCATCTTTATAATCCGGACACAACGTCTACTCCAGACATGACATTTTGTTGAGCTGCATAATAGAGCTACACTGATACTGAGGAAAAAAATGCATTACAACATTTCCTTTTTCTGCAATGTATATATTGAGATATAAAAATAATTTTACCATATAACTTGAATAGATCTTTTTGAAAAGAATTTCAAATTTTACACTGATTGGAATGATTCTGTAAAGTAGTTACATCTGTATAAAATATATAATAAACTGATTACATGTAAACAAATACAGTGGAGGGAAGATAAGAGAAATAAACACTAAACAGTGTTTTTTCTGAGGAGTCAAAGTGTTCAGACAAATAAATTTAATAATCAAACGTAAAGCAGCGCTTTATTCATCATATAAATAACTGAATTCAATTAACTTTCCTCAAAAGTAATTTAGTTTCTTTTCAAATTCTTAAGACTCTCATGAAATACTTAGTTACAGGTCCTAAAAACACATGTAAATGATAAACTTTGACTGTATTCATGCTTTTACTATGCTATGGTTAAAATTTTGTAGCCATAGCTAGCCGTTTTAAGTGAATACTTTTGGCGTTGCCACCTTTTCATATATATTTGCATTATATTTGCATGCTTTTATGTTTGGCTGAGCACCAAGTTGAGATTGATATGAATGATTTTCATAAATTATTTTTGATGCTAATGCTCAAACCATAGATTTTGCAGACCTACCCCATATAGCATCTTGCTACAAAAGCTATAGATACTGTCAGCAATGCACATGAGAAAGTGACCAAAGCAAATCCATTTCTCCTATTGTCAGAAGTAGCACAAGTGCTTCAGGACAGAAATAGCAGCAGACATTAGTTTATGTCACTTCACATAGTGCTAGCCCGATCTCTATTTCAACCTAACTATTTTATGTATAAAAAAATTTATAAAATCTATAAAAAATTATTAAAAAGTGGCTAATTCATACAAATGTGTACTATGTAATAGGAACTAAAATGTATGATTTTTCAGATTCAGGTTTACTTTAAAAAAATGCTGGATTCCACAATCAATTTGTGTTCGGACAACATTAAGGAATTAACTTATTAGTTTTTACAAATTTAAATGGATGGAACATAAAACTATTAGATTGCTCCCGCCATAAACTCAACAACACGCAGCTGAATAATTTAATTGAGTGTATGCGCTTAAAGTTGACTCTTTACTATCCATTTTATGCTTCCCACGACAGCTCACTACATGCCAGTACAATACAGTGCACAGTAATAATTATTCGTTGTCAATTATCACAGCATTAAAGGTGTAGTTTGTAAGTTTGACACCCAGTGGTTGAACTAGGTATTGCATGCCTTGTTCAAAACACACGCAAGCGCAGGTTGCCAGGTTGATGACATCAACAGAAGTGTGCCACACTATAGAGCCTAAAGGTTGGTTTAAGGATTTAAATCGTGTTCTAAATAAAAGCAATGGTACACGATAGAAGGAATAATTTCAATATTGAAAGGAGTTTTTGTTCTAACCAACAACTGAAATTTTTATTTAAGAAACGGCTTCTATTTCTTGCAGCTGAACAACAGAAAACTATGACAATGCTCACCTCAGGTACACCTCATGTGCTTTATTCAGTGTTAAATGTGAATAAAGTGAGTTTGAATGCCATTTTACTTGACATTGATTGCCACACTACTGAAAGCAGCAGCAGATAGTTCACCTCAGATCTTGAAAATAAAATAAACTGTTTGAAATTGCACTTCAGAACTGTAACTCACACAAACCAACACGTATCAGTGATTCAGCATGTACATTTATTAATGTTAAACAGGTTTAATATGTATTAATTAAAATGTAATTTTAATTGATTGGAGTTCAGTAAGTGCACATATTCTGTGCTTCAGAATGACTGTATTTAAATTTCTGTTGTGTTTTGTCTGGTGCAAACAGCCAAATTGCTTATTTCTACAAATCTGCTCACGTATTGCCAGGACATGGAGTTACAATGTAACCTGCTCACACCTAATATTTACGTTCATAATATTTATATTATTTTCTAGTTAATAACCACCTCACATGAAACTCTGAAACTGCATCTTATCTCGGAGGCTGCTGTCCACCAGAGTTCATATTTCCATCGTGGGCGCATACTTTGAGAGCCTATCTGACTGAATGAATAAAACATGTGGTTTACCACCAAGGCAACCTAGGGTGCTGAAATATAATTGGCTAAACTGGCAGTGGGCAGGTTAAAAGAACCAAAACAAAGACAGCGTTCCGGCAAAGAAAGGACATTTTTAAAAAGCAGAATATCTGACTTTAGCACTGTTATTCAGATAAACAAGAATGTTCACTTAGCATGTTTCAAAAATATCTGCAAACATATTATGGTATTTTTACTTTATAAGAGTCAAAAACATACAGCACCTTTAATCGTTTCAGCTTGTGTCCATGGGTGAGAACAGTTTGAATATTTATTATCGTTAACTTTCAATTTCCCATACTGCAAATTCACTGCTAAGTGAAAGAACAGGACAAATGGTGGGAGAGGGCCTTTGGATGTAACTGGCCCTAGAGCCTTTTAAAGGGCACCTATGGTGAAAAATCTACTTTTCAAGCTGTTTGGACAGACATATGTGTAGGTATAATGTATAGACCGTCATATTGGGGTGATATAACACACCCAGTCCTTTTTTTTCAATTTATCAACATAAAAACGGTGGACCAATTGGAGTGGTTTTGAGATCGACCGCAATTTAACGCAGGAGTGTGGTCCCCCCGCCCACCGAATTGATTGACAGCTGCGTATTAACATGTCTCCATAGTAATGTGTTATAATCATATCCACAAGACAGGACGTGTGCAAATCAACCATAAATAAAAGGTCTGTTCAGTTTGCTAGGATCATCAATCATCATCAAATGTGATCAAGAGTGAGTTTCATAAGTTTAAAATGTTTTAAAACAGTGCATGTGTGTAATGAATCACAGCGATTTACTTCAGCTTCATCACCACAGCCGCATGTCAGTACAATTGTAAAAGAAGACGCTTCAATCCCGGTTTGAGTACGTTAAATCAGGTTTATTTTGTACATTACGTAGCAGATATCCATACAGCAGTGGATATTAGCCTGTATTCTGTCACATTTGCGTGCAAAGACAGTGCAAAGCTAAACGCGCGCGCTGTATGATTGTGCGTGTGTGTCTGCACTGTGTGTGTGTGTCTGTGTGTGTGCGTAAACTTTGTAACGACTTTGTGTGTGACTCATCCTGCAGCTCCACACAACAAATGCATCAAATAATCATTGGTAAAGGTCTTACTGTAGTTTTTCCTCACAAACGTTACATGAGATCTGCTTCCTTTATGTCTAAGTCAGTTGTCTGAGGCAGCCGAGGGCGGAGACTGAGGCACGATGACAGGCACGTGGGAACGGTGGGCGGGGAGGACTAGCCTTAAAGGCCCAGTACACAAAAACAGCAAAAATCTGCTGAGAGCTATAAAACACAAACTAGTGAAAGGTATAATAAATAATCTGATGGGTGTTTTGAGCTGAAACTTTACAGACACATTCTGGGGACACAAAAGACTTGTATTAAATCTGGAAAAAGGGGTAACCTAGGTGCCCTTTAAGTCATAAATTGTCCCTGCACCAAACCCGCCTCTAAACATAACCATCACTGGGGAGTATGCACGAATAAGACCTTATGGTTTCATTTGATTTAGCTTCTAAATTAAAAAGGTATGAACTGTTGTGGGGTGGAATGGTGGCTAAGGAGTTAGCACAGTTGAATAGTCTTTAAACTAAATTGGTCATAGTGTGTGAATCAGTGTTTAGGTTGTACTCTCACTGCTGGGTTGCGGCAGGAAGGGAATTTGCCAATAAAACATATGCCAGAGCAATTGGCGGTTCATTCTGCTGTGGCGAACCCTGATAAAGCAGAAAATAGGATAAAGAGAAGTGAGTAAAACTGTTGTGAGATCATCCATCAAGTTTAGACACAATCAATCACTGATTATAAAGATTATTTTGCCTCTATCAGTTTTGTGTCACAATGTTTAACATTATGAAAGTGTGAATGAATTTTATTTTTCATGAAGCTCCAAATATCCCAAGAAAATGGGCGCTATTGTAATAATCTAAGTGCATGGTCTGAAATACATTACACAAGTAAAACATGGTCTAAATAGTTTTTGAAGGAAATCTTGTTTGGGTGATAAATGGACGTTTGTGACAATTATAAGATTATACAATTTTGAAAATGGTCATGACCCTTAAACATGACAAGACACTTTAAAAAATAATAATTCTGTCATCATCGACTCTCAATTGACATTCCATTAGTTTCAAGGATACAAAAGGAAATGTAAGTCATCAAAAGACAAATACGTCAATAAATAAATCAATAAATTAAATATTCATGAAAAAGAAAAGGAAAAATCTTTTAAATATCTTGTTTAAAGCACTTGACTAGTTCTAAGAAATGTACTCTGTGAGAGGGTTTTTAAAACTTTTAAGGAACAAAAAAAAAGTTTAAATTCAAAATTAAGCGTTTCAAAAAAAAAAAAAAGTCTTAAATGCCATGCATCTAAAATGGCAATCTTATTTTTTTCCTAATTCATTCATTCATTTTCCTTCAGCTTAGTCCAGGGGTGTCAAACTCAATTCCTGGAGGGCCGCAGCCCTGCACAGTTTAGTTTCAACCCTAATTAAACACACCTGATCATACTAATTGAGTGCTTTAGTCTTGTTTGATACCTACAAATAGGTGTGTTGAAGCAGGGCTGGAACTAAACTCTGCAGGGCTGCGGCCCTCCAGGAACTGAGTTTGACACCCCTGGCTTAGTCTCTATTTTAAAGGTCACCACAGTTGAATGAACCGCCAACTATTCCAGCATATGTTTTATGCAGCTGATGCCCTTCCAGAGGCAACCTAGTATTGGGAAACTTATCCCTAATCGTATTAATATAATTATTTATTGATTTTTTCAGGATAAAAGTTATTCTTTATATTTAATAGAAATATTTTACAAGTATTCTACAAATATAACTTTATAATTTGATAAACCAATTCAAATATAATTATTCATATTTTTTTTTTACTTTTTTATTTATAAAATATAATTTTGGTATGACACTGTTCTTGTTTTTTTTTATATAAAAAGGTCAAAATAAAAATGTAGAGACCTTGACATACTGCAAGTGTGCTAGATACTGTATAACATATTTCATAGCATGACTTTGAATGAGTTAGTAAAATAAGTGCATGGCAAAACATTTAATAATCGTGATTAACCGCATCCAAAATAAAAGTTTGTTTTGATATAATATATGTGTGTGTACTGCGTATATTTTTTATGTAAATAGAAATACACACAAGCATGCATATATTTGAGAAAATTTACATTTAGCTTTAAAATATAGACATATATGATACAAATTATATAAATTAAATATATATGTAAAAAAATATCTATAGTTTTGTTTCTATATGAGAGGTGACACAATGGCTCAGTGGTTAGCACTGTCACCTCACAGCAGGAAGGTCGCTGGTTCCAGTCCCAGCTGGGTCAGTTGGCATTTCTGTGTGGAGTTTGCATGTTTTTCCCATGTTGGCGTGGGTTTCCTCCGGGTGCTCCGGTTTCCCCCACAGTCCAAACACATGTTGTATAGGTGAATTGAAGAAACTAAATTGGCCGTAGTGTATGTGTGTGCATGTTAGAGTGTATAGGTGTTTCCCAGTACTGGGTTGCAGCTGGAGGGGCATCCACTATGTAAAATATATGCTGGATAAGTTGGAAAATTAATGATGAATGTTTTTATATCCGTGTATATCACATATACATAATAAATATATATAATACACACATATATTATGTCAATACAACCTTTATTTTGAATGTGATTATTCATGATTAATCTTTGCCCAGCACTAAAATAAATAAATACATATAAATAAGATTAGAATAATATTTTTATATTAAAAAAATGAAAAATGTCATTTAAAAATTTGCTTTTGTTTACATCACACTTTAACATAAAGAAAAAAGCAACATGAACACACTAAAAAGATCTATTAAATGCATAAAAAAGGCCAACATTATCAAAATTAGAATAGAATGTTCATTTTTAGTCGAGCATTGAATATTTTAAATCCGACTCTTCCTTTGTAAACGACCTTCTCAATTCCTCAAACAATATGACTGACACAGATCCCATTAGACATCAGACACTGAATGAGCTGAAACAGATTAGCAGATTGTGACGGCATTGCAATGCAAACAGTGAGCTCAAAAAGAGCTGAATTATCTAGCAGTGCTGTCCTACAGAGAAGGGTAAACTGCAGCATCCACACATCTCTCTCTCCTTCAACCACACCTCAACACATCACCTTGAATATGCATGAAGTGAGGTGTGGACTGTGCATATCATCATCCAATTAACAAGCACACACACACACAATACATGCTCTGTGCAGAGGATCAGAATCATCTCATTAGCAGACGCTCAGCTATCAGATCAACTCAAAGCAAGCAACATTCAGACAGCTTCAATAAGAAGATTAGAAGTAATTGGCCAGGAGTTGGATTGGTAATTTAGCTGAAACGGAGAAGGTGAGGGGAGGGAAATGTTTGTATGTCACCATATGTTCGCACACACAGAGGCTGTAGTGTAAAGTGGGTGTTTCTCATGGGTTCGGGATGAGGAATATTGCAATTGTTGCTTTCTTCAGGCTTCTCTCTCTTTCCCCTTTCTGTGTCTCCTAGTAATGAATGATTCATACCTAGAATAACCTTGACTTCTCTCTGAGCCTACAGCAATGCACTGTTGTGAAGTGTGGGTCATAACATTCATTATTTCAGAAGCAGATGAGGACGGACACACCCAAACATACACACACACACACACACACACACACACACACACACACCTCATGAATGCAGCATCTGCCGGTTTCCTCATACAGCGGTCACATACAACTCATTGTGACTTTATATTACATAATCATTACATTTACACGTGCATGGTTTCTGAGAGTTGAGATGAAACTTGATGAAGTGCAAAGATGAGACATGACATGCGAGACAGTTTGCATCACATCCATTCAAGAAAGCCACAAACTAACACAATTATAGCATCAACGATAAATGTTACATTCATGCAATAAAATAATAATAATAATGATGATGATAATATTAATATTAATAATAATAATCATAGATAAGCGTATATAAAAGTTAAAGATATTCAGCCTATGTGTGTTGGATTTTATATTACTATCCATAAAGCTTATTAAATATAAGTGGTATTCAAATATAAGTGGTACATGACTAATTTTATATATGTATATTTAAAAATAATCTGTTAGTGAATATAAGACACTCGCAAATTACTTACATTACCACAAATAATGGTTATTGAATGTATAATAAAGTACTATGAATTTTTTTAATAACAAAAAAAATTACAGGTCTGTTGTATCTTTATCAAAGATTTTGTTTTTAAAAATATTTAATATTATATAAACAAAGAAACTCTTAATTATCAAATGAATAAAACTGAAAATTGGGAAATTGTTCTGTCAATGACCCAATGTTGACAGGACAATTTGACATTTAAAACCAGATAGATAGATAGATAGATAGATAGATAGATAGATAGATAGATAGA
>CAIGQZ010025690.1:2417727-2502897 GCA_903798205.1 Danio tinwini
TGTGTGTGTGTGTGTGTGTGTGTGTGTGTGTGTGTGTGTTTCTAATTGGTGTTTTGTGTGGTTTTGTTTCTGGTTTGTGTGTAAGTCTGTGTATGGAGGCTTGTGTTTGATTTCTCAGTGGAGATGTTGGAGATGTGTGGTGAATATAGAGCTGATGTCTGTTCTCATTCAGTCCACAGAGGCCGACTATGAGCGTGTGCCCGTGGAGGCTTATGGATTGGCCATGCTGAAGGGAATGGGCTGGAAGCAAGAAGAAGGAATCGGTCGCACATTTAAACAGTAAGGGCCTGAGGAGAGATGGAAATATTAGCTGCTGCTTTTGACATTTTAGTTAGCTTTTTATATGCATTTCTTTTTTATTGAATGACTCTGAGAATATTTAGATGTTCTCAAAGCCTATGTTAAAAAATCCATTAGCTAGTCATACCCATCATGATAGTTATTATATTATATTATATTAGATTATATTAATTAATCATATTATATTAGATTTTAAATTTTCTTTTGACTTTTCTTTTAACTTATATAACTTGTAACGTATAACTTCTCTGTTGACCTCTGTTTGACGGCTTCAGTCACAATATTCTTAACCATGCTCCTCTAACCATTGAGCATTTCCGTTCATTTGGACGTGCATTAACATACTGAAATAAAAGTCTCTGCAA
Source organism: Danio tinwini (assembly GCA_903798205.1). Lineage (NCBI taxonomy): Eukaryota > Metazoa > Chordata > Actinopteri > Cypriniformes > Danionidae > Danio > Danio tinwini. The sequence goes on from CAIGQZ010025690.1 coordinate 2,418,393, forward strand.
CTTCCAATTCACACAGACTTAAAAGCCATTTTACAATGACATTTCAATGTACTTTTGTTATTTTTGTCCCTTGAAAGTAATTTTTTTCTAAAGCTGTTATATATAATGATTGTGTAAACAGTGGCAATAATTGGTCTTAAAATGACGCTGTTACTTATCGCATACATTTTTGTGTCTGTCACAACAAAAATTATTTATCATAATGGGAAAAGTTAATAAAAAATAGTGGTAGTTAATGAAATGTTTGTTGCATTAAATAATTTGTACTTACATTATTATAATCACAAACGCAGGGAGAACATTTAAACTCCACACAGAAACGTCAACTGACCCAGCCGAGGCTCGAACCAGCGACTTTCTTGCTGTGAGGCAACAGCACTACCTACTGCACCACTGCGTCGCCATTATTAATATTGATTAGTTTATTATTATTAGTTGTTTTATATTAAGTAAATCAAAATATGTAATTTTTTGGCAATTAATTGAAATAGGAAAAGATTTATACAGTTACTTAATGTACAGTCAATGTTTATTACAAATAGCTACTCATTTTAGTTTCATGGTTTTAAATTTAGTCAATTATAATATTTTATTGCCACAATATTTTATTAAATTATAGTTTTGATTTAGTCATGTTTATCTGCACTTGTTAATATTATTGTTAACAATTTTGAAAATATTAACATTTATCTACACTTATTATTATTGTTATTATTATTCATTTATTTTATTCTGCAAGGATTTTTTAAACAGTGATAAATACTTGTATTGTTAAAAAGGGTTCTATTTTGAATAAATACTGTTAAAAAATTTCATCAATACATAAATTTAATAGATTTATAATAAATAATAATAATAATAAATATTTAATTCAAAACAATTTACTTTTACTAAATTTACTAAATTCCATCAATAAATAAAATTAATAAAAAATAAATGTATAATAAAATATATTTCATAAAGAAAATTTACATTTACTAAATTCCATCAATAAATAAAAATAATTATTTTGAAAATATTATTAATAAAATTATTATTAATAAATATTTTTACATTTTATCTACAACTGTGGTGATTATTATTTATATTATTATTATTCATTCATTTATTCATTAATTTTCCTTTGGCTTAGTCCCTTTATTCATCAGGGGTCCCCACAGCAGAATGAACCGCTAACTTATTACAGCATATGTTTTACACACGGATGCCCTTCCACCTGCAACCCATAACTGGGAAACATCCATAAATTCACACACACAGACTACGGCCACACGAACACGGGGAGAACATGCAAACTGACCCAGCCGGGACTCGAACCAGCGACCTTCTTGCTGTGAGGTGACAGTGCTAACCACTGAGCCACCGTGTCGCCTATTATTTCTATGGTGATGATGATTATTGTTATATTGATGATGATGATTATTATTATTTAAAAATAGTAATGTTTATCTATACTTGGTTAATATTATTATTATTATTATTTTAAATATTAATAAAATAATACCTATAACAGTATGTCCATCATTATAACTCGTCAGACTGACCATATGTTCCTCCCTCAGATATCTGTTCTGTTTTATCAGATTCCATCTTCATCCTCTTCAGTGTCTTTACAGTTTTCTCTCTGTTTTGAATGATATGTGTTTTCTAACGCACGTGATGTTTGGCTCTCTGCAAGCCTTTTTTTCACTCGTGTCTCCCTGTGTTGGGATTACTGTCCTGGCTTCGAGACATTACTGACGTGAGATTATGATTTGATGTCAAATGCAGTGAAGAATTATTTCAGACCGGCGGAGGGAATCTTTGGCACTGACTGGCCACACACTTTTTTAATCTTTTGTACTTACAAGCCCATCTGTCCACCCGTATGAACACGGAGAAACACATAGGATGCTCTTTATGAGAGGCCGAGGCTGTTGTGTGTGTGTGTAAAGTAAACTGTGATCGCTTGTGGTTTATTATTTGAAATATTTTGACTCTATCGATAACGTTTTGTTTTTTAAATAAAGTAATAACCTTTTTTTAAGAAGGATGCTGTGAATGAATGACAGTAAACACATGTATATGGTTTAATTGTAAACCACTTTATTTTGAACCTGTTATTTTGTAAAATATTATTGCAACATTAATTAATGCAAAGTTTTTATATACTTTAATAAAGAGTGATTTTTCTGTGATGCCAAATTATGAAGCTTAATTTTTATGAGCATTCTCACATTTTTCAATCCCATGGTCTAATAGAAGTCCTTGTAATGTGTTTTTTTATTATCGGTTTTGGAAATTATTGTTAATGTTATTATGCTACATAATATTTTTTTATTACATGATGCTATGATTCTTTGATAAATAAAATGTTTATTAAAAATAGTTTTTTTAACTGTACACCAAAAGCTTGTGGTCATTCTTTTTCTTTTTTTTTTTTTCTTTTTTGAAATTTTTATTCAAGCTAAGATAAAAAAGTGATAAATGCTTAGTTAAAAGGGTTTATTTTAAACAAATGCTGTCAATAAATTCCATCGCAAAAAAATAATAATACAAATATTTCGCGATTTACTTAATTGACAAATCTGTCAATAAGTAATTGTTTTAAATAAATAAATAAAAATAATATATAAAAATATTTTAAAATAAAAAAAAACTACTTTTACTAAATTTACTAAATTCCATAAATTAAATAATTAATAAATAAATAAAATATTTTATTCAAAACTATTTACTTTTATTAAACTCGCAAATTTTTATCAGTAAATAAAATAGTTTCATCAAACGTATAAGAATAATAATAATAATAATAAACGTAAAAAAATATTTTGTTCCAAAAAATAAAAAGTTTTCTTAATTCTACAAATATTTCATTAATTCAGTTTATTTCATTCAGTTGTTTATAGGTTTGTGTTGAGTAAAACAATTTAAGTTCTACTTAAATCCAAAGTATCTAATTTTTTAAATTCATATTAGTTTGCATATCATGTCAGCTTATTAATATGGTATAGTAAATATCCAGTTGTTCCCTAAATGTCCCCTAAATATCCAGTTGATTCCTATCAAATCATGTTAGGTTTCCAACTTGCAAAATAATTTTTAAAAGTCCCTAATAGAGTTTCCATTGAAAGTTTCCAAACATGTTAATACATCTTTACAACCCTAATAAAAAAAGATTAAAATGGTTTCTGAAAGATCATCCAAAACACTAAAGACTGGAGTAATGTCTGATAAAAAATTTGCCATCAAGACAAAAATAGATTACATATGGTGAGTTCAGATGCAAACACCTCTAAGGGCCAGCTGACATTTTCCGCTCAAATAAGCATTTTTCTCAGCCTCATGTGTAGGTCCAGTAATTTCACCTTTATGCCAAGTAATATGTTATTTTCATTGTCTTTAATGAGAAATAATTGAATATAAATATAGCAGGGGAGAAAAATGTGCATATTAGAGGAACATTTCAGATGCCACTTGGATGTTTTTGTATTTTAGCTCACCATATTTAACTACAATACAGTAGATACAAATTATTTCAAATAAATTCTATGTTTTTACCATATTGTTAACTGTATTTTAATCAGCTTCAAAAATGAATGTGACTTTTGTGTGTTTTCCTCTTAGAGATGTGAAGCCCATAGAGCATCAGTTAAGGCCTAAAGGGTTGGGTTTGGGTGCTGATCGATCTGCCATTAAAGACCTGGAGCCCGGAGTCCCCAAGAGACCCCCTAAACCTGGAGATGAGAAGGGGAAAGAGGAGGAGGCTCTGGTTCTGGGGCCTGGAGGATGTGTGCAGGTCCTGGCAGGAGCACATAAAGACCTGTACGGGAAGGTGAGCGCACTTTACTTTCGTCCAGATTCACTTTTGTGACAGTAAAGGTGAGAGACAGAGAGACAGACAGAGACAGAGAGAGAGACAGAGACACAGAGAGAGAGAGAGAGAGAGAGAGAGAGAGAGAGAGAGAGACAAGATGTTGTATTACTTAAGATGAACACCTTAAAGGCTATTTTTTTTATTATGCATGGAAAATATCTGGGTTATCTGAAAAAACTATCAGATTATTTTTTCTACCAAAACCTCCTAACACATTATTGTTAACATGTAACAATGGGTAACATGTTATTTAAGCAATTTACATTACAGCAATTTATTTATTTTTTAGCACTTATAAAGTAGGATCTTATTTTACATCCCTAATTCTACCCAGTACCTAAACCTGCTATCTTGCTAGCTATTAATAAGCAGCTAATTAGTAGTTTGAGCTAAAAATTTTAACTAATGGTTTGTTAATAGCATGATTTGTACATTAAAATAAAGTGTGACCAAAAAATAAATAAATAACCTGAATCTTAAGATTGTCAACTTTGGTTGTTGTGAGCTCCCCATTCTGTTGCGTTGCAGAACACATGTTTTAAGAAATTTTATAAATGAAAATATAATAGTTGTTATTTGTGAGTCTAAGACAAATGGTCGTTTCAAGTATAACAATGAAAATGTTGTGCAACCATGTATGCAATTTGTTGATATAATTTTTTTAGACCTTAAAACATGTCTCCTTTGTTATTCGCTTTTACTATGATTCAAAGAAGACACTCTTTAAATTGTCATTTAGCTTTACAAATATAACAATAGCTGATCCAAAAAATCTTAGCAGAATTATTTTAACAATTATTATTTGACATATTAAGACTTTTATTTAAGCAACACTCTCTTTAAGGAATACATTTATTCTTAGCCTATATATTCTTCAGACTAAAAGGCTTTGCCCATTTGTCAGCAAAATTGTTTTTAATCATTCATAATAAAACTGTCTATAATAGTTCAATTTTTATGTAATCTTTTTTTATTTATATAAAAAATAACAATTATAGGTCAGAATTCTACAACTTCAATTTAGTGTCACATTAAACAATTTAATAAGCTAAGGTCATGAGATTAAAGTCATATATTTGAATATTAAAAAAATCAGATTAAAACGTTATAAAAACTATTCAGTTCTGAATTTTATTATTGCTTAATATACTTTAAAAATAAATATTTTTTTGCAATTTACTTTTTAATTCATTTTCTTTACGGCTCAATCCCTTTATTAATCAGGGGTCGCACAATGAAATGAACAGCCAACTTATCTAGCATATGTTTTAAGCAACGAATGCCCTTCCAGCTGCAACCCATCACTGGGAAACATCCATACACACTCATTCACACTCATACACTACCAACAATTTAGCTTACCCAATTCACCTATAGTGCATGTCTTTGGACTGTGGGGGAAACCGGAGCATCCGGAGGAAACTCATGCGTTCATGGGAAGAACATGCAAACTTCACACAGAAATGCCAACTGATCCAGCCAAGGCTCGTACCAGCGACCTTTTTGCTGTAAGGCGATTGTGCTATCTACTGCGCCAACATGATGCCCAATTTACTTTTGTTATCATAATATTTCAACGTTTATCCTTATTGACTTTAATCTTGTAGTCTTAGTTTTTTTTTACGTGACACCAAATTGTTGTCATAGATTAAGTAAAACCTACGCAACACTGAAAGTTATTTGAAAATTATTTTGTTTTTAAAATGATTTTTATGTAAATAAAATAACTGTGGTCAATTTTATTTGATATAAACACCAAAATGGGACATCTTGTCCTTTTCGCTTATCTGTTTTTTCAGTGTTTTTATTATTTTTTTTTTATGTAAAAATTGTTTGTAATTTTGCCTTTTAAAAATATTGAATTTAATTATTATCTATTAAGTTTTTTTTTTTACTTATTAAAATTATGTTTGGCCCATTTCTTTTTCTCACCCTTCTTATCCTTTGACAGATAGAGGGAGTGGATCCAGATAACGGCAGAGTTGTAGTCAAACTCGCCATTGGTGGCAAGACGGTGACCATCATTCAGCACTCTATTAAACTAGTCACACGCAAAGAATACGACAAATACAGCAAAGACCTCAGTAAGTCTATACTAAAATCTTCATCTGATCTTTGTGTACAACTTGAAACACTGTCAAGTCACTAAATCAGTGAATTCAGTATTTCAAGGCTTGACTTTCCAGCTATTGCATTTACAAATCAGTCATGGGTTTTCTATTAAATATCCTTATTTGGATTATAATGGGAAATTACGTTAATGGTTTGTTACTATTTGTCTGGAGTTTTAAAATGAGCTCTGATATTATTAGCTAATATTGTTAGCGCACACTGATGAATTGTGCTCAGTTTTGATTTCACAGTGTTTTTACATTGACTGAGAACAGTTGAGGAGACAGACTGAAAGCTGGATTTGCTGTGGAAAGGGAAATTTGAGCTTGTGGGAAAACAAGCTGTCTGGGTTCAAATGTTTAAAGCTAAAACATCATCAGCAACTTTTTTTTTTTCTGTGAGCAGAAGCGTGGTCTGGAGTGACATCATCACAGGCTAGTTTATTGTGCTAGTTGTTTGGTTCTGTGTATAAAATGTTGCTTTTAGTTTTACATTCAGTGTTTCCACGGGTCATGGAATTGATGGAGTTTTGTATTTTTTGTATACATGTTAGAATTAGATGTCAATATTGCAATAGAAACCAAACTTAACCATGTTTTAAACATATTTTATGTGGAATGATCTATTTTTAATGTTATCAAACAATGATTTTTATCTGGAGAGACTTTAAATGAAGTATTTTAAAATGTGAATCCTTCCATAATTGTACAATTTTTCTCAAAAGTAAACCTCAAACTGTTTTTTTTTTCTTATAATTTATTATTATGTATTTTATCTTATATACAGTATACATTTTAGGACATCCTCAGAGCTCAGTCATACTATGACAAGGCATCTGACTAAAATAACTTCAGTCACAGGACAAAACGGCATCATTCCTCAGACTGTGTGACAATTTTCGATTACCTCTAATTTGAATCGCTTAATAAAATTGAAACAAGATCATAAAACTGCTGCGTATTAAACATAACCATCTTTAATCAACCACGCAACACTGAGTAGACGCGCACTACAATTTGAAGCACAGACAATGTGACTGCAGTTTTTCATCGGAGTCCATTTTGTCTGATACCTTGTCATCTGACTCAGTTTTGTCTGATGTCTTTTTGTCTGAGTCCGTTTTTAACCCGCACCTGATTGTACGAGACTTGACACCTGACACAGTTTTTCCTGAGACCTGAAACCTTCCTGTCTAAGGAACGATGCCATTTTATCCTGTAACTGATGCCTTTTTATAGTATGACTGTGGTCTGAGGATGTCCTAAAATGTACACTGTATTATTTTCTATACTTTTTATTGATCTTGATGACTTTTCATTGTTAAAATATTTTTATAATGATAGAAAAGGGGGTATTTCTAAAATGTTTTAAACTTGATCTGTTGTTTTTTGCCATGATATAGCCAGAGAAGTTCAAAATCTCTATTAGAACTAGAATATAATAGAATTCTAACATTTCTCTCTAATAATTGTGCAAATTTATTTATTTTCTATAATAAATCTGTACAATTCCTAGCTTTTTCCTCCTAAGTTGAGTAACAAATTGAATTGTGAGATAAAAAGAAAAGTCCTATTACCTTTTCTTCCATTGTGGTGTTCAGTGCTGTTAAGTCTATTACAAGAATCAGGTTGAAATATTATGAAAATAAACTGAATTCTGAATTCATATTGCTTAATAATCCTGAAAATATATATTGGTTTTGTTTTTTGCAATTGACTTTTGTTTTCATAATATTTCAACTTTATTCACTTATCTTTATTGACTTTAATCTTGTAGTCTTATATATTTTTTTGTTTTATGTGATGCTAAAATATCGTCATAGAATAAGTATCTTGTTTAATTTGAATGTTAAATAAAACCTAAGGTACACTGTGAAACTTTACACTTTATTCGAGTTTTAAAATTGTTTCTATATGAATAAAACTTCTGTGGTCTAATTTATTTGATACAAACACCAAATGCAAACTTGTATGCCATGGTGTTCAGTTATTTCTCTTTTTCTTACAGGAAAAATAAGAATATATAATAGGAATGAAATAGGGAATTACAAAAATAATAAAATACTGTTACAAAGTTATACTTTACAAACTTTATGATTTAAATGATTTTCAAATTTTAAATAAATGATTCATATACATTCATACACAATACAGTATGCAGTGAATTGTTTATTCTAGCGTATTTAAAATAATTTACATTATTTTAAAGTCTGCCTATTTAGCACAGTGCGCATGTTTTAATAATTGATTATGTTTTGTATTATTTTTATGTGTGTCTGTGTTGTGATGTGTGTTTTTTCTGTAACTCTGTCCTATGCTATCTGTCTTGACCAGTGATGAAAAGTGACTAATTTCAAATACTCAAATTACTGTAATTGAGTAGTTTTTATCAGGAATTGTAATTTACTAAGTAGTTTAAAAAATGTGTACTTTTACTCTCCCTTGAGTACACTTTTAGTGCTGTATCTGTACTTTTACTCCACTACTTCAACCTGCAGTAGCTACTTTATTTTTTCTTGTCTATGGGGATTAGAAAAATCAGTCCTGTGATTCCTGTCCAATCACACATAGAAGGTAAATCGCCTCATAATGAACTTCCTCAAGACATGGGTGATTAATAATTGCAGCAAACTGTTTGGAAGCAATAAAAGTCTCCAAGAAGATGTCCAAAATCTTTATATGCAGTGGCGCAGAGACTGTTTAGCATGACCTCAGATTGACATTGTACTCTAACGTCATGGGGACGTTGCATTTTGTTTTGAAATGAAAATCGGGTTTATATCAAGACTCAACGTCAATGTCCAACATAAAACCAACCAAATATCAACATCTAATAATCTTACAGCTTGACGTTGTGTGGATGATACCACTATGACGTCTATCAGACGTTGAATTTTGGTTGCCGTACCTGATGAATAAATGTCAGTATTTGATATCAATATGACGTTGGTTTAAGATGTTGGCTCGACGATGAATTTTGGTCACTTTCTAACAACCTAAAATCAACCAAATATCAACGTCATTTGACGTCATTATTGGACATCAAAATAACATTGTCTTTAGATTCTGGCTAGACGTTGAATTTTGGTCACCTGACATCACAACCTAAATCTAACCTAATATTAACATCTTATGACATTGTGTGCCTGCTGGGCAATAACTAAATGCACTACAGAATTTTACTTTTACACACACATGCACAAATTACGTGTTAATGCATCAGCTTTTTACAACTTAATACTCACTAACTACTCTTGAGTACTTTTTAAAGGGCTACTTTTTACTCATACTTTGAGTAATATTTACAACAGATACTTTTACTCTACTTGCACTACATTTTTAGGCAAGTAACGATATTTTTCCTTGAGTATGATTTTTCGGTACTCTTTCCACCACTGGTCTTGACCAGGACTTCCTGGTAGAAGAGATGTTGTATCTCATTGGGACTTTCCTGGTTAAATAAGTAAATACTAATCATTTGTTTTTAATAAAGTTATACACAGTGTTGCTGTAAACACCAGGGCAGCTGTGCAATTTTGATTTAAAAGCTTTAGAAAAAGAAAGTTTCACATTTCTACAAAAATTGGCCTTATTCACTTCTATTGTATGTGCCTCGACGTATTCTAAAATGATTGTTTTTGTTCTGTCTTCTAGGTCGTCTTAGTAAAGCACATAAGGACAAGGAAAGAGAAAAAGAGCGGGAACAGAAGAGGGAACAGGAGCAGAGGTTAAACGGCAAAGATGAGAGAGGAAAGACAGATAGAAGTCGAGAGAAAGACAGAGACCAGAAGAAAAGAAAACACAGAGAATCAAGCACAGACCGGTAAAGCAGACACTCAAGAACATATCAGATTAGATGTATATTTGAATAAATCTGTGTTTAACTGCACAAATTGTGACTTACTCGCAGAGAGAAGCCTCCGTCAGCGAAGGAGTCTCGCTCTTCTCCACCGGCTCCATCATGGCTCCAGCGGGACCTCCGTGTGCGCTTCATTGATAAAGCTTTCAAAGGAGGCAAATACTACAACTCTAAGGTACTTCACTGCTGTAGTGAGCCTGCTTTGTTTAGAGTTTATTATTAACTAATCATTTGAAGGATACAGCGAAAGAGTGAGGTTAAATGCATTTAACTATTTATACAAAAGGATTTTTTGGTGATGGCAGCTAAAGGGCAACTCGCATAAGTAGAATGAAGTCAAGTGAATCACTCAGGTGCGAGTTGTTTTTTCACAAACTTTAAACAGTGTATAAAAATCTTAATCTTTCTGTGGATCTCGTCTATCAAATTTGATCTTTATTTTGTATTTTCTATTGGACTTAAGTCAGGTGATTGGCTGCAGCTTTATTTACTTTCTCTAAGAGGGTTGCTGAATATCTACTAAGAGATTTCAGCTGCTGTCTGGGCTTTCCTTGTCTTTCTACACCTCCCTTTCTTCATGTGTTCAATACTTTTTCCCTGTATCATTTTTTTTACACAACTTCATTTGTAATCTAATTAGTTTTATTTGTATATATGGATTATTTGGTTGTTACCAACATCTGGGGAAAGTCAACAGCACTTTTAGAAATATGTTTCCTGAGAAAAATGGTTCAGGTATTAGGCTGTTGTTAATTTCTTAGTTTATATAAAACATTTTCTGGTAATAAATGTCTACTGGTGTTGTATTTAAAGTTATGTTGCGTTGATCTCAAACTGAACATGAACTTTTCAGGTTGGAAATACTTAGCATTTTTACTATTTGTTTTTAAGCGTTGGCTTTCATATTTCATATTTAATTTTTGCAACAATACAGTATGATTTTTTTTACATTTAGATCGCTATGTAATGTAATATAGAGCTTTCTTCAAACAGATGGTTTTGCAAGCGATTATAGAGAATGTTACTTAAATGTTATTGCCAACCCAGGCTCATTCCGAAAACGTAGTCCTGTGGACATTTCTGGAGGCCGCGAATTATGTAGCTGAAGATACGTATGGCTGCGTTTCATTTCTTTAAGCGAACGCTATGGGGCGGTATGACGCTGTTCATTTTGGCGCTTACTGGCTGACCGCTTACCTCCGTGTGAAGGACTTTCTCACCGCAACCAGTTTGTCCCGTTAGCTCGTCGTGTACATCGGCGGACTTGAGACGCAGAGAGGAATTGACCATGACAATGGCGACCGGGTTCGAGTCTGAGGTAGAGCGGTTCCAGAAATCAGGTAAGAAAAAACAAAATTCAAAAAATAAAATGAACGAGTGAACAACAGGCTGAGAATGTGGTAAAATCCAAAAAACGTGGTAAAAATCAGACGACAACTTTTCTTTTTCCTGGACGGCTTTTGTAAACCGTTGGTTGGGTTTAGAGAAGGAGGGGACGGTGGGTCAGTCGATTGGCTGGTTTTCCAGTCAATCATTCAGTCAGACAGACAGACAGACAGACGGACGGTCGACAGTGGCCTCTGGTGGGTTTCGCTAGAACAGCAAGGCTGTGAACGGCTCTCGCGTGAGACATTTGAGATATGAAAAAGCGCACGCAGCGGCCTCTTGTTGATTTGCAAAACAAAAACTGCAAAAATACGTACCTCCTACGTTTTCAGAATGAGCCTGGGTTGGTTATTGCTGTTTAGGTTGACTTTATTCATCACAGCTGATCTTTATTGTTTTTTTTAAAGGTAAATGAATTTTTCTCCCAAATTTCCCCCTTTTCTTTTGGGTTATTTTATTTATTTATTTATTTTTGAGTGAAAAAACAGATTTATTTTCATAAATATTGCAACGTGTTACCAAAAAACCTTAAAAAACTATATTATCTTTAGCATGAGATTGTTTTAGTAACTGTTAATGTATTTACTATCATAAACAAACAATTAACAATACATTTATGACAGTATTTGTTCATGTTTGTTAATGTAATGGAAATAAAGTTGTTCATTGTTAGTTATTATTAACTCAGTGCTTTAATGTTAACAAGCAAGAATTTGGTTTTTAATAAGGCATTAATAAATGTTGTATTATGATTAATAAATGCTGTACAGTCACTGCTCATTATTAGTTTATGTTCGTAAATACATTAACTAATGAAATCTTATTGTATTGACTTTTTTCTTTAATATACAGGTATATAATGTATTTTTCTTATATGTATAATGTATTTTATGTATTTAAGTTCATACTAATTAATAAGATGTTTGATTTTTTTTTTTTTATTATTTATTTATTTTTTGTATGTGTTCAGATGAGAGTGGAGGACGTCCTGACCCCTCACACCTGCGTTTGCCGTACAGAGGAGGGCAGACTGCTGGACGGTACTGCGTTTATTAATATGACTATAATAACAGACATTTAATAGAGGGTATTCGGCCTGATATCTGCATCCCTGTGTCATATGTTTCAGATATTAGACAGAAAATGCTGGAGACAATTATACCCAAGAACGACTCTGATTATATTATGGTGGTTCTGGGAGAACACAGAGGACAGGTAAATGGATTCATTTGCTTGTGTAGTTACAGCTTGCCTCTGTTTTAAACCCTGCTGGGCTACTTAGGGTAATGAGCATCATAGACATCAAACTGTTATATGGGTCAAAGACAAAAAGTTATTTAAGGATCAAAACTATACAAGTGTTATTCAGCTTTAAATGCCCCCCTCCCCATTAGAAATGAGTTATTATTATATTTAATAACTCATTTCTAATAACTGATTTATTTTGTATTTGCCATGATGACAGTAAATAACATTTTACTGGATTTTATTCAGGACTCTGGTATTCAGCTTAAACTGACATTTAAAGTTTTAATTAGATTAATCATGCAAGTTATGGTAATTAGGCAAGTCATTGTGTAACAATGGTTTGTTCTGTAGGCAATCAAAAAATATACACTGCTTAAGGGCTAATAATTTTGACCTTTAAATGGTTTTTAAAAAATAAAAACTGCTTTTATTCTAGCCGAAATAAAACAAATAAGATTTTCTCTAAAATAATTTTTTTTATATAGGAAATACTGTAAAAAAACATCCTTGCTCTGTTCAACATCATTATGGGAAAGAAAAATACAGGAGGGCTAAATATAATGAGATTTAAATATTGGTTTAATGTTAAGATATTTTAAATAATAGACTGGTGTTTATGTGTTTATATTACTCCAATATGGCTGCATGCGCACTACACTAAACAAGAATGTCCAAACAGATTCTAAACATTGATTTTGCATGATAGGTGCCTTTTTAAAATAAGGTTGAATGAAAAATATACTGAAATTGTTTTTACCATGGTTAAAAAAAATATTTTAAATATGTATGATAAAAATAGTTTGATGACATATTAAAAGATAGCCTCAAAATGCAAATTTATTACCATTTTTAATCGTTATACTTTGTCACTAACCTTCAAACTACAGATTACCCATTTATCAGCATGTTTTCTATTATTTAAATATAACAGACCTTAGTATGATCATATTTATTTTATGAATTTTAATAAATACAAATAAATATTTATACAGGTAAATAGATAATAATTTTGTCACCACAAAATGAGATGGTTCTAATTTTAACCCACATATACAATAATCATAATAACAGTACCCATTCTTGTTTCTGTTAACTAAACCTGTTTCAGATAATTATTATTAATTGACAGAAAAATTAAATCAATACTTGAATAAAAAAATTAAATACTTGAATTACTAAGGGCGTACTCTCACTAGGCACAGTTGCCTTGAACCGTGCTGAAGTGCGGTTATCCCCCTTCCCCTCTCCCCCGACGGCCTGCACTCACACTGCATCTTTACCTTCTAAACCTGAGCATGATTACGTCATTGCGTCAGCGCTCTCGCTCAGCACAGTTTAATTTGGGTTGGAACTAAAATATGCAGGACACTGGCCCTCCAGGAATGAGTTTAGACACCCCTGTTTTAGTCGTTTGGGATGCAGTGACACGCAGTCAAATATTTTGCTGAACAAATCCTCAACTTTTGATGCTCATAAATTATCATAAAAGTCGTCGTGCTGCACGTATTAGAAGATTTGCTGAAGGTGTTTGTGTCTTTAATAATCTACGACAGTTTGCGTTCATTAAAAAGTAAGAACGATTGATAAATTCATATGAAACAGTCCCTTAAAAGTGACATCGCGTCTTCAGTTTCGGGCTCAGGTGCACTTGCACTCACACTACAAGCATGCTGCGCCAAAGCACAATCGAACCGCGATCTGGCAGACCACTTCCAAACGGGCTAGGGCGTGCCAATTTAACTGTGCCTGGGCCTGATTTGGAGCACTCACACTTGTCAAATGAACCAGGAAACGAATCTGGACACGGTTCGGATAGCATGGTGTGAGTGCACCCTAAAACTTTATCTTAATGGATTTTATTTATTTTTAGTTACTGAATAAAACTAAATGAAATACTTTTTTTTTTTTTTTTACCTTTTTTAGATTTCTTTTAATTATCTTTTAGTTTTTTTATTTTCCTTTTTTTAAATGATTAAGAAATACTGTGATCAAATGATGGGCAGTTTATCTGATTATGTAAGCCATCTTTAAATAGCCTAGGTATGTTCTTTGACTCTGCCCTGCTTTATATGATAAGCAGGTAAATGCAGTAGTATATCATGCTTTTTTTCAGTTGACATTACTGGCCAAAGTCAAAGGCTTTTAACCTCTGCTGAATTCAAGAGAGTAATACATGCATTTATATCTTTGTTTCTGGACTACTGCAACTCAATTTATATAGGTATTGGTGAATCGTTTAGAAATCGCCTACAAGTGGTCCAAAATGCAGCTGCTAGACTTCTTACTATCATTTGTAAATTTGAGCACATTACCTCATCTTACTCTCTCTGCACTGGTTGCTGGTATGTTTTAGAATAGAGTTAAACATTTTACTCTTTGTTATTTAAGGTTTTAAATGCTCTGGCACCTTCTTATCTATCTGAATTTGTGACCGTTAACATCAGCTAGATGTTTAAGGTCATCAAGGCAGAAATTGTTAAAAGTTCCCAAATCACAGTTAAAGAAAAAGGAAGACCAGGCATTTCCATTGTGGCCCCCAAATTGTGGAACGGTCTACGTCTTTCTATTAGAATAATCTCTACAGAATTAAGGATTTCCGCTGGGTCTTAAAAAGTAAAAAATTTAAAAATCGAAATTTAAGGCCTTAAAAAGTCTTAAATTGGCTGTTCTAGGTCTTAAATATTTAAGCACAGGTCTTATTTTTCCGATGTCCATGTAACGCTCCTCTAATCTCTTTTTTGTTGTTGTTGCTTGGTTTTCGTGGTGTTGTAGTTCTTTATTTCACTAGTCCCAATGTAATTTGCGGTATTACAACTACAAATGGGACCAGCATGCAATAGCCAATCAGCTTTCTGTGCGCGCGGTGAATGTGACGTCACCACTGTGTTTGCGGAGGTTTGACTTCGATGCGTGCGACATGATTTCGGCTTGCAGAGTGAACAGATTTCAGGTGAAAAGTTTGTGCGGCGCCGCATTTGATTTAAATTGAATATGAAACACTTTGAAGAGATTTTTGTCTGAAAAAGGTACGACATCTAATCATAAAGGTGTACACACATCTTTATGATCCATCCATGCGTGATCATCATAGAGATAGCCAGATGACCAATAATTATTGGCTAGTAATTGCAACAGCCATGGAAAAGGAGGAAAGATTTTGTAAAAGTTTGTAAAAACCCGAGGGATGGGTATGTTAAAACAAAAACAAAAAAGATGCCATGGCAGAAGTGGAGATCCGTGTGGTTAATAGCTACAAACTAAAATTAAGTGACAAATTATGTTTTTGATAACTGGAAAGGAATATATGAACCTATCAGTTTACAATATACTGATGCCCAAATCTGGGCTTTATTGGTGATAATGGTCAGGAATGTTGGACCATTATTGCCTTTTTAGCCTTTATAGGACAGAAACTAGCCAGACAATAATGTGTGAATTGTTGAGTGGGCAAAATAAAACAAACGTCAGTACTTTTAGTAAGTTTTACCTTACCTTAATAAAACATATAATTGTAGAGCAACCCATGTTCTGTTGTCATTAATATTTAAGTTTAATAGGTAAAACTGTCCAAGAGCAAGTGATGCATCAAAGTTTGATTTAACAAAATCTTGAATGGTTATAAAAATCTTCATAATCATTATAAAAAAATACAAAAATAATAAAAAATAATTAGTTTTAAAATCTTAAATATTAATGATGTGACGTAGTTCAGGAAACGTACTTCATCTCTGTTTATCCATCTGACTTTATGGTGGGTTTCTTTTGACCGGCCCCTGTCGTTTTAAAGAATATTACAACAGTATAAAAGCCTCGTCCGTTTTGTGAGATGCGGCAGCGAAAGTATAAATCAGCCTTAAGATGTTTTTTTTTTTTTTTGTAGTTCAGTGGTCAATCTAACATTACAGTTCAATTTAAATACATTTATTTTACCACTAATTTTGTGATTTTGCGTTTTCTCTCGTGTGTTTTTATAGTGTGATACAGGTCTTAAATTAAATACTTAACAGTCTTAAAAAGGTCTTAAATTTGACATTATATCTACAGAAACCCTGAGAATCAGTGTTTAGAATCTGTGATCTTATTTGGTCATATTTGGTAATTGCGCTTAATAAATAAAGTCTAAGTAATATACTATGCTAAAGCAATCGCACATATACCACATTTGGGCCAAAGTAGGACAGCTTGACATTTACCCACATTTACTCAATGAGCGAGCCAATCCCCTGACGCACCGCAACAATCTAAGACCGTAAATAAACAACATTTCATTCACTGCTAAAAATAGTGCCACCTAATT
Organism: Danio tinwini; assembly: GCA_903798205.1. Classification (NCBI taxonomy): domain Eukaryota; kingdom Metazoa; phylum Chordata; class Actinopteri; order Cypriniformes; family Danionidae; genus Danio; species Danio tinwini. The sequence goes on from CAIGQZ010025690.1 coordinate 2,435,150, forward strand.
AAAACGAAACATTTCTTTGAACCATATATTTTCATCAGTAGAGTATTAAATCATTAGCTTAGCACTTAGCGTGCCTTTTAAAAGTAGCTGCTCATGTAGACGGCAAGAAAAATCTAGTTTATTTTTAATTAGCTGTTTTATTTAACATATGTTCATAATTCATTTGTAATCACAATCACATAAGTCTTTGTTTTTGTTTTTTCTTATTTATATCTTCAATCAAATCTGTAAAATTTTTGCTGTCGAATTCTATTATGGGTGTTGTCGTGCAGGTGGGCCGCATCCTGAAGCGGGACAGAGAGAAGTGTCGAGCAATGGTTCAGCTGGATCGATACGAGGAACGAGTGTTCACTCTTGACTATGACACCATCTGTCATTATGTGGGCGGGACAGATCACTGAGCAGCCAATCGGATGACACGACACGCATTTCATTGAGTAGCAATTGGCTACTTTTCCCGTCATCAAGTAAGATCAACACATCATATTTTTAATACAACTTAGACTTAATTTATCTTGCCAGTTGTGGTGTTGTATTTTTAAATGCCAGTTCAGACTCAAATGTGGAGTCAGGATTGGTTCTTAAAGCAACATAAATGTCCTGTTAGCATAAGAGTGTGTTATGTTGCTAATAGAAACGTGCCATGTCTGTATAAATGAACGTTTAGGTCATCTTCACATCAGTGACTATTGCAGATCTGGGAAGAAAATAATATTAAAGTTTGTAATTGTGGAAAAAGACTTTTACTGCCAGTTCATTGGAATCCAAACACTTGCTTTGGCTTTTCTTTAGTCCAATAAAGACCTCCGTTTGATGTTTACGTACACACGCCACCTGCAAATGTCTATCATGTCATAGTTTTATAATAAAATGTTCAAATTCCATCAATATGCCTTCGCTTTTTTTACTTACCCCTATAAATGTTACTGGATCATATTTGGATTTGTTGTTTTAAGACCTCTACATGTTGTCAAAATGATAGAAGGTTATTAGGTTATACTTTTTGCATATATTTTTATTAGTTTGTACTTCTATAATAGGTGTTTTAATTTTATTTCAGCATTCAAAAGTCTGGTATAATTCTTAACCTTTTAAAGTCTAGTGCTATTTTGGGATTTCCGCCTGGATTTTGCCTACCCAAATTTAAAAGCTTCCCAAATCCACATGCAGAGGTGTAAATGCAAAAATTTGGTATCATTTTAAAGAAAACCCTTTGAATTTTCATAAAACACTATTGAGAGTATTTAAAATAACTGTATATGTGATCTGTGTTATAATAAACACCTAAAAAAAGAGGCACTTTTTTTTTTTTTTTTTAAACAACTTAAATTGGAAAGTATACCTTTTAGGTTCTGTGTGGTCTATGTTGCTGTAAATAATTTTGGTGGTTCCTGCACATGTGTGTAATCAGAGAAAAAAAAATGTCTCTACCATAATCTATGCAAAAGTTATTGTTTTCCAACTGATGAGAAGTGCTATACCATTTTTAAATGTATTTTCCGCCTACCAAATTTTGAAAGCCTTCCATATCCAAATACATTCCAGTGTAATTGAATAGAAAACCCTTTGAATTTACATAAGAAACTGCTGAAAGTAATAAATAATATTTTGATGTGTTTTCTGTTTTATGATGAACCACTTGAACATTGGGCGCTTTTTTTTTTCTAAAATGCTTTTTTGAAAGAGTGTAGATTATCTATTTAGAGAATTTAGCTTCTCCAGACAATTCTGCTTGAAACCAGCAGAGGGCAGCAAACACTAGGAAAAATAATTTTATCTCTATCATGTGAGATGACCAAGCTATTACATTTCATCTGAATACTGGGAAAATAACTTTTTGATCATTCATATTAAATAGTACATATTTGCTCTTGCTTTGTTTTGAATGATAATAACTATAGGAACATGAGTTTACATTACTTATTTTATCTCCTTTCCATTTTAGGCATCATAACATTATATTAAAATTAGTCAATGACTATAAGATATGAAAATTAACCAATGTTCAACACCCAGCTCGGGTGTCCAGTATACTGTGTATTTAAGTGTAAATAACTTTTGTACAGTCAAATAAAAACCAAAGTGATGCATATGTGCATAAAATATAGCTTCTCCACTCTTAAACTGAGCCATTTCCAGGGTGTTGCGCAACCCGCTGCCTTTAAAAATTATAGGGGAAGTCGATGACGTCACCGGACCCGCCACCGGGTCCGCAGAGTTTGACTGGTGTCACTTTAAAGGGCACATAGGTTACCACTTTTTCCAGATTTAATATAAGACTTTTGTGTCTCCAGAATGTGTCTGTAAAGTTTCATCTAAAAACACCCATCAGATTTTTTATTATACCTGTCATAAGTTCCTTTTTTGTAGCATTTATTAGAAGCTAGCTGTTTTTGCGTACTGCGCCTTTAAGGCTAGTCCTTCACGCCTACCGTTTCCACGTGCCTGGCAGCGGCTCCCTCGGCTGCGTCAGACAACAGACAAACACGAAGGAATAAGATCTCACGTAACATTTGTGAGGAAAAACAACAAGTAAGAACTTTACCAATGAGTATTTGATGCATGTTGTGGAGTTGCAGGATGAGTCACACACAATGTCGTTACAAAGTTCACGCACACACACACAAATACACACACACACACAGCGCTGACAGGCACACACAGACAGCGCGCGTTTAGCTTTGCACTGTTTTTGCACGCAAATGTGACAGAATACAGGTTAATATCCACTGCTTTAGGGATACCTGTTATGTTAATGTACAAAATAAACCTGATTTAACGTCCACAAACTGGGATTGAAGCGTCTTTTATGATTGTTCTGACAAGCGGCTGTGTTGATGAAGTAAATGGCTGTAATTCATTACACACATGCACTGTTTTAAAACATTTTAAACTTGTAAAACTCCTTCTTGATCACATTTGATGATGATTGATGATCCTAGCAAACTGAACAGACCTTTTATTTATGGTTACTTAGTTTGCGCACGTCCTTTGTCTGTTTGATATGATTACACACATTACTACGGAGACATGTTAATACGCAGCTGTCAATCAATTCGGTGGGCGGGGGGACCGCACTCCTACGTCAAGTTGCGGTCGGTCTGAAAACCGCTCCAATTGGTCCACCGTTTTTATGTTGTTAAATTGAAAAAAAACTGAGTGTGTTTATATCACCTCAATATGACGGTCTATACACCATACATACACATATGTCTGTCCAAACAGCTTGAAAAGTAGATTTTTCACCATAGGTGCCCTTTAAAATATTGCATAAAATATATCCGGCTAACTCATTTGTTTCCAAATATGTTGATATGCCGAGTAGTTGTACATTTTGTGGTAAGGAGGATGAAACTTTAATACATTTATTTTGTATGTGTGAATTTGTTCAGAAATTTTGGTTTGACCTGTATCGTTAATTAAACACTGCTCCTACCTTTGCACAATCTTTTAGTTTAAAAATAATTATTTAATATTACTCTTTCATTATTAATTTCTCTGATTACCGCTTCCTCGTGGTGGATCGTGCGCGCGCGAGCTGTAGTTTCCTCGCGTGTAGGCCTGTAATCTACTCGCGGTTCACTTCTCCTCGCATGTAAACATCACCGCTGCGCTCGATTAATATTGGCATTGATTTGCCGCCATAATTTATCTTCAACTTTTTTATCTTGTTTGGAAATTTTTTGGACATAAACAAAAATGCATGGCTTCAGTCCCTACTTTTCAACATTTTCTGATTGAAGTTGATTCACTGCTCAAATCTTTTCGTATGTGCAACAACAAAAAATGTCAGATTCTTGGTTCTCTATGAAGAATTGTCTATTGACTCTGATCTGAGTTAGATATCTTTCCTGTAATGCTCTTAATTTATTTCTTTTCATACACCTTTTTACAATTTTTATTTACTTACCCCTTTCTTTGTTTTTTGTTTTTTCCTTCTGCAGCTAATGTAGTTTGTAATTTTCCTCTTTTGTATCTCTCTTATATTGATCTCCTGATTGTGGTTGTATATTTTCATTCCTAAATCAAAAAAAAATAATAATAATTAAGTTTTTGCCTGGTGTCTACTTTCAGGTCTTTGTACTGTTTTTAGCAATGCAATCTCGAATGTTTAATTTAATGTATTGGTAAATTTTCCTACTTTCATTTCTTTAAACAGTTTTAACATAATATTTGGAAATAAAGATTAACTGAAGAAACTTGGGTTTATCAGGCTTTTTCATAAGCATATGGTATCGAGTGACTCCCACATTTAAAACTACACAGATTTCGTTATTAAACTAAATATTTATTATCGTGGTAAGATCAAATGAACGTGTCAAATATGATACAAAAAGTCTAGACTTTTATAAACCTAAAACAGTTTTTAACATTTCATTTTAGCTGCCAGGAGCTTAACATGAAAAACACACAGGCTGCACTGCCCTCTGTCGACATCTCAAAATTTGGTTTAAACAGCAAAAGTCCTTCCAAGAAAACAGCAACACATTGCACAACCCCGGTTCTTCTGTCTTTGCCACACTGATAATGTTGTACACTAATGTTGTATTTTCTGATTTGCCTGTTGCTTCAAGGAAACAATTGTTCTTGTATTGTCATTCTTCTATATTCACATATTCCTAATGTATACAATTAAATTAATTTGATGATATGAGCAATTATAATTATTGTTTATTCATGTATTTATTATTTGATCATTCATTTATTAAGTAATGATTTTTTATTTTTAATATTTTAGAAAAAAAAAATTCTCTCATCATGGCTTTATTATTATTTCCCTTCTTGTTATAATCGCATGACTGTGTGGATTCAAAGATAAGAGAATACCTCTATTTCAAGGTTTTCAATGTTACTTGGCAATGTTGTGAAGCAGTAAGATTTCAGTTGTTGCTGCCGTGGTATTATTTGTTTGATTGTACTGAACTACACAATCGAGATTACTCTTTATCATCATTATTTCATCTTCTGATTTTACTCTTCTCTGTATTTTTTCAACCCATATATTGATTTAAAAAAGTTCAGTCCTGAGTCCTGATTACTGGTTAAAGGGCAGCTCTTTTACTCCTTTTTTCAAGATTTAAGATAAGTCTTTTGTGTTTCCAGAATGTGTCTGTAAAGTTTCAGCTCAAAACACCCATCAGATTATTTATTATACCTTTCAGAATATTGGAAATTGGGCGACGCGGTGGCGCAGTAGGTAGTGCTGTAGCCTCTCAGCAAGAAGGTCACTGGTTCGTTTGAGCCTCGGCTGGGTTAGTGGGCATTTCTGTGTGGAGTTTGCATGTTCTCCCCGTGTTTGTGTGGGTTTCCCCTACAAGTCCAAAGACATGCGCTAGGTAAACTGGGTAAGCTAAAATTGTCTGTAGTGTATCTGTGTGAATGAGTGTGTGAGGATGTTTCTCAGTGATGGGTTGTAGCTGGAAGGGCATCCGCTACTTAAAAACATATGCTGAATAAGTTGGCGGTTCATTCTGCTGTGGCGACCCCAGATTAATAAAGGGACTAATCCGAAAAGAAAATGAATGAATATTGGAAATTTGAGCTGTTAAAACATTGTAGCTGTTTTTGTTGCCTGCGCCTTTAATGCAAATGAGCTGGTTCTCCCCACCCACCAGTTCCACGTGCCTGTCAGAGGCTGCGTCCGAAACCGCCTACTACTCAGTTGGTACTGCATTTGAGTTTGAACGTACTACTCGGCCGTTGGAAAAGTACATTCTATACAGCATGAATGAGTATGAATGGAATTCAGACGTACTACATCCGCCATTTTGTCATCGTCACATGACCTACCTGCGTCAGTTATGTAGCTTCACTCCCATTCATGAATTCTCTCGCAGGGCATCATGGGATAGCGCAGCGTACATGGGATGCGCACTTCAGAATCTCGCCGGAAGTCATCCAGGTACTTCTCGCATTCTGATTTTCGAATATGAATTCGGACATACTACTTGGCTCGCATACTGATTTTAACATATTGTATAGTATGGAAGTATGCAATTTCGAACGCAGCCAGAGCCATATCTGCTTGTTAAGTGGTGACGTATGGAATACTGTTTCCGGGTCCATGCCACTACTCATTTGAATTAAAAAAATATTTGTTTATGGCCACTTTTTAGTAATCACACATTACAGTGAGTTTTATATAAAATCATGATGTACACAACAGTCTCTGGACTTGCTGCATCACAGACATCAATATTTGAACAATTTATAACAAAATGTATCACTTTCTGGCCATTGGATATTAGGCGTGGACGTATATATTGCGATTGTGATTTTTGAAAGTATTACATCGCTTTGTAAACGTTTGTTGAGTCTCCCCATACAGTTTGACACAGTGCTTGGACCCGGAAGCCAATTTGCGTGACGTCACACTTAACTAGCAGATAGATAGCTTCGATGGGTGTAGCCTTCACCTGCTGCGTCTCACGTAGATGAACAGCACAGTGACAGACAAGAATGAAGCCGATCTCTCTTACTACAGTAACAACTTTCCCAACTGTTATTTGATTTATTGATTGTGAATTTAATTCACGAGTCACACACAATGTCGTTATAAAGTTCATGCGCACACACACAACAGGATACATAATATCCACTGCTGTATGGATATCTGTTATGTTAATGTATATAAACTAGGGCTGTCAATTGATTTAAAAAATTAACTAATTAATCACACCTTTTCTTGTGATTAATCATGATTAATCACGAATAAAAAAAATCCAAAATGCAGGCATTGCAAATATGGAAATTGGAAAATAATAATAATAATAATAAAGTATTATTTACAAACAATTGTATTCATTGTAAAGTTGTATTGCGAGTTGAGAACATTAATTATAAAGTAGAAACAATTTTGCTCAGTCCTCCTTAACATTTAGCCAGTTGCTAAGACAGTTCAGTCTATTGAGACTGAGAGAGAGAGAGATACAGCGATACAGCGCACTCCCTTCAGGTGATGCAACCTTAGTTGTTTTATACTGAAACTTTCCTTCTAAAAGCTTTTCTTGGTTTTATCCATATTTCTTTGCACATTAAACGCACGCAGAGCTGGAGCAAGCTGAACTGGCTCACTAGGCGAACGGCAATCATGCCGCCCGCCCTCAACTCGAAAGTGAAATAGAAAGTGACCGGTTTGCGGATGAAAGGAAGGACCGGGAGGGAGGGGGTGGGTGTTGCGGATGAAAGTGAGAACAGGGGGGGTTCGCTCACTATTCTACGGCCGTCTAGGTCGCCTCTACGGACGCGCCGGCCCTGAACACGTCGGCCACAACAGGAAATTAAAAAAAACCTGCAACTGCGTTAAATGCGTTAATTTTTTTAACGCGTTAAATATTTCAAATTAATCTGGTGCGTTAACGTGCTAATTTTGACAGCCCTAATATAAACCTGATTTTAGTCCACAAACCGGGATTGAAGCGTCTTCTTTTATAATTGTACTACAACTCTGCAGCTGTGGTGTTGAATTACAGTGATATTACTGCCTTAATTACAAACATGCACTGATTTAAAAATGTTTTAACTTGTAAAACTCGATCTTGAGGTGCAGATGATCACAGAGAGCTGAACAGATCTTTTAATCCCAGTTGCTTTGTGCACATCCTGTCTTGTGGATATGATTATACATGTTACTATGGAGACATGTTAATACGTGGCTGTCAATAAATTTGGTGGGCGGGAAAAAACGCACTCCTACGTCACGTTACGGTGGGGTGAAAAATGGGAGGGAATTGGATCCTATTTTAATGTCAGGAAATAAAAAAAAAATACTTAGTGTTTCTATCAGTCCAATATGACTGTGGACACATTATATCTGCACACAGTTCTGTCCAAACAGCTTACAAAAGATGATTTTCATCATAGATGCCTTTTAACAGTTTTGGCTCAGCTCCAGATTCCAGAGTGACTACAGAAAACTACATTACTTCTGGCAACATGGACTGGCCTGGACATTATTTTTATCTGATAATGAAGAATGTTTTTAACCAATGATTTTTCCAAAAATGATTTAACTCAGTTTAATACAGTGGTCACTGCCCATATGATAAAATGGTATAGCAATTTATAGTAAATATACTAGTGTTTATGAACCATACTATAGTAAGTACTTGATTTAGTCTATTTTGGTCATTCTATAGTTGCTATGGTAAAACAACTAGCAATATAATGACCTAATACTGTCATTTTATTGTGTATTGTTTTATATGTAAATTATACTGCAATACTACCACAGTTTACCGTAACATTCTTCAACAAAGACGTTATGGTTTAAAAAGTAATTACTATAGTATTTGTTCATATAGATTTTGACAGACAATCCACTGAAGGGTTGTCTCTAAAGCTCTAAAATTATCCAAGTGACATTACTTTCGGCTCATCGCATCAGAAAACTAGGCTATGTAACGAAAGATGTGTCAGCCAATAAGCTTGGAGATTTTTTTTGTGATCATGTCGATTCAACTGGGTAAACCCAACTTATGATTAAAACACCTTTTTAAGCCTCAATCTCATACAGTTTAAAATTATTCATCGAGCCTACTACACGAAATGTAGACTCTCAAAAATATATCCTTCTATTGATGAGGTGTGTGATCGGTGTAAACGTGACAAGGCAGACTTTTTCCATATGTTCTGGGCTTGTCAAAAGTTAAGTGACTGTTGGGCACAAATATTTAAAACATTAAATGATGTCTTTAATTTAGAGTTAAAACCTGGTTTTGAGTTAGCTATTTTTGGTGTACCAGAACACAAGATATCGTTGACCAACAAGGAAAAAAATGTTATCGCCTTCGCTACTTTGTTAGCAAGGAGAAGAATACTACTTAAGTGGAAATCAGCAGCTTCACCTAAAGCTTCAATGTGGATGTGTGATCTGATCTTACATTTGAAATTAGAAAAAATAAAATATTTAATGAAGGGATCCGTCCAAACATTTTATGAGACATGGCAACCTATGATCGCATGTTTTGGGAAAAGGAAGACTCTCTCTCTCCTTTAACTGATTTGTATAGGGAAATCTGTGCAAACAGGTTTTATTGTGACCACCAATATGGTTTGGTATCATATTTATGTAAAAGACCACTATAAATGTATTAGATTATTGATTTGTATTATCATGTACTGTAGGTAATTATTTATTTATTTGAATTATTTTTAAACTTTATTTTTTATCTTTATTTATTATTTTAATTATTATTATAATTTATTCTTTTTATTTATTTATTATTACTATTATTAATATTTTCCATTTTGCTTTGTTTTTTTTTTACCTATTCCTGTTGTAATTGTATTCTAACTTTATTTGTTTGCTAATTAATATTGGCGGCAAGGTTCAAAATTGGGGGGGGGAGGGGGGATCACAACCTTGATTGTAACAAAATGTTTTGTTAAAATTTGAGAAGACAATCACAAATAAATGTTTAAAAAAAATCAATCAGTGCAAAAAAAAAACTAAAATATTTGCAATAAACTAAAAACTATATATATTTGTAGAAAAAAAAATAAAAAACTTTTTAAGCTCTATGCTCACCTATACCTAGACCCACACGGAATCTGCGCACGCAGAATTCCACTGATTTTAAGCCCATCATTAATTCTGTTTATTTACTTACAGTCAACTATTTACAGTTAATCTAATTGGATTTATATTTTAAGCATTAAATAAACATAAAAAAAGATATTTTTTATTTCACATATTAAGGTTTTAGTTATGATACTCCCAAAAATAATTCCACAGAAATCTGTAGATTTTTACCAAAATTCTCAGCAGAAATAGCAAAAAACGTCCGCAGATTCCATCTGGCTCTACCTATACCTCTGACATCTCTTCCTTTCATTAACAATATGGAAAAATTACCCCCAGTGACAAGAACCTATGTTATCTACAACATTCTTCGGGCCTGGCAAGATGCAAAAAGGTTTTGTGGCTCCTCTGCTAGAACATCTATGTTAGCTCTTCTGTCCCCTAATCCAGATTTGCCAACCTCACTTAGAAAATCTTTGTTTATAAAGTGGAACACGGTATATGTCAGTTTCGAGATCTGTTTATCAATTGTACCCTTAAATCCTTCTCAGACCAAAGGCAAGAGTTCAAGATACTAAAACAGGAGTTTTATAAATATCTGCAAATTCACCATTTTATAATTAGTCATGAAAAGAGAGGTCAACTATCCCTAAAGCTCTCCAATATAGAGATTTTGGTGAATTCTGAATCTTTAAAAGGAAAGATCTTTGAGATATATTCTGCACTATTAGAATATTACAACTCTTCACTGGGATCACTTAAAAATGTGTGGCACAGAGATCTGGAATGTAATTTTAATGACGATCAGTGGGAGACTAAATGCCAAAATACTCACATTCCCCTTTCCAATAACAGAATAGTTGAACAAAATTATTAATTTATGCATAGGACGTATCTGACTCCACTTGGTTTGAGCAAAATGTACCCGAATGTTTCATCCAGGTGTCACAGATGTAAAACCTATTCAGGGTCAATCATGCATGTGTTTTTTAGGAATGCAAAAAGCTAAAATTTTTCTGGAAAGCAGTACAGGACTTTACAGCCAAAGCTTTGCAAGTTTCATTGGACAACACACCAACATTATACCTCTTTGGTACAGAACTGAACAAGACACTTGATCCTACTTCAATAAAGAGACTCAGCATCATCTCCTTTCTAGCAAAAAAAATGCATTTTGCATCATTGGAACCAACAAAGACCTCCAACATTTGAACTGTTCATAAAACTCTTGAATGAAATAATGCTCTTGGAACAATATACATACTTAAGAAACAAAGGGGATGTCTTTCAAAAAATATGGATACCTCTAATGAACCTCTGACTCTCTGACCACATCTTTACTCAATCACAGCATAACTTTTTTGTGTATTACGATTTTTGTATTCTGTTTGTGTGTTTATTTTTATTTATTTATTTATTTCTCTGACTTTTGCTGCTATACTTGTCTACTGATATCCTTGTCTTTCTCCTTTTTTGTTTATGTTCGTGTTCATTAAAACCAATAAACAAAGAATTAAAAAAATAAAAACCTTTTTAAGAAAAATTGTGATTACAGTTTTCATTTCAAGTGTGTCCAACATGTACTTCCAACCATAACACATTTAAAATGAGCACCAAAGCACTGAATGCACTTTTGAACAGAATGTTTATTTAGCAGGAAACAACATCACTATCTGAAGTAAAATGGCGAATGTTTATAAAATGTTTGTCGTACAACACGAGGCGTATTTACAAATGAAACTACTGTATGTCCCAAAATGTAAGAAAAGACATAAAAAAAGCCTTTCAAAACTGATAAAGACACTCATTTACAGACACTATTCCTGCTCAGTCGTCATCATCATCATCCTCTTCCTCCAGTCGCCTTGTGTTCTCTGCGTTTGCCCTCAGCACAGCTCCAGGACTGGGGTACGGCCTCTGCTGGAACAGGGGTCCCGCTGCTGTGGTGTCAGCTCCGGTCTTTGCCTCATTGCGTTTGGGGAGACCAGTGGACCATGAGCCCCTAAAAGCAACAACAACAACACATACAGTTAAAGTCAGAATTATTAGCCCCCCTGTTTATTTTTCCCCCCTAATTTCTGTCTAATAGAGGGAAAATTTAATCAACACATTCCTAATTTGAATAGTTTTAATAACTTATTTCTAATAACTGATTTATTTTATCTTTGCCATGATGACAGTAAATAATATTTGACTAGATATTTTTCAAGACACTTCTATACAGCTTAAAGTGACATTTAAAGGCTTAACTAGGTTAATTAAATTAACTAGGCAGGTTAGGGTAATTAGGCAAGTTATTATATAATGATGGTTGTTCTGTAGACCAGGGGTTCCTAAACTTTTCAGCCTGCGACCCCCAAAATAACAATGCCAGTGACTCGTTACCCCTAATGTCCTCTGAGGTGGTTATAAATACAGAAACCTTGCATGCAATGGCGCACACACACCAATAGACCCAAGTCTTATCTTTTTTTATTTATTTTTTTATGTATATCAGTGCTGTAAATGTGCCAGAAAGTTTAACCTGGTGTTATAAAATTAATCTGCTGCATCTGACGCCATTGCTGTGTCTTTAATATAATCATCCCAGGGGTCGCAATCTAATACAACTAGTAACTATAAGCTACATTAGTAACTATATAGTAACTATAAACAACAATTTTTTTTCTCTTTAGTAGGTTATGGATAAAATATGGTAATTCTTATGGTTTAATAAAAATAACTAGATTTTTGGAAAACACCAAGCCCCCCCGTTCATTGTCCCGCGACCCCTCGAGGGGTCCCGACTCCCACTTTGAGAACCACTGCTGTAGACTATCGAAAAAACATTGCTTAAAGAGGCTAATAATTTTGACCTTAAAATGTTTTTTAAAAAATTTAAACTGCTTTTATTCTAGCCAAAATAAAACAAATAAGACTTTCTTCAGAAGAAAAAATATTATCAGACATACTGTGAAAATGTGCTTGCTCTGTTAAACATCATTTGGGAAATATAAAAAGTATATATTTAAAGGGGGGCTAATAATTCTGACTTCAACTGTACATTAAACAGGAAAATGTTCTTAAATCACAGAAACAAGCTCCTTTCAGAAGTCAAGTAAACGCTTTGAGTGCACTACGCTGTAGTTTGTTGTATATCAAACTAATTGACAAATTCAGTAGTTGCAGAATCCTCTCATAAAAATTGAATGTGGTGTATAACATGAAGTGAAATGTCACGGAATTTGGCTAAATTTGGATGTATAAAAAGCAGGACACTTACACCATTGCAACGTCATCCACTTTACATAATCAAGTAAGTGAACTTGTGTGAAATGTGATACTTCCAGCTTCTGTTGTCTCAATATGTCATTTTACTGTTAATATTACTGCGGTACAACAGAATGTACCTTTTCACAGTAATGATAAGAATAATAACAACCTTTATTAATATTACAGGGTTTCTGCACTGTTTTAAAAATGTTTTAAACTTGTAAAACTCATTCTTGATCACATTTGATGATGACTGATGATCACAGAGAGCTGAACAGATCCCAATTGCTTTGCGCACATCCTGTCTTGATTTAAGACATTTTAAGACTTTAAGACCCCGCGGACAACCTGTATTATTATAATGCACCATTTTTATAAAAAGATTATATTGTGCAGCTCATTATTTGAATAAATTATGAAAAAGTTCTCAAACAATATCATTGTGCTAAAACATTTTAAACATAGTGTATTATTAATTAAAACAAGTATATTATTACAGTCATAGTGATTATATACAAGTCATTCAATATAAATTTTAAAAATTGTGACAATCTGTTTGATTATTACATATATTTAAACAATAAAAAATAAAATCAAAACTAATTAAAATGGAAAAGCAGAGCTGATTTAATTTATTGTAAGTGTATTTGTATAGCGCTTTTTACATTAATCATTGTTTCAATGCAGCTTCACAAAAGGTTATTGCACATTTTTGCATTACAATCAAATTAAGTTAAAGTTACAATCAAATAGAAGTTATTATATACAGTCATAGCTTACCTGCAATTTTATAGCATCTAGGTGATGTGTCTGTGTACATGTTTAATCAAGTGTATCTGTGTATTAAGTGTATTTAAATACATATGATCTGTCTTTTAACCAGTTTCAAAAATAATGCACTTATTAAACAGCAACAAAAATCGCTATATTTTATGCTTTTTTTTGTGCTTAAAAAAATTATATTACTATTAATAATAAATATTCTTTCAACCAAATGCACACAATATACTGCAGTCTCATTAAGAAGAGTCAATTTAATATTTTATGTAAACCAGCAGGCCATTACCTTGGAGCATCCGAATAGGCGCTGGGATCCATGGGATCCATTTCCTCCTGCTGCTGTTTCCGACTTCCTCCTCCTCCTCCTCCTGATCCTCCTACAAATAAGTCTGCATTAATACAAGCACAAAAAACCCCATCCCTTTTCTCTCTCTTTTAAGTGTTTCTTTTTTCTTTCATTATCATTATTTATATTACTTAATACACCATGCTGCCAACGTTAACTCTCGGTACTGACCTGTTTATGTGCTTAATTTGTAAGATAAATGCACATCATATACAGTTTGTAGCACAATATGTTTTTTAGTACATTTTGTACTGTTATATATGTTTATTTTGATTTTCTATATGTACAGTTATTTTCTCTTTTACTTTTGTGTGTTAACTGTCTCAAAAAAATCTGATGAATAAATCTTATTAAATAAAAAAGCTTAGCAAAGCAAAATTGTAACTAAAATGTTCAAGCTGACAGAATATAAAATACCTCTCTTTGATTTGCTGTATGGTGCGCTGTCCTCTCTCCTCATCCGTCTGTCCCGATCTCTGTCTCTGTCCCGCTCTCGATCTCTGTCTCGATCTCTATCTCGATCCCTGTCCCGTCCATCATCCCTGTCTCTGTCTCTATCCCTCTCCCTATCCCGATCTCGATCTCTATCCCTCTCTCGGTCCCGATCCCGATCTCTCTCAGCCTTTTCATAGTGACCGTCTCCTTTCTCATGTCCAGTCTCTCCTGAAATAAAACACAAATGTTGCGGACCAATTTGCAAACTTATAGTACGTCCTAAAAGAATGTACACTGAAAAACCCAATAAGTCAAGGTAACTCCAACCATTTTGGTTAAAAAACTAATCCTGATGAGTACTATAAACTTAATTCATCTCAGTAGATGAAACCATTTGAGCACAGTTAAACCCGATAAATGAAGAGAACTCAAATCAATGAAGTACTGTAAAATAGTGTTGTCAAAAGTATCAAGTTTAGTACTGAAATTTTATAAACGTCCATTTCCCTTTAAGATTTGAACATGTTCTTAAACACCACTAGCTATGACTCCATCCATTATTATTATTATTATGCAAATTTTGGATATGTGCTTAAAAAAAATTGTTAATGGAAACGTCAAAATGCGCATAAATTTTGAAAATGCACATAAAAAACATGCGCATAACTGAGTAAGATAAACTATTTAGTCGATAAGAAAATATGCGCTTAAACTGCAATGGAAAAACTTTTACCAAACAAATTCCAGCATGTGCATTGAAAAAGCTCATGTGATTTTGTTATAAGACATCATGTGATGATAAAAAATTGTGTGTGAATGGATAAACCAGCTGGCTGAGCACATTGTAAAACATCTGAAATGTTGTTTTGGTCATATTAAAATGTTTTAACCATTTCAGTATTAGTGTTATTATATTATTAATAAACCTCCAGAATTAAGAGCGTCTGTGCTCCACGTCTGACACCTCCAAATGCCATCGCGCATTAACTGCATGTCAGGATTGTCTTCTGAGGCGCAAGTCACTTATTAAATGAAGAAAAGATTCGGGCAGCTTCTCTTATCGCAGCAAATTTTGTTTGTACTGTTGGTATTTGGCACAAGATAATCAGGAAGTGGCGATTATGTTTGCTTTGACCTATTGGATGGAAACGCTTCATTATTCGAACATCTTTTATGCGATAAACGTAAAACGCATTTTTGGATGGACACACAGCTACTGACTAGTGATTGTGCTCAAAGTTTTAACAGAAATGACTGCGATTGGCCGTAAATGTCATTAGGTATCCCTTATCACCAAGCGAATCTGTCTTTGAGCTGACATACGAGCTATCTGCTGATGGATTGACTGATCTCATGGTTTCTGCTACATTCATGCTTCCATGGCGGGCCCCACACCAAAATTCATCCCGATATGGCTACATTACAGTCATAGTTATTTTTTAATAGCGGGTTATAATCGCACCAAAACTTATTAAAAGGTAAGTGAATTATAACAGTGCAAACTTTTTTTATAATCGTAGTAGTTTGTTTAACTCTTTATGGTGACATGCTGACTGACTGACAGGTGCGTGACGCGTGAGGCCAGCAAATACAGCATAGCTTTCAGTTAAGATGAACACAGTTTCCATAATTATACTTTATAAATAAAGGTCTATGGCTCTGCATACAATGACTTTATCTTGCTGGAGTTTATAGCTGTTTCACTTTACTTCAGGACGCATCAATGCTGTTCTGTAGGTCTGTTGGTGACATTCATAAATATTTCTAGCAAATCTAATAAATGTTGGAGACATACTCGTTACATAAACGCACTAAAGCAGTTCAGCAGTGTCTATTTAAGAGCACACAAGAAAATCTGCACTTGAGCAGTGTATATTTGAGGGTACACAAGAAGTGCACAAACAGAGGAAATCAGCGCGCAAGCAAAGAGATTTGCATGCTTGTATTACATAAATGCGATCTCAACTTGTAATACTGCATTTACGACATTTGTCATTGAAATAAAACCATAGACAGTTGGTAGATCTGTGTAAAAGGCCTGCCGTCCCAGCTGGAGAAAATCCAAGAGGAAACACTGTATCTACATGGCTTTGAAATGCTTTATGTCCCTATATCTGTGTTTGCACTCTGTGAACAATGGTGAAGAGTTCTGTACTGATGACCTTCACGCCCAATCACAGTCATTTCTGTTAAGCATGTGATCATAATGGCCAATCAGCCATGTTTAAGAACGTGCTCAACAGCGCTTAAATGTTAGTGAAAAATTTTCTTTTTTTTTTATTTCAGTGCAGATTGATACCAAATTTGATACTTATGACAACACTACTGTAAAACCCAATCAGTTAAGGTAACTCAAAACCATTTGAGGAAACCGATTGCATCGAAGCATTTAAGTTCAAAATCTAATCCTAATAGGTACTGTGAAAATAATCCATTTGAGTACACAAAGTAGTTTGAGCAGAGTAAAACCCAATAAAGGGAACTTAAACCAATTAAGTACTGTAAAACCATGTAGGCAATCGAGTTTGGTACCTACTGGTACCTCTTGAAACTAATCTCTTTGAGTTTTGTGAACTTACTCCATTTAAGTTGCAGTTAATGAGACATTTAAGTGATTAAGTAAGTGTTGATTGAGCATTAATGATAAACACCTGCTGTTAACAAGCAGAATTACTGAAGAAAACACTAAACTACAGCTGACCTCAGTCACAGCCTTAAGCTGCAGTCACACTAGAGTTTGAGCTTGCAAAATTCTGTCACACGGTACTGCGAAAAGGGGCGGGATTAAACAAGATGATTAGAAATTGAAAAAAGTGAGCGATTGCTCCCTATTTTAAATTCCTGTCCAGAGAGGTCATGTTTTGATCCTTCATTGGTCTCACGCAGTCAAGTGATGCAATTTCGCAGGTCAGAGTTCAACAAGCTTGAACTTTCAAACGCAGCAATCTGCAAAACTTGACGCACGAGCTTGCGTTTCCGGTCTGGCGCATTTGCGTGTTTATGAATGGAAGTCTATGGGGAGAAAAGTCCAGTGTGACCGCAGCTTTAGAGCGGAGTAGACAGGCATTTAGAACATATTGCCTCATCATCACTAAAGTGGCACCAAGCAATTAAAAAAAATGCTTTTGATCCTATTCATAACTTAATGTATGCAAGTCCTTAAGTGGATTTGGACCTAAAACACACCTGCAGTTAATCAGAAGTGCTTAATTGGGTAATAAACACGTTTATTTTGTTGCTTACAAATAATAAAAGGAAAGTTCACTCAAAAATGAAAATGTACTCTCTGTTTACTCTATTATAACACTCAAGTGGTTATAAACCTTGATGAGTATCTTTATTCTGTTGAATACAAAAGAAGATAAATTTCAAGAGATTTCTTCAATGACAGAATTTTCATTTTTGGGTGAACTATGCTTTTAATGCTAAATGTATGTATCATACATTTAATGCTGTTGTTTGGCAAAATTAGCTTAGTGCTCCTTTAACAGATTGCTCTTGTCATCAGTGTTAGGGAAATTTACTTTAGAAAGTAATGCATTACAATATACTGTTGAGTTACTCTTGTGTTGTGCTACGTTACGTTTGAGTTACTTTTATGTTACTTTTTCTAATCTTGCTGAGGCTTAATCTCTTTCAGAACTTGCAGGTTTTCTTGTCTTTTTTATTTTAATAGAGGAGCTCTGAAATTAACAACACACTGTATAAGAATATAATTCAGCTATTTTGTTTTTTAAAAGAGAATTAACTAAATTAAAAAGTAACTTGCATTACATTTTTAAAAAAGTAACTCAAATATTATTATAATTTTTTTTTAAGTGATGCATTACTATACTCGTTTCTTAAAAAAAGTAATATTATTACATAACTCGCGTTACTTGAAATGTGTAACCCCCAAACACTGCTCGTCACATCCCTCGCATTTCTTTCATAATTGAATATTAAAACTGTTTACTGTACTGGAGATTAGTTTGCACATTAATATACCATTTATTGGTCTTTAAAGTTTTTGTGTCTACATAATAATGGATTCAAAGCTTCATGGCCAAATACATCTTTATAAAGGTTCACAATGTTGATGCAGATGAAATATGACAAGTATTAAAATTAAACTTTTTTTCATCAGGTTAGATATTAATCATTTAAACAGTACAGTCAAGAAGGAATACAGCTGCATATACTCACATTAATATAGCAGAATTTTCTGAGACTGTACAACAATAATTTATATTTTACATTACTGTGAGGGGTAGGTTTAGGGTTGGGGTAGACTTTAATAAAATACAATTTATTGAGTAATTTAAAAAAATCACATACATAATTCTCATTACACTGACTGCTTTTACATCATGGTGAGAGGTAGGTTTAGGGTTGGAGTAGACTTTAATAAAATACAATTAATGGGTCACTTAATAATATAAATAATTCTTGTTAATTTCCAGTTGCAGATGTATCCCTTCTAGCAGCAACACACTTGAACCCCATTACTTATGCTGAGTTCAGACTGCATGATTTTTAAAGTAGTCATGTCACGGATGTTTTCACACTGCATGACTGTCTGGGTTAGCATTCTGTCTGTGCTGTGTTTACAATGTAGGATAGATCAGTAACAAAAGAGTTCACATTGCATGACTTTAATAGAAAGAATCACCAACAACTTTGTCCAAACTACGTCTCACAACCAAACAACCGCGAGAAGTGACATGGAAACAATGCGAGGTCACAAAGTATATCTTTTGGTATTAACTACATGTGCGTAAGTTGCTCACCTGGCTTTTGAAGAGAATTAGCAATCTCTCCTAAACTTTTTTTTTAACTTTTCGAGCTGATTGTGATATTGATCAGAAGACACATCAAACAGAAACGGTGCTCCTGCCAAATTTCCACTAGTTTTACCTACATTTCTTGGGTCCAAATAAACTTAAAATGAACGCTTTTAACTTCTCCCCCAGCCTCCCGCTGGGCTGCAGGTACCCTTACTAGTGAATGCTGCTCTCTCATTGGCTGTAGGTGATCGCCGATGTTATTTTCATAAGTCTCTCCCACTTAACTATTGGTCTTGTGCATCCACCATGTTTGTAGTTTGTAGTTGTATTTCTGATTTCTACAGGAAATAATAGCCCTTCTGGATAACTTTGGAATAGCCTACTCATTTAAACACACTACAGTTTGAACATACTCCTTTTTTGTTTGAGGTAGTATGCAAATTGAGATGTAGTGACAGTTGCTATGTTAAATTCTGTTTCATGTCTTGTGTCTTACCTTTCGGTTTCTTGGCTGCTTTGGTGATGACAGCTGCAGGGTCATTAGGGGACAACCAGGACACCAAATCTGTCTCTACATTCCAGTAGTAAGGAAGCCCACTAAGGACAAAAAAATTACATATAAGGCTTATTACATGTAAAAAAAACTATTTATATGTAATGAGCTTCAATCTGGAATTTGGGGCTTTTATCATGATATGACTAGGCATGGGCCGGTATAAGATTCTGACGGTATGATAATCTTAGATTAAAATATCACAGTTTCTCGGTTTTACGGTATTGGTATACTTCTGCTGTATTTGTTAGGGCTAAAACCTACAGTGGCCAAGAGAGCTTAATTTAAGAAAACACAAGCAATTACAAAAAACACCAGCAAACTAAGAAAGGGGACCCAAAAACATGACGGACCCTGCTAAGATTTGGGTGTGTTATGCTGTAACTGTTGCTCAGTAAAGTTGTTGGTGGTCTTTTAAAGGTGAGGTTTTTTTTGTTGTTGTTTATTTTAATATCCTGATTACACGATTTCATTGTCTTTTGTAAATAGTAGCCTAAATAAACTAATGATTAAATGTGAAACTTGTTTTAATAGCATACACAGCGTGTTTAATAAATGCAGCACGTTTCTTCAGTTGTATGTGTTGTAAGAATTTGCAACAGGTGTGCTGTCAAAATGATGAAGATCTCTTCTTAATTTGCATGTGTTTTCTTAAATCGCAGCACATTAAGCTCTCTCAGCCACTGTAAAAAAACACAGATTTCATTACAAATTAAAATGCCATCTTGGATATCTTTTCTGCTGAAGACCCTGTTAATATTAAAAAAAAACTTAAAACAAAGCATAAAAAACACCTTGTAAATACCGTAAAAACGGTATAGCAAGAAAATTTTGGTGGTTTTATTACCTTGGCTTTTTAAAACCACGGTATACCTTAAAAACGGTTATCGTCCCATGCCTAGATATTACTTTTTTGTATGACTTTGAGTGATTTTGGTGTTTCATTAACAAGGATATGGTAGTTATTCAAAGTCATCTCATTTTAGCGCCAACATCAAATTACATTTACAAGATGTATTATATTTATAGCATACTATTAAAGCTAATAAATTTGTCTACTTTAAAATAACATTAAAAAAGCATGTCAAAATAAGTATGAAATATTTTTAGTATATCTAAACCTATTCATCACAGATTTGTAATTCATATCTACTTATGATTTATATTATATTTTATACATTTATTCCATGCAACAGCAATTAATTTGGTGGTAATCGTAAAATCCTTCAAGCGGTTTTCTTCCATTCAGTTATATTTTCAAATGTCAGAATCAGGAAATATTATTTGTTAAGACAAATATTAACAAATATTCTATGCATTCAGATCTTCTGAGATTTGTCAGATCTATAATGCTGTATTTTTAACAAAAAAATATTTTACCACTGATATGTTTATAGTCATCCAAGAGCTCATTACTACATCAATATTTTTAGCTTAGACCTAAATATATGCAATCCTTTTTATCGTATTAAAGCTCTGCATAATGCAATGTAGCACTATGAAAATTTATATTATTCAGGAAAAATCAACTTATGAAAACAAAATAAAGGCTGAAACATGAAATGCTTACCAGGCGGGATCAAAAACTTTGTACCAATTCGATGGTAAACTTTCAATCCTTGTAGCTTCATAATCCACGTTGTTATCATCATAGTCTTCAGCAATAATCTCCTCCTCTGCTTCTGAAAATAACAAATGATGAAATGCAGCACATTAAAGAGTGGACTCACCAAATTACACTTTATTAATTAGCCATTGACTTAAAAGTATAGTACACTAAAAAAATTCATTACACTAAAAGTAATCTGTCATCATTTTCTCACCCTTGTTTCAAGCCATGATGAGTTTTTTTTTCTTCTGTTAAACACAAAAGAACATATTTCTAAAAAATATTTAAACCTTTAACCACTGACTTCCAATTGGGTTAAAGTTGGTTTTAAATTTGCACATTCAGACTTTCTCCATAATAATGTAATTTTAGAAATATATTCTTTGTGAATTTTAAATGGTGAAATCATATAGCAGCCAACGACTATAAAAATACAACATTATTAGCGGTCAAACAAATGGTGCCATAATGCATGTGATTTCAGACCGAATATTCAAAACAATATAGAGACTGTGTCACAAGTTGTCACTGAAAGAATGTGCCAAAATAAAACCTACATTACCTCAAATGACTTCCACAGTATTGTTATTCCAACTTCAATAGTAGGAAAAACAAATACTATGGAAGTCAATGGTTACTGGTTTTCAGTGGCATGACTATATTTTCAAGAAAACTGTAACCACTGACTTCTATAGTATTTGTTTTTCCTCCAATGGAAGTCAGTGGTTACTGGTTTTCAGCATTCTTCGAAATATATTATTTTGTGTTCAACAGAAGAAAGACACTCATACGTGTTTGAAACAAGCAAAGGGTGAGTAAATTATGAATACAGAATGATCTGTTTTGAGGTGAACTGTCGCTTTAAATAAGCATAGTTATGTTACCGTGGTCGGACTGTTTCACGATCCCTCTTTTAGCGAGTCGTGCAAGTAAAGCAGGAGGCAGAGGCATCTGAAAGAAAAGCAAAACATCTCAATGATCAGTGTTGACGAGCCACGAGAAACTCCAACTAGACACAATGTGATAACTGCTCACAGGGAGAAAGTTTTCTATGCATGTAATATACAGATTATTCCGTGTACAATTTTATTAAGAAATAAATGACAAAATTTGCATTGTTTACCTTTACGATGTCCAAAATTTTAGTTATTTGACCACGGTTTCATTGAAAAGAAGCAAAGCAGCAAACTGGGCGCATACTGATGACGTAGACGTGACGTCTCATAGCAGTACTGCGAACAAAACGTTACACGATTCTCTCATCTTTTTCTTTTGATGTCAAAAACTAGTATTATTACCATACATTGTATCTTTCCTATTAAATAAAAAAAACTAATAAAATACAGGGCTTAAAAAGATTCAATATTTTATCCACGGCTATGCACGAAGACACGAAGGCACATTAGATAACAATGGACATGCCAATGTGAGGTAAAATAACTATAATATTACCTTGCAATATCTGGCAGTACTTATTTGTAAATAAATAGAAGAGAAAAAGTCAAAATACAACAGTAAGAGAGAGAGAGGGAGAGAAAGATTGAAAAGCCTCTCAATCGCCCCCTGGAGGAGAGAGACAGAATGGGTCTTTTGCTGCTCTGAAAGCAGAAACCACGGAGAAAACAAAATGTAGAAAACAAAGCAGTCAAATTGTAAACATTACAGACACTAGCACTAAAGCTGAGACATGGGGAAGTGTATTAGCTGACAAATAAAGGAAAGCAAAAGCTTACAGCACCTGGTATTCCCAGGCGGTCTCCCATCCAAGTACTAACCAAGCCCGACCCTGCTTAGCTTCCGAGATCAGACGAGATCGGGCGTGTTCAGGGTGGTATGGCCGTAAACAAAGGATGGAGTAAAGAGCAGCCTATTTAAAAGATATTTTCTGCGAACGAGCTGTTTTATTGTTATATTTGGGTGAAAGGCCTACACTAATTTTGCATTATTTTCTGTTGCTCTTTGTTAAAGTTATTTAGCATTTTAACGGCAATTGTAATTTATAAACTATATTAGTCTTCAGTTGAACTCGAGTTCTTCTTATGATATTAATTAACAGGCCTTTTACGTGAAACCCTGCAAGCAAATCATTTGTGTCAGACTACTGCCGTAATGGTATTTTTTCATTCTTATATTTATGCAAGGCCTATTTTGTTTGCACATTTTTTCTTAACTTCTAAAAAAATGTTTTTAATTATTTTTCATTTAAAACTGTTTCCAGTTGTGAGTCCTTTAACATATTTATATTATATTAAGTAATTTCTGTTAATGTGTTGTGTGTGTGTAACGTATTATTAGTTTTAACTGCACTTTGAAGAATATTATTTAAAGGAGCAAACCTGAAATACAAACTTTATAGTTTCACTTTTTTACCATCATACGTGTTATTGTGTTTATTTGTGGAACAAACAGGAATGTATGCTCTAACTAGAATATTGTTTGCTTTTGTACTGAAACTCAAATAGCTGATTTTAATCCTTCACACAATAATATATCCATGTTCACATTTTAGTGAATTTTAAAGGAATCATACTAATTTTTGCACCATTTAGAAATAATTTTATGCTGGTTTGACTAAGATAAGCGTATTGACCGCTTATAATGTTTTGAATAATATAATCAAATTATAGAATTATAACACATAATAACAATTGTATACTAAAGTTTGTGATGACAATAATCATAATTAAAATATTACTATGCCAATTGATTAAACATTTTGTAGTAATATAAAATACAATGTTTATATACATTACAGTATAATAATGACAGTATATATTATACTTCTGTTTCTTTGCATATGCATTTACATTAATAGAAGACGTGATCTTGAATGATCATGTTTTTTTATAAATTTCAGTAAATGCAACAGTTTAAAATACAATAATACTAGAACATAAAAAAGTAAAAAAAAAAGTTTTTATGTTCTAGTATTATTGTATTTTAAACTGTTGCATTTACTGAAATTTATAAAAAAACATGATCATTCAAGATCACGTCTTCTATTAATGTAAATGCATATGCAAAGAAACAGAAGTATAATATATACTGTCATTATTATACTTTAATGTATATAAACATTGTATTTTATATTACTACAAAATGTTTAATCAATTGACATATAGTAATAAATATTTTAATTATGATCATTGTCATCACAAACTTTAGTATACAATTGTTATTATGTGATATAATTCTATAGTTTTATTATATTATTCAAAACATTATAAGCGGTCAATACGCTTATCTATACCTGCATAAAATTATTTCTAAATGGTGAAATACATACTGAATACATACATACATTCCTGTTTGTTCCACAAACAAGCACAATAACACTTATGATGGTAAAAAAAAGTGAAACTATAAAGTTCGTATTTCAGGTTTGCTCCTTTAAATAATATTCTTTCATGACAAAAATAGATCAAGACGGACTAAAATTGTTTTGTTTCATCACTGATTTGAGGATGCAAACCTGATGAAAAAATTCAAGGTTGAAGTTTCAACCTTTCGAATGTTGATGTAATTCAACAAAGGTCTGCTATCTGGGCTTTTACTAAATCCACAACCCTTTTTATTTTTATTAAGACCTTTTTTAAATACTCTTCATGGTATATTCGTAATTGCAACAACTACTGCTACTTTATTAACTGTTGTAAAAGCACTTTATATAGCCTAAACTGATGATGTGAAAAGTGTAGAGGGTTTCAAAAAAGTTATTTTAGGTTTGACTGTATTTTCCCCACATTAACACAAGGTCAGAAGTAAAATGGATACTTCACAAATAAAAGTCGTTTTCATACAAAAGGAGCTTTATTAACAAACACAGCACAAGAGCAAGTCTATGTTGGAGGAAATACAGTACTATACAGACGAGTGTTTAATGGCTGATGTTCATCTCACTGTCCTCGTCATCCTCAGTAGAAAAAGTAGAGAAAGAGATCGGCTCACACTCCAGCGTGCGCAGGTTCACAAGACAAGCCGTCTGTGTGCTGCTGAATTCTGGGATTGCTACCAGGAGAACATCTTGTCCTTCTGGGCCTGAGAGGAAAAAAATTGTGAAAAGTTGACATACAAAAAACTATCAGGAATGCTGACCCACACTGCTACATGGTGCTGTTTTTGATGTTATGCTGCGAACACACTAGAGTTTGTCCATGCAAAATTCAGTCATGCAGCGCTGCTAAAAGCGGAAGGATTAAAAGGATGATTAGACATTAAAAAAGGCTAGCGATTGGTCCATATTTAAAGTTTCTGTTCAGAGAGGTCATGGTTTGATCTTCGACTAGTCTCAAGCAATCACATGATGCGATTTTGCAGGTCAGAGTTCACCAAGCTTAAACTTTGCAGTGCAACTTTGCAAATTTCGAACTGCGAAACTTGACGCACAAGCTTGCGTTTCCAGTCTGCCACATTCGCATGCATATGAATGGAAGTCTATGGAGAGAAAGGTGCAGCGTGACCGCAACTTTATTAAACAGTCTTTACTCACCAGTGACTCGTTTACTTTGGTATGTTGGTGCATTTCCGCTGAAGTATACATGAGGGCACTCTTCCAGAATAAAGGGATCTTTCTGATAAAATGGGTAACAACCTGTACAGAGTCAAAAGAGCAGGTCAGAGTAATCAAGCATATTCATGGAGAAATATACAAAACAGGAAAAATAAATAAATAAAAGTAAAATAGAAAGTAAAAGTAAATTTATTTTTACTAAAAGCAAAAATAGTGAAAGTAAAATGAGTTTTACTTAATGGAAGTAAAAATTGCATTTATGGGAACGCAAAACATGATTATATAATTGATTTACATGTCATATTTTCACCATCACCATGTTCTCTTAAAGGCTCCATATCAGAAAGGCATAGAGAACAAAAGTTTAGCATAAATCTGGGTGTTTCTGGGTCATTTTAGATTTTTTTTAATAATCATTTTTATTTAATTTTAGAATAAATCTATAATCAAACTAAAGTATAGATCAAAATGATAGAAAAGCCTACAATTTCCTAAATTTCATGGTTAAAGCTTAGGCCTACTTGAAGTTAAGCAAATAGGAATGAAGTTTAAGCATATTTCATGAGTAACTTGCACTACCTGACAAAAGTCTTGTCGCCTATCCAAGTTTTAGGAACAACAAATAATAACTTGACTTCTAGTTGATCACTTGGTATCAGAAGTGGCTTATATGAAAGGCAAAGACCTCTAGATTATGCTTATTTTACCTAAATAAAATATATTTATGCTCAAATAACTTATTGATAAAGTCATTTGAAATGGCAAAGAAAAAGTTCTTGCAGGACTCCAAGAGTTCATCAAGATTCTTTGAATTCATCTTCAATGCCTCCTCCTCAATCTTACCCCAGACATGCTCAATGTTCATTTCTAGTGACTGGGCTGGCCAATCCTGGAGCACCTTGACCTTCTTTGCTTTCAGGAACTTTGATGTGGAGGCTAAAATATGAGGAGCGCTATCCTGCTGAAGAATTTGCCCTCTTCTGTGGTTTGTAAAGTAATGAGAAGCACAAATGTCTTGATACCTCAGGCTGTTGATGTTACCATGCAGTATGGGGGCTTGTGAGAGATCTGCAGAATGGATGTAACCCCAAAGCATGATTTTTCCTTCACCAAACTTGACTGATTTCTGTGAGATTCGTGGGTCCATGTGGGTTCCAATAGGTCTTCTGCAGTATTTGTGATAATTGGGATGCAGCTCAACAGATGACTCATCAGAAAAATCTACCTGCTGCCACTTTTCCAAATGATCAACTGGAAGTCAAGTTATTATTTGTTGCTCTTACAACTGGGATCGACGACAAGACTCTTGTCAGGTAGTGTACATGCATGTTCAAAATTATTATCACCCTTAGTTATTATGAGCAAATAATTTTAATAGTAATTGGATAGTTCAAGTGACAATTCACCCTTAAAAAATGTTAACTTAGGTTAATTGGGCAAGCTAGGATAATTAGGCTAGTGATGAAATAATAGTTCAGTAAACAAAACAAAGAAAAATAAATTATTGGCTCTTAATATTGACTATTAAAGTGTTTTTTGTCCAAGCCAAACTAAAAAAATTTAAATTTCCACAGAATAAAAAAACATTATAGGAAATACAGTGACAATTGGTCTGTTCACTTTGAGAAACAATTGAAGAGTTTGGTTGCAAAACGTGATAAATGCCATTTTTTGACATTTGGATTTTATAATTGGAAATCACTGTTCAGATGTACCTTAATCTATGTGTGAATTGCTACCATTAGTAACATTGAAGAATGTGCATTTTAGGCCTACTTTAAAATGTATTTTTTCACAAAACGCGATATCCGCCAGACCACTTTTTTTACAAAGTGCGATATAACGGTTATAGACAGGGCCGGAGCAAACTGAACTGGAGCTCTAGGTAAAAGATGATCATGCCGCCCTCAAACTGAAAGCGAAAACAAAAGACGGGTGTGATTGCTCGTATGACAGCGAGGACCGGGGCGTTGGGGAGATTGTCGCAGACGCCGCCTATTCTGCTGCCCTAGGCAGCCACCTGCGTCGCCTCTATGGAAGTGCCGGCCCTGGTTATAGAACGTTCAGGAACTGGGAAGAGTCACCACCGGTGAAATGCTCCAAGTTTGCTCATTGATTTAACGATAATATCAAAACAATAAACATATATTTTGAAAAAGAGGATTCAATAGGCTAACTAAAAAACGTTTACCATTTAATTGTTTATACTGTAGGCGAGCTGTCAGTCAGTCAGGGAATCAAAGCTTCAACGTCATGGATTTCGATGTAGTTTTCTTGAAAGCAGGGTTCGACAATAGCTACGGATGGCAAATGCGATCTTAGAATCGAGAAGCAGCACGACTGACAAAGATAACCGTGTTCGCGCAAGCAGGTGAATACCAAATGATAGGATGATCACTCGTGCCAAAAGCTGATGTGATGCGCGCGACTATTTGAAACACGTGCACTCTCCCATTTCCTTGCATGAAGCTGTGCCTGTAAAAGCAACTGGTGTGATCGGTTAATCTTACTTATACAAAAACATTGCTTCACAAGCTTTTCTTAATGGTATTACAGTAGTAGAATATAGCCTAAGGTGGATATATAGCGTTTTGCAAAAAAAAAAAGTTATGTTGTGTACGTTCTGATGTATTGTATTTTTTTTATCAATTTAAGATGTTTGACAATGTTAAGATTTGCATTTCGGCATGGTTTTTGACTTATTTATGAACTATTTGAAGAATATTGTGTTCCTGGCCTTCACTGAGCTCAAGTAATAGTTTAATGTACAAAAATTGTAAACTAACTTGACTGTTGATGTCTTGCATAATAATGTCAAATAACTAACTTTTCTCAAAATGGATATATCTCGTTTTGCAACCAAACTCTTCAATTATACAGGACTTTTGACTTCATCTGCACATATAAGTCAAGTCTCATCTTAATCAATTGTTCTCTAATTGTGACCTCCACTGACTGTACAGTCTATAATTAATCAGAGAGACGAGTTGTTCCAGACCTAGTGTATCTGGAGCAGTAGGAGCCAGATGGCGCAGTCTCAGAGTGCTTTCTAATATTTCCAGATGATCGTCCACACTGCTGTACTTCACCATATCACTCACATTCTGTCCTGCAGTGCCCAAAAACCTGAAAACACAAAACGTAGGCTATTAGGTGTCGTTGATCCAACTCATGGAGGATGAACATAAGGCTAGATACTCACCGGACTCCATCTACAATAGCTTGGTAGGGGTTGCTGACCAGCTGTAAGGTGGGGAAGGGAATAGAGAGCGGAAACATGCAGCGGTGCAGGGGCTGCTGGGGTAGGGTGTAGTTCGTTGGGTCATACTGCCCAGGCATGACATCCACTGATACAGAGGCCTGGTGAGAATAAATCAGAGAGATCAGACAGACTTGGAAAGATAATGTAAAACCTATTTCATTGTGATTTTTATTGATAGCATCCAGTCTAAATGCACCATGAAACTAGAAAACCACTAAGAACGCTAGTATATTATACGCTTGATGTCCGTGATGTATGGAATTTATTAAGACTGATGTTGTTACATGTCTATGTTCCACCATCATCCCAATAGCAAAGAAACCAAAGATCACAGGACGCAATGACTACAGACCTGTTGCTCTAACATCTGTGGCCATGAAGTTATTCGAAAGACTGGTGCTAGCTTATCTGAAGGACATCACTGGACCTTTGCTGGACCCCCTGCAGTTTGCCTATAGAGCAAACCGGTCTGTGGATGATGCAGTCAACATGGGACTGCATTATACCCTACAACATCTGGACAAACCAGGGAACTACGCAAGGATACTGTTTGTGGACTTAAGTTCTGCCTTTAACACCATCATCCCATCACTGCTCGAGAACAAACTGACCCAGCTGTCTGTCCCCAGCGCTGTCTGTCAAAGGATCACCAGCTTTCTGACAGATAGACAACAGCTAGTCAGAATGGGCAAAATCACATCCGACAGCCGCACCATCAGCACTGGTGCACCCCAGGGATGTGTTCTCTCCCCACTGCTCTTCTCAAAAGACCCCTCCATTAAGCTCTTGAAGTTTGCGGATGACACTACTGTTATCGCCCTCATCCGGAACGGTGACGAGTCTGCATACAGACAGGAGGTGGAGCGGCTGGCTTTATGGTGCAGATACAACAACCTGGAGCTGAACACGCTCAAAACAGTGGAGATGATAGTGGACTTTAGAAGAAACCCCCCTGCACTCCCCCCACTCACCATCATGAACAGCACTGTGGCTGCAGTAGAGTCATTCAGGTTCCTGGGCACCACCATCTCTCAGGATCTGAAGTGGGACATTCACATAGACTCTATTGTAAAGAAAGCCCAGCAGAGACTGTACTTCCTTCGTCAGCTGAAAAAGTTCAACCTGCCACAGGAGCTGCTCGTACAGTTCTACTCAGCTGTCATCCAATCCATCCTCTGCACTTCAATCACCGTCTGGTTCAGCTCAGCTGCCAAAACCGACCTCCGTAGACTACAGCGAATAGTCCGGACTGCTGAACGAATCACTGGCACTACCCTTCCCACACTTCAAGAACTGTACTCTTCCAGAGTGAGTAAAAGGGCTCGTAAAATCACTCTGGACGCCTCACACCCAGCACACTACCTGTTCGAACTGTTACCGTCTGGTCGGCGCTACAGAGCACCAAGCACAAAAACAGCCAGACACAGGAAAAGTTTCTTTCCTCAGGCCATCTACCTCATGAAAAGTTAAATATTCTCCAACTGTGCAATAAACGTGCAATACTTTCTCATACGCACTTGTACACAGCACCTTATAACAATATACAATGCAATACTTTCTCCATTCGCATTGGTACACAGCACATTATAACCTGTATATTCACAACATATCTGTACATACAATTCAACTTCCAGATATTTTTTTTTTAATTACTGCATCTTTGTTTAATGTTTATCGCCTTTTTCTTTCTCATATTTAATTTTGTGTTGTCACTTGTCACTTTATGTACACTGGAAGCTTCTGTTGCCAAAACAAATTCCTTGTGTGTGTGAAGCACACTTGGCAATAAAACTGATTCTGATGTATTTATTATTTATTTATTTCTGTTAATTTGTCACCCTCTAGTGTTTTGTTGCTGTCCTTGTTTTTTATTTGAGTAAACGCCGTCACACCTGTGGATAATTGACTGCCGGCGTTAAAAGAGCTCATGCTGGAGCATTTCAGTGACGGGGAAGTTGAGCGGCCGTCCAGACACGGACCTGTGCTCCATTTTTGTGTTCAGCCTTAGTTTGTTGTGTTTCCTTGCACTTTTTGTTCACTTATGGTTGTTTTGTTAATAAACCCCTAGACCGATCCATTTGTTTTGTCTCTCATTTTGATGTTGTGACTGTGGTCGGTAATTTAATACCTTTTTAAGACTTGTTAAAGACCTTCTCAGAATATTTTAAGACCTTATCCCCACCAAGTTCTAATCAGTATCAAACCTTTACCTTAATAAACAGTTGTTAAAAACAGTTGTGAGTAAATAAATCAATGGAGCACAACCATGCAAATGAACTCAGATAAGCTCAGAAGAAACAAAGCTTGAAAGAATAAATTACGCTGTTGTTTTTCAGCGACAGGCTGTTTAAACTTGTCTTTCTCCAACCAGGAGTACGCAAACTTATTTCCCCATTTTGCCATCCGTTTCGCTCTATGGTTTCGCTACATGTGGAGAACGTCACATCACCTTACTGCATTTGTCACAAATTACATGACATCACCTGGACGGAGAAGCTTGTCTGAACACGCCAATAATGACCAAACCAATCACGTGGATCAATGTTAATATTTGGAGGAAAATAAATTTATTTATGCTTTTTTGAAGTCAAACACTTTGGACAACACTTGAACAAAATTTAAGACCTCGTAAAAACATGATTAGGACTTTTTAATATATTTTAAGAACCTAATTTTCTCAATTGATTTATCAACTTTTAATACTTTTTAAGACCCTGATTACACCCTGTATGAGCAGACAGAAAACAATTTAAGGATCTTAAGAAATACCTGACAGGGTTTTTCCTTCACATTTTTTTCTTTTTGCATAAAATAACTAAAAGTTATTATTATTTGTTTGTCAAATCATGTACAGTTAAAATGTAGTAGAAATGTTCACATGTTTATTTACAGACAAACATTAAAAAGATAAAGAAAATCTATATATTAGTTTACAAAGGAGAAGATACATCAGGAGCAGTAATATATTTATATACTTTGATTAAATCTGATTATACATTTTTGTTAACATGTGAACATATTCATTCATTTTTCTTTGGCTTAGTCCCTTTATTAACCACAGAAGGAACCACCCATTAGCCAGCATATGTTTTACACAGCAGATGCCCTTTCAGCTGCAACCAAGTACTGGGAAACATCCATACACACATACACTATGGCCACTTTTTTAGTTTATTCAATTCACCTATAGCGCATGTCTTTGGACTGTGGAGGAAACCGGAGCACCCGGGGGAAACCCATGCAAACACGGGAGGAACATGCACCACATGCCAAGTGAATCCTGCCAGAACTTAAACCAGCGACCTTTCTGGCTGTGTGGCAACTGTGCTAACTACTGAGCCACCGTGTTGCCCCTCATGTAAAACACTTTCTTGACAAAATATCCTTAACTTTAGCAGTATTTATGTATAGTTGGAGTCACATACTGCAACTGATTCTTGTAATAACTTTCTAAAAACATTATTTTAACATTTATATTAATTTGGTACAAAACTTCAAATAGATAACCTCAAAAAACAAAAGGGAAACTAAATGTTTTAGCAAATACTGCAATTGTTGGATTGGTTAAGTTATAGAACAGGGATTTCTTTTTAAGTTGTTTATCTCTTAAATTTTTTTATTAGCAAATTACACTTTTGTTGTTTGTATGCATTCACTTTTTTACTTTTAAGTAAATGGTGTAAATAACAGTTTTACTGGAAGTGCAATATTAAATTACAATAATTATTTTCTTAATTCACTTAAAAAAAGAACAAAAATGAAAACAGGGCTCGAAACTAACTTTTTACTTGGTAGCACCGGTGCCCCCAACTTCAAATATTTAGGAGCACCAGAAAAAATGTAGGAGTGCCAGAAAGAATTTAGGAGCACCCATCAAAAATGAATGAATGTATTTGAAAACAACATGAATTAGGACTAACAAAAAAACGAAACAACTATCTAACTAATGCTGTGATGCTGTTGATATTTGTGCAATGATTCTAAAATGAATGTCTAATAATTAAAAAATATTATGGATGACGATGACAATAATACTATTAATGAATTACATGTCATTATCATGCTGCTTGAATGTGAGTTATTTGCTCTAAAAAGTCCTGTTTCTTTATGAAAAATAAATTTATGGTTTGCATCAAACAAAAATGAAGCATTGCAGTAAGAATATTTATTTTGCACTATTGTTTTTATATACATGTCAATTTTATAAACAATATTTCTGCTACAAAACAAACGAAAGAAAATCACTCAATTCAAGGCTGAAAGCTGCAAAGCAGTCATCAGTAACTAAATAGAAAAATAATATACATCTCAAGAAAAAAACAGACAAAAGTAAGGAAGTCTTACTTCTACCACTCTTTAAAAGTTTTGGTGTCGGTTTGTGTCATTGTAAATGCACAGTCTCTTCTGTGTTTGTGAAGGTGAGTCAGCTGGATTAATATTGAGGAATGAGGATTCTCACGATGACCACTGGCGCAATGTCGTTCTTTGTTATGAGCCGCAGATTCAGTTCAAACTCAGTAACGGCAAGCTTCTTTGGCGATGATGTGTACAGTGTTAGATTTTACATTTAGTGGACATTTGCGCTAAACACGCAGTGAATGCACTGCATCAAGATTCGGGCACCTTCTCTGAAAACACTCGATTGATCTCGGCTGGCGGATCAATATTTACCACATGATCGCTCTCATTGGCGACATTATTTGTAACTTTAGCCGGGGTTTGCAAACCTGTGTACTTTTCACTCTTCAGCATTTCCCGTGGTCACAAAAGATCCCTGTCATCTGCAAGTGGAAAGCCTTGAGTGATTGACAGCTAATATGAACCAATTTAGCAGCAGGGAAGACCGATTGAGCACGTTTTAAAAAAAATTTAAAACAGGTCACACTACAAGCATTATATGCAGTCGCACAAATGCTCCCAAATATATTCTTAGGTCACATAGATTAAATTTCGGGCACATATGCGACCAAAATGGTCGCAATTTCGAGCCCTGGAAAACATATCGAATTAACAATTAAAAGAGTCAGAATCAAATTAATTCTCAATGAACTTTTAGACTAAAATTTTAGAAAGCACAAAATAATGAAGTGTCATATTTTTAAAGATGCCCCTTCTGAAAACATGTTTGAAAACATTTAGAACATTGTTGTTTAAACCAGTGTTTCTCACTGTTCCTGGAGGCCCACCAACACTGCATGTTTTGGGTGTCTCTTTTGCCTGTCACACCCATTACAGGTCTTTCAGTCTCTGCTAATAAACTGATGATCAGAATCAGGTGTGTTTGGTTAAGGAGACATAAAACGTGCAGAGCTTGTGGTCCTCAAGGAACGTTGTTGAGAAACACTAGTTTAAACAAGGCAGTGAAACTCACCACAAGCTGCATTAGAAGCTCATCCAACAGTCTGATGGCCTCCACACTCCCAGCCTGAGTCTTCTTAGTCAAGTACTTTGCCTTAAAACAGAACAGTTAAAAAGGTCCCGTGAAATTAAAACAAGATTATTTTAAATGTTAGTATCAGTAAGACTTAAGAATATCTATTTAAGGATATCTTAAGGATTTAAGGATATCTATTTGCTGGTGTGCGCCAAAACATTGACACAATTCACATTTAGGAGATATGAACATCCAAAGCTTGTAGTTTGTCACTTTTGCCATCAGCGATTTTTTTTTACATCACCTCATACTTCAGTTTCTAATAAAATCTTCTGACCAATCAAATACTTTCTAGTATATGACATGTACCACCTCTTTAAGACACTTCTCTATTGCCTTTCATTTGATGCGCTTGATCTCAACCCTTCACTGGCAAAGTGGTGATAAAACAAAATGCTATTGGTTGTTTTTATTTTATAAAGGGCAGGAGCTACTCTATGTTCTGCCCTTTCTTCATGTTTAATATGAGATTTAGTCAAATTTCAAATAAAATGCACATTACAAAGCACTTTATTTGACCTTTAAAGGTGCAGTATGTATGTAAGTTTGACACCCAGTTGTTGAACTAGGTATTGCATTCCTGGATCAAAACTAACGCAACAGAAAGGTACACCTCATGTGCTTTATTCAGTGTTAAATGCTGATAATGAGAGTTTAAATGTCATTTTACATGCCATTTATTGCCACACTACTAAAAGCAGCAGCAGTTCACCTTAGATGTTGAAAATAAAATAATCCGTTTGAAATTGAACTTTAGAACTGTGACTCAAAACCAACACACAGTGATACAGCATGTACATTTAATTATGTTAAAGAGGTTAATTATGTATTGATTAATATTATAAAGCTTTCGTGAGTGAGTGCATATTTTGTGCTTCTGAATGGCTGTATTTAAGTTTCTGTCGAGCTTCGTCTGGTGCAAACCGCCAAACTGCAACTGCAAATCTCGTCACGTAGCGTGTTGTTTGGACAAGGGGTTACAATGTAACCTGCTCACCTAATGTTTACGTTTGTAATATTTATATAATTTGCTAATTAATAACTTCATGTGGAACTGAATCTGTCTCATTTTGGAGGCTGCTACTGTCCACCGAAGGTCACGACATAACACATTTTCAAAGCGGAATTACTGAATTCAGCATTGTTTTTCAGATAAACAAGAATGTTTATTTGGCATGTTTCTTAAATATCTGCAAACATATTATGGTATTTTTATGCTTTAGAAGAGTCAAAATCTTACACGCAGCACCTTTAACTCACAATTTATTAACTAACCCCTAGTTTTATAAAGTCCCAGACTAAAAATTAAGCCTGGGCTGTTTCAACTCAAAGAAAATTGCACTAATCTTAAAATATATCAGTGTCTTTATTTTGTCTTAAGATGGACATATTTTTTGTTCTAAGGTACATTTATGTATAAAAAAAATGAACTTTCACTACTAAAAACTACCAGTCTGAGAAAATAAAATCCTAAAATCACAGAATATGACCTAAAATGTTCGACATGTGCTGACTGGAAAGTTATTTGTATTTATTTGTATACCTTTGTAGTGGAGTCTTTGTCTTGAGTGCTTCGACTCAGCAGGTTTCCGGCTAGAATGACTCTAGAGATGGACGCTGCACCGCTCTGCTCCCCCTCATCGCCAAGCTGACCGGTTACCATGTCAACCAGTAGCTGCAATCCCATCATGCTGTCTGCCTTGCTGCCGTTCAATCCCAGACCAGAGGCGAGAAGCACAAACCTGAAGCAACACCAATATGATCTTAATACCAGGTGCAAACCTTAGTTACATTCAACATTTTATTAGCACTGTTGTTAATTGTACACTTAATATTACAGTAATGTGCAAGAAATATCGATCCGTCTCCCCACGATCAATTGACTTTAACGTCAAAGTATGTACAAAATCATCGTTTTTGTGCAGAGATACATCCCAGGTCAGGTGTGTTTCTATACCTGTCTGAGCTTAGAGGTTGTCTGGGTGTCTGGGGAGGAACGTCAGCCATGCAGAAGTCTTCAACAGTGAATTTCCCGTCATTCTGCTCTGCACCTTTGATGGCAATGACACTTCCTAAAAGCAGATTTTAAAACCAAGCATGAAAAATCACAAGTCAGATTTGCTATACATTGAATTAAAAAGGTTGAGAATGATCCTGAAAGGTAGTATCTCATGGCCGTGACGTAGCTTTAAAAAATTAGTTTTAAACCGGAAGAACGAATTTGCTCAAAATAATGCAAAAACAACCAATTTTCACTTTTTTGTGCAACATTTGTGTCCTAATCGTGTTTATAGCAGCGTGGGACACATACATGACTGTCAACAGCTCAAAAAATGTGTTTTGGTGTTTCATGACCCTTTAAGCTACTAAAACACTTTTGTGAAAAAAATGAGTTAAAAACTGTTTCTTCTCCTCAGTGTCAGTATAGACCTTTTTCTTGGCTGTTGCATGAAGCAGCGTCCAGCTTCTTCCGGTAGAATGGTTAGAACTTCTGTTTACAGTGGTTACAGCTGGTAAGTTGCGCTCCGAAAAATCGGTTTCAATAGCGTTTTGAGTGGATTATGGAGTGTTTTTGTGACACACAACTTTGAAAGGTGTGTGTTAAAGCCGTTATCTGTCAAATGAGGCAAGAAAAACGTTCTCCTAGTTCACATCCAGTGTGTGCGTGTTTCCCCGGCCTGTCAGCTGTTAGCTCAGCGGCTCTTCAACACACACACACACGCACGCACGCACTACTTCACTGCATCATGGAGAAAACCAGATTACTAGCATGGTGTGCAAGTCATGCAATTTACAAAAACGACCAATAAAAGTCCGTTACTGATACTCTGCTGGCTGATTTGCATGTTTGTTCTAATCGCGAGCCGTTTATGTTTCATTTAGTGTGTTGTATTTACCACGGTTTGTGTTTTGCTGTCATAAAAAAAATTAATAAAATCACTTTATTTTCACTTTGTCCCAGTTATTAAATCAGTGTGTTAGTGGGACAGTACAGTAGGCTACGTGTGTGTGTGTCAAACATTTTGGTGAATTACATTTGTTTGGGCTGATTATATATTTGAAAGAAAGAGAAACTGTTGACTTTAGCAATGATGAGGCTTCATTTAAAGTACGGTACAAGATGCATCTGACAGCGAGGGGAAAATGCCTCGCAGCAGTTGTTTTCCATCCTATTAGATCACATGTCTTTAAATGATCAGTCCAGAAGGTGGCGCTGATCACCAGCAGTATTAGTTCAAAAATGATAAAAGCAGGTAAAATAGATTAAAACTATCGTTTCAAAGCTGTACGAATGCGACTGTTTACACGCATCAGCTGCCGACTGGAAGTTCTTAGCATTCTAATTTTGCGTTCTAAGAAAAATCTTTTTAGGTGGTTCATTCACTAGATTGATGTCCTCTTTATGCATGTCATGTCTCTGGAATATATCAGATGAGCTTTGGCTTTCTTTAAAAAACTAAACAAAGTCATGTGCAGAGTGGCCATCCGGGGTTTACATAAGTACACAGTGCTTGTGAATGCGAGCAATATACTGATACTGAAGAGAAAAAACTCTGGGGAAAAAATATTTTTATTTTATGTTAACAGAAAAGCATTCCTGTAGCTTCATAACATTCCAATTTAACCAATGAAGACATTAGAGATGGGTCATTCTTGACTGATTCGTTTATTATAAACAAATCTTTTGTGTGACTCGAGAATGATGAAACCTCACAGGGAGCGATTTGTTCATTTGTGTATGCGCACAATGTGCAGGTGGAGAAGAAGATTAGTTCCTTTTTTGATTCCTCTATTGGGTTTGAGTCTTTTGTTCATCACATGAAAGACATTAGCTAATAATATGCATTCTGAACCAGAAAAATACTTGGAATGATTTTTTTCTGAACTTTGAATGAGTCAGAAAACTTGATGTCTATGAAGTATGAGGGAGTTCTCAGATTTCATATAAACCAGGGGTGCGCATACTCAGTCCTGGAGGGCCAGTGTTTTGCAGAGTTTAGTTCGAACCTAAATTAGACATAACAGAATTGGCTAATCAAGCTCTTTCTAGATATACTAGAAACTTCCTGGCAGGTGTGTTGAAGGAAGTTCGAGCTAAACTATGCAGGACACCGGTCCTCCAGGACTGAGTTTGGGCACCCCCTGATCTAAAAGATCTTAATTTGTGTTTCAAAGACTAAAAATAAAAAATAAAAATAAATAAAGTCTCAGTCAAAAATGTTTTAGAGGTTTGGAACAACATGAGGGTCAGTAAACAATAACAGAATGCTATTTTTGGGTGAACTAAACCTTTAAGTTTGTTGAATCCCACCTGTAACAAACTTGGGCGCATCGATGTTGCCCTCCAGTTTGATCCTCTGCAGTTCATCCTCCAAAATAAGCTCATCTGACTGGCTGATGTATTTAGCACGAGGTGGCTGCGGCAACAGATTGTGCTAAAGATAAAAGAAACATTAAAGAGATAATTTATTAAAAATGAAAATTTGGTTAATTTACCAACTCAAATTCCTTTTGAAAACAAACTAACATAATTTGAAGAATGTTGGTAGTGTTTTCCAACTATAAACTTCAATCTGACAAAGAGTCTCTCATAGAGCATTGGAACTACTTGAGGCAGAGTATATACAGGAATCAGAGAGTCAAATTCAATACCTTAAGATTTTTTTAAAACTCTTTCCAGACATTTTAAGACCTTATAACCACTTTTGAACCAGAAACACTGGGGTGATTTTAACTTGCAGTATATTTAGTAAATATTAATGTAAGAAACTAATTTAAAACTTAAACATTATTAATATACTGAATAAAACTCTATTTAATCTAGCTAATTCAGCAGGTTGGCGCAGTAAACAAAGCATGATTTCAAATGTACACTATAGTACGATATTACTTTAGCATACTTTACGAAACTTTAGCATACAACCATACATTGCATAATCAAAAATGATATCAAATTGCAAAATACCATTTAAGACTGTTTAGTACTTTTTAAGGGCCTTAAATTTCTCTACATTGAATTATTAACTTTTAATACTTTTTAAGGCCCAGCGGACACCCTGTGAGGGTGTGTAAAAGATTATATTAGCATTTTTGCTAAAACAGTTATTAAAAGGAGAAAATGACAAATAAAAGACATACAATCTGCTAAAGTTTTACCTCCTCGCTGATCTCCCTCAGGATAGAAGGCTGCAGCTCCATGTGTTTGAATATGGTGCCCACTATAACACACTCCTCACCCATCTGCAGGTCACACAGCTTCTTGATGGGCACCTCAGAACCTGTAACACACATTCACTCACGTTTAAATGTAGTTCAAGTAAATGAACCATGAAGCAAAAACAGAAACATAAGCATGTGAGTAACTTTACAGAAGTCTCTGACCCCACTTGTGCGTGGCTCTTTCGGTGAGGATCTGTCTCATCTGCATGAGTCTGGTGGCGTAGATGTGCGCGTACTGGCGGCTGAAGCTGCGCTCGCCGATGCGGAACCGCTCCGAGCAGCCGCTGTATGCGGGCTCAGCGCGCTCAAACACGGGCTCCTCTGAACCTGGAGCGGCCAATAACGTCTCCTTCGGCTCAAGCACGTCTGAGAACATGACTGAAGACAAGTGTTGGACATTAAACTGGTAACGTTATTTAAACAGTTATACGTCAGTAAAATGTGAATGCATCATAAGTAAAATACTTTGAGAAGCAATAGAGCTGTCAAGCAAGCATGCTTCTGTATGCTAACTTCAGCATAATAGCGCCAAATTCTTACCTTGTCTTCTATTCGATGATCAGATGGACAAAATAAACATCAGATCGCCTCTTTTCGGTGTTGATTTTTTTTAGTATCTCCCGCTAAATATTTCACCTATGAACTCATGAAAATGTGACGCTAGTTCCTGTAGACACTTTTTCAAAATAAAAGCCACCGGAAACGAAACTGATCTGCGTTTTCATATAAATTAAAAGTTTTGACACGATAGTTCACTAAAATCCATTTATTTATTTAAGTAGTGTTATTCACGACATACCCCAGCTTACAAAGACAGGTACAAGGATAGTCAGTTCTAAATAAAATTGCATGTATGAGCGGTCTAAAAAAAAAAAAAAAAGCATTGACACTAAGAAAAACATCACTGGTAATTTTCATAAAAGCTGCTTAATTTCATAATTTGGTGAAGACCTAGTTCTGGCTTACACCCTGTTTGTGAAACCAACTCATTAATACTTTTTTAAAATTAAATAAATAAAAGGGGTATTTGTGAAAGAATGAGACAAGTATGACAAACGACATTTCCTATTGTAATTTATTAGGTACGCTTTCATAAGGAACAGGTATTTATGTGTCCCACAAAATGTTTCAAATCAGTTTTGAAACGATGTCACTTCAAATCAAAGAAGTGCAACTAAAATCAAGCTAAATACAGTTTACTGGGAGATCATCACCGGTATGACATGTTATTTAATCATTCATACACGATGCTTAAACATCAATAGGATACCACAAGACGCTGATGATGACTGTTTTACAGTTTTTCTACCGAGCACAGCACTAGTTCTGTGACGCGTACAAATGAAACAGGATTATACGCTTTGTAATAAACATGGAGAATTTGGACGCGAGAAAACATGAGTGATCTACTTCTTCCTTCCTCCTCTCTCCTTAAGGGCCAGATGGATGACGGCTCCATTGTTCATGTTGTAATAAGCCAATGAGTTGGAATCTTTGATGAAAATACCCTGGAAAAATCAAAGAAAACATTAGATTTTTAAAAAGTAATTAAATTTATATAATAACATCATAATTAAGAAGAATAACTGTTTTAGTTATTTTTCAGTTTGAAGTGCCCCAATTTATTTGCTCTCCAATGACTGAACTCTACACTCACAAATTCTCTCATTATAAAAATAAAAATGCACATACAAAGTAAGAAAGAGACTCGTTTTGCAGCTTTAGTGCTTTTAGAATAAACTACAATATACATTCTGCCCTGAACGTCTGTTTCTTCCGAGCATGAATTTGACAACACAAACAAGCTAACATTTAAGGGCAGGTTTAAGTAGACGTTATATGCAGATGTGAATATATTAGGTAGTCAAATCTTTCTCTTAACAATATCTGTTGTTAAATTTGTAGTCTGTTTACATTCAGTTACATTACACTAAACAAAATGTAAAGCATAACAGGGCACTTTAAACAGTGAATCCTAAAAAATAACCTCTCAAGATTGCAATTAAACTATAGTAAAGTACCTCATACTGCAGCTTCTGCTTTCCGGCAGGCATACCAGTGGCTTCATGGATCTTAACCTTGATGACAGACACCTGAGGCACACAACATTTTCATTAGCGCTCATATTCTGTATAATTTGCAAATATAAGTTTAGCGTTTAAAATGTGTACAGTTTTGTACATAATGATATCATAAACAGTCAAAGTTATTACCTGGTCTGTGAGAGGCAAGTTGAAGTTCAACACTTGTCCACTCAACTTCCATTCTGTCTTATCCTGCATGTTGGGCACCTGTACTTTAACTGTGACGGGTCCCTAAAGGAGAGTAAAAAGGAAATTTGTGAAATATATAGACAAAAATGTTTTTTTGTTTTTTTTTGTTGTTAAAGAAAAGACTAACAGCTTCTCCTAAGTTCACATAAAAAGAGCAGCTTTGTACCTTGGTTCTGCGCAGAAATTCGTCCTCTGGAATCAGGTTGTCCTCTGTCTTCATTTTCTTGCTGGAAGGCTCGTCCTCGTGAGGAGGTGGAGGATGAGCAGGAGGCATGGGGGCCGAAACAGCACTGGGAGGCTGAGGCACAGGGGGAGCAGGTACAAATGCTGGAGGACAGAAAAATGATGTGTAAATGTAGGTTGATTACAAGAAATTATTTATAAAGTTTAAATAACACAACAAGCATTAGTTAATTAGTATACCATTTGATTATGTAGTAATGTTATTATTATATCATTGTTATTATTAATATACCTAAAATGAGTATTATTAAAACAAAAATGTAATATATTTATTAAATGCTGGAGAACAAAAAAAGATGAGTAATGTAAGTTATTTACATATATAACATAGGTTAATTATAAAGACTAAATCTAAAATCTAAATCTATTTATACATTTTAAATATAACTACATTTAATTTATTTAGTACACCATTTATGTAGTAACATTATTGTATATCTATATTTATTATTAATATAACAATTTTTTTTTACTATAAATACAAAAAAACGTTGATAAATTTATAAACAAATCCCTTTAATTTAATAAAAGATTCCAAAGTCTCTAATGTTCACCAAAGATGCATTTATTTCATGAAAACCTGACTATTTTTTTTATTCCTTTTATTAAAATATTATATATTATAAAATATAAGAATTTTATTCAAATTTTTTATTCCATACTTTATTTCTGAGATGCCAAAGCTTTTATTCTGTCCTCATTGTCAAACGATCCTTCTGAAATCATTCTAATAAGCAGGTTTACAAAATATTTCACAGTGTATTACTAAATAATAACCACAATAAAATAATTAAAATATATAAATATTTTACATTTTATTATATTATTAAATAAATACTACAAAAATATGTATTATTGATTTGAATTTGTCTTTAAATAGCCAAGCAGCTACACAACAGATCTGTGTTTCCTAAGACTGACCTGCCGGGACGACCATTGGTGGAGGTCTGGGTGCCATAATATGAGGTCCAGAGGGTGGCATGGGCACCACATTGATGCGTGGGGCGTGCAGCATGGGTGGCATGGGGGCCAAAACCTGTCCAGGGGCCAAACGCACCACAGAGGCCACTGGAGGCCTGGGTATGACAGGCACAGCTGGGAGCAAGGTGGTCCGTACTGGAGGTGCCATCTGAAATACATAAGAACATTGAGTGAGGAATAGCAGATTTTCAATACTGTATTTAACATAATCAAGCAAGTTTTTAATAACTCTTAGACAGAAGAGAAGAACGAGACTCACAGGCGATGGCCTGGGGATGTTGATTGGCGGGGTGGGTTTGGGCATGCTGGGAGGAATTGAAGGCATGGGTGGTTGAGGGACTTCATTGGGCTTGCTGGGGCCAATCTTCTCCTTGCTGTCATCCTCCTGCACCAGGCCTTTAGCTTTGTGGATGGCTTCAATCTGCTCCTGCAAGGTGATGTTAGCCTGAGCCGCCTGCTGGGTGCGAGCCATACTGCCTGAGTGACCGTCCCAGGTGACCTGCAGAGGGAAAGGATGAGCTGTTAAGACATCTGTCGTCCTCAAGATCTGTTCATTTTGTGTTATGCCTAAACAACTAAATTAATGCTTAATATTTACCTGACTATTTTCTGATTATGTTACACCAATTTATGAGGTTTATTTAACAGCATTGGCAAAGATAAAGTCACACCAACTTTTACCAGAATTTTTTTTGGCTGGCTTAAAAATGTTTTGTGCATAGAGTCAGTTTGGTGAGAGAACTATCTTTCAAACCATTCTAACTCATTTGTCAAAAATAACTTTTCTTGTAATAAATTAGAATAGAATGTTAATAATTTTCTATCTAAATTGCCTAAAGAACACAAGTATAACAAAAAAAATGTTTTGTGTGTTTTTTAAGCTATAAGCACTATTTTGGACTTAGTGAGGTCTCTTAAAACACTTCTCACCTTCTCCTCTGGTTTCTGTATCTCCTCTTCTCCGATCTTCTTACCGATGGCCGTTTCTTCCACACCAAAGATATCAGTACGTCTCTCGGCCAGCTGCTTCAGGCTGCTCTCGATGTCCAGGCCGGGAGCGTACACCTCCTCCTCAATCTGCCGCTCTCTGATGCTGCGGTCACGCTGCTCCAGCCAGCGGGGGTCCAGCAGGCCGATGCGCATGTGCTCCTGCATCTTACTGGCTGGAATCTTCTCACCCGTGATGGGGGAGATGAGGTACTCGTCTGGTGTGGCCACCGGAGCAAGAGGCTTAGAAGCTGATGGGAGAATAGACAAAGTCAGTTAGTTATATGTTTACTTTAATGCTATTTCAGCATCCAAGACTATATGCATGGGATAACCAAATTTTAAATTACATAAAAAAAAAACATACACAAATAAATAAATGCAAAATAGAAATCAAATAATATTTTTCAATTTTACACAATACAGGGTTTCTACTTCTATAAAGT
Source organism: Danio tinwini (assembly GCA_903798205.1). Lineage (NCBI taxonomy): Eukaryota > Metazoa > Chordata > Actinopteri > Cypriniformes > Danionidae > Danio > Danio tinwini. The sequence goes on from CAIGQZ010025690.1 coordinate 2,479,770, forward strand.
CAAATTTTCAAGTGCTTTCCAGGTGCATTTTCAAACTTTTACAGCACTTTACAAGATGCTTTTCAGATGCTGTTTATTATAGTATTTTATAGTTCAACTCAATTTAAGTTTATGCGTATAGCACTTTCACAATAATTATTATTTTAAAGCAGTTTTACAAATGGTGCACATTATTGCATTACAATCAAAATCAGAAACGTTTATTAGGTTAAAACATTATTAGTAACTATAAATACATATATAAAATATGTATATTACATAAATAAAATGCATTTATTTCATGCATGTTCACTCATGAAGTGGCAATCTCCATGGAGTTTGCTTTAATTTTATGAAAAAGCTAAAATATTTATTTAATTTTATTTAAATAGTTTATTGCCCCCTATTTGGTAAAACCAATAGTTTTAATTTAATATGAATATTTTTTTAGGATTTGATTGATAGGACAGTGGAAAGTTTTCACAGGAAATTGTGGGAAGAAGAGAAAGTGGAAGGAACGGCAAAGGACCTTGAAGCGGGAATTGAACTCGGGTCATGGTGTGCACTTCAGTGCTATATGTCGACACACTTACTGTAGGCCCAATCCCAATTCTATATTTGTACCCCTACCCCTTCCCCTTGGCCCTTAAAACAGAGTGCGAAGGGGAAGGGCTTTAAAATTTACCCCTAAGAATTGGGACAGCACTACAGCACCTGCACACGTCATCAGATGTCAACGCAATCTCTTGCTTCATATAAGATCAGACGATCGTGACTGCTGTAGTTATTCCAGTTGTTCTTTTTTGGTATTTATCTTCAGGAAATCACTGAAGGCATATATTATGTTATCATAACGATCTAATGTGACAATAAGATTGTAACAATACTGTACATTTACACAGTGGCCATATTCATCTGTAAACACACAAAAACAACATTAACATTATAGCAGACACTGTAAAAAGCTCATTCCCAGCCACTAGACTTTTCTGACAGGGTATTCGAGTGTCACTGAGTGTCAGAATGTCGTGGGGCTGCTGTACAGGAGTTGTTATGGATTATAGATTGCGAAATTTAGCAGTTTTTATTTAAGCTTTTTTTTAAAGCATGACGGTAAAACATAAACGTGGTTATGAATATATTAAAACATGTGCTTGTTTGTGGTAAAAATTCGTAATAATAAAAAAAATTGTGGCTCTCCTTCCGGGTGCTGCTATCCTTTCGCTGTGGCAGGTGTATTCTGGGAAATTTTCTTACCTCTTGGTTTCTAGTGTGGTCCTGAAAAATAGCCCTACGCCTTCAAGCTAAAGAAAATTGGGACACCCCTACCCCTTTATGGGAATGCGCAAAACGAGGGGTAGGGGTAAGGGGAAGGGTTAAGGGGTAGAATTGGGATTGGGCCTTAACCACTAGGCTATTGGCGCAGACAACCACAATTGCATTTTTTATTCTTTGTTGTTTTAATTTTCTTGTACTTGTTTCTTTTATTCTTGTTTATGTACAGCATATGAAATGTGCTATATAAATAAAATTGCCTTGCAATGCCTTTTCAAGAAGTTTTAAGTGCATTATTCAAAAAAATCAAAGCACTTTTCAAACCTTAAACACTAGATGAAAATTCAAGCATTTTCAAGGATTAACAGCACCCATATGAATTCTAATAATAAACAAATAATGAAACTAAATATTTCTAGTAAACTAATTTAAACAATTCCCTGAATGAGTTAACCAAATGAAATATGTCCTTATAGTATGCTTTTTAATGAATGTAGTGGGACTTACCCTTGGGGTCGTAGTCTTTGCGAATGATAACCTGGTCTGGGGTGGGGGGCAGAGGCGGTGGCAGGGGGTTATCAGGGGGCAGAGGAGCTTTCATGCCATCATCATCCTCATCAGAGCCCTATTGAGAGAGGAAGAACAAATGCTAGTCAGTCAGAAAAATGTAGATCCTACTTCTACAAACTGCTCATCTATGCTGATACATAAACATGAAACATGGAATAAGCCCTTGTGCAGTTTGTCTCACCTCGTCCATGTCCTGCAGCTGTGTGTCCTGGTCAGGCTGAGCTGCATGTCCATCTTCTCTGCCCTCTCTCTCATCCTCTTCATCTTCACTCTCCACCTCCATCTCCACCTCCTCACTCTCTCCAAACTTCTCATAGCGCTCCTGGATGAGGATACGAGCACCCAGCTCCTCAGGAGTTGTTGGAGGAGGGAAATTACCTGTAAAATGTATAAGAGTAATAAACAATAATATGCACTATAATAATATATGTAGTATTAAGGCAAGACAAAAACACAATTAAATCTATTAATGATATATTAGTGCTGAAACTAATAATATAAAAAATAGTATTAACAAAATTACGAATATTTTTAATCAATATACTAACCCAGTAATACAATTATGCACAGTAATATTAATAGTATTAATAATACATTTTCTAATAACAAAACGTACAAAATCGATAGCTTTCTTCTGGTGCAATTGAATGTTTGTGCGAGCCCCTGAAATATCCTGTGTTACACATGCTTACCTTGCTCATTAGGCTGAAAGTCTACAGTCTCCACCACAACAAAGTCATGCCAGTCAATCTGAGCATATGCCACTCTCTCCTTTTCTCGCTCCTCCTCTTCCTTCTTCCTCTCTCGTTCCTGGAATTTGGCCCATTCCACACGATACCTCACCTACAACACAAGGGAACAATGTGATTTTAAACTTGTAACGTCAATCTCATCACTTCACAGACTGGTCAACAGTACATACTAAAAGCTTTTTTTAAATAATTTTCATAATTAAACGACTTGCTTAAAATGTCAATCATATTTAGCTATTTTAGTTCTACTCTCTGATTGACCATAAGCTTTGTTACAAGATTTTCCTGTTGCGATAACAGCAGAGCATGCTGTCCAATATCATGGATTTTATTCTCAGGAAAAGCAAGATCTGATCAAATGTAAATGGCTTTGGTAAAATGCATCTTCTAAAACTTTTTACCCCAGTTTTACAAACAAGGTTTAAGGCTAGTCAATATTAAATTGCATGTTTGAGCTCAAAATAACTTGCAGTGAGATGTCTTAAAATACACCAGTGTCATTTTATTTCTAAAGGTGCCCACCAGTAATATATTTTTCTAAGGCCATTTTTATAAATGTGGCTTAAATAGCCTAATTTAACTAAGGCCTAGTCCTGGCTTAATCTAAGCCCCGTTTGTGAAACTGGGTCATCTATTAAAGGGTTAGTTCACCCAAAAATTGTAATTCTGTTATTAATTGCTTATCCTTATGTTGTTCCAATCCTCCGAAACCTTTATTCTTCAGAACATAAAGATTTATTATTCAAAGATTTTATCTTATCATAAATGTAAGATCTAGATCTTGTCATGTATAGACAGCAATACTCATGAGACATTAAAAGTTCAAAAAAGGAACCAAAGACTATGTTAAAACAATCCATGGAACTTCAATGGTTAAACTGCAATCATTCAAAGCTCCAAGAATACTTTTTGGACACCAAAAAGTCTCTAAATATAAGTTTGTCTACCAATATCTTAGTTTTTTACTTTTTCATTCACACCCCGTGTGACCTGAAATTTAATTTTTATATTCATTTATATATTTAATTACCTGGTCCAAGACCTCTCGAGGATTTTCTGCTTCTTTCTTCAGTTTCAACAGAAGACCTTTTGGAGGAATCAAAACCTGCAAAAAAACAATCAAACAAGTTATTTAATGTCCCACTTGAATAACCTGTATTTTTAACCTGTATTTTGCATTTGGGGATTTCACATTTGCAATTGATTTTCAGGGGAAAAAAATGTTTGTGTGATATTACTGAACTACAATAAATTTTAGGGCTGGTCAGTTAATCCAAAGTAAATCACAAACACCATTTAGCAAAGCTACATTAGTCATGCACATCTTGTCAGAAAAGCACAGTATGATCAGCAATAAAGCTCCTCTAAATGCCAAAGGCCGCTCTTACAGAAACTCCAAATACCAAAAGAAATCCCCAGAGTATTGTGTTGAAATGGAAAATTTAACTGCTTTCGCTAATTCAGCCTAATTAATAAAGGCACAACTACAGATTCATCAAGTGTTGAAAGTTTTGTGTAGCTTAATAAAGAATTATGTGTGGTAAATGCTGCTCCATCTGAATGGACCTTACTTTACTTTCATTGCTTTACAGACAAAATGTTCATGGAAATCACCAGTTATTTTCCCAGCCCTAATGTATCTTCTAAATGCAAACACTTATTTTCACAAATGTAATAATAGGGTTTTATTACATTTTTTGCAAATCTATTGACATAGTCGTTATCAGCTTGCATTTTTTTAAAACATCAATCAAAAATATTATTATAGAAAATAAATACTGAACACTTCTAATCTCTTTGAAAACCAATAAGCCCTCAGCATTACTACAAAGTATATTTTACCTTAGTATACTGCTCCACTAGTTTTGTGAAGTAGTTGAACAGACTGTGCTGTGGCCGCAGGAAATCAAACTGGTAGTTCCTCTGCTCCTTCTGCATCAGCTGTGTGAGAAACTGACGGCCATTTCGGGCAACAAACTGTGCGGTCAGTTTCACCACGTCCAGGTCAAAGGCTGAGATGGAGGGAGGGTCAGCGATGAACTCAAACTCAGGCGGAGGCTCCTTTGGCACCACTGTCTCATGAATCACTTGCGCTTGAACCTAAACAAGCGTTAAAACATAAGCTCTTTATAACATAGATATTAAAGTTTTTTTAAATCTGTCTTGATTCTGGCTTGATTCTAACTATTATAGAACTATCTTTATACATCTATAATATTGGTAATATTTATATAAAGCCACAGAGAAGTTGCTGACCTTCTGAGGAAGCTGCTGAGGTGCTGATTGCTGCATGACTTTAGGAACGGCTGCAGAGGGTTCCTGAGCTTTGCCCTCCTTGAACTCATTGACCTTGTGTCGGTAGTAGGCATGGTATGGGTCGTTTGGGTTGAGGAAGTTGAATTTTGGGTTGTTGATCTCATTCTGTCGAATTCTGGCCTCAAACTCAGGTCCATTCCTTGGAAAAAATAAATTGAATCAATTATTGATTTAATAAAAGTCCACAAATGAAATGCTGCACTACATGATAATATGAGGTAGGATGTCAAACCTGGCTACGAAGCTGGCGGTCTTGTCAACAATGTTTCGGACTTCAGGAGGAGGGTAGATGATTCCCACTATGGGCTTTGTGGCTGGAGTTTCTTCTTTCGGTTCTTCGGGCTGTCGATTAAAACATTGCACAACGCATTTAAAATAAGCAAACTAATGCAAAAAAAACCCCACAAATTTTGGATGAATAAATAAATTGTGATGTGGACTATTGTCGTGAATGTAAACCTCTAAAATATCTCTTAAATACAAAGTCTATATGTTGTAGGTGTCTTAATGAATTTCACAGTTTCATTAACTACACATATATTGAAGCACAGGTGATGCTTGTGGTGTTTTCTGCTTCTCACTTTGCTCACTTTACCTCTTAAGGCCCAAGCTGTTTTTTACATGCAATTTTTATTTCATTTTGCTATTTGGGCTTTTTGGAACCTAATTAGAATAAAACCTAAGTATTATCTATTATGATGTACTTTTAGAGAAAAATTATGTCCATATATGTGGACTTGTGGTCCGAATTTCCATAAAATACAATAAAGTCACCTTTGTGTAATCGAATGAAAAACTCTATTTCTGCCTTGAACCCAGCATTTTTTTTCTGACTGTTTTTAATGCATTAATAACAAATACATATTTTTTGAACATGTTTTTACTATCAGTAAAAACTAAAAATGTTGTGCATTTTGGACAGTTAAAATAGTGTTTGGGACATTTCATATGCTGCAAAACAGTTGCAGGATGACACTGTATGTCTGTAACAAAACATATAACAAGACATAAGAGCTAAAATGTGCTGTCCATGTATGTGGCCACTTACCATTGTAATTGAAACTAACTGAAATAACTGGCTAAAAATGCATTTTTATTGCACAACAGAATACACCTCTCACTCTAAATATTCCCTAAAATGATTACTTTTTATTTTAATTTCACATTTGTTCTTTCTCAGTTGAATGTTAACAGCAATAAAACAGAATTTAATGATAAACTGAAATTTATATTACAGACTATTTTTAACAATAAATCTCAATAAATGTGCATTAAATTTAAACTTTAAATTGTAATATTATTTTTATATAAAAACGGCATATTTATTTTTTTAATTCAAGACTTTAAACAATAAGTGTATATTTATAAGCTTATATATATCATTTGTTTATTAACATTTTTTCATTATGAACTGTTTTTTTGACACGAAAAGACAATTTAAGGATTACATTGCAGTCCCCCAAAATACTTGAATAACATATTTAAAATATCAAATTTTAAAACTATCCATTATCTAAGTTTATTCTTTATTTAAAGTATATGTAGCATGATCACCTACTTCTTTTAATAAGTGCAGTCTTCAATAAAAGATTTTTGCTGTTGTCATTCTTACAAAAGTATATTTTGTGCCAAAGATGAAATAATATTTGCCTAGCTGATTTTTTTTCTTCAAACATTAAAGTAGCCACTCGCTACTTGCTTTTAAAATGCTTGTCTTTGACCACATAGGTTTTAGGAAAATAAAACAGCACATTTACGTTATTTTTTTTTATTAATTTTGTAATATTTTATATTATTTTTTATATTAATAATATAACAAAATGAAGCTGTGAATATATACAGCAATGACAGCTACAAAAGAAAACAAAACATATATTCATTAAAGTTCGAGTCATTCTGCTCAAAACAATGAATTATAAAATTGCAATATTGCCCACTATTATACTTATGAAAAACAAAAATGTAAGCAGATGAATATAAATCAGACGAACCTACCCATCATGTCTATGAAAGTAACAAATGATAGCTTCATACCTTGTTATTCAGCTCCGGCTGCATGATCTGCACAGGCCCAGGCGGCATGACTGCGACACTACTGGCTCTTCTCGGACCGATTCAAACGTTACTGTGTAAAATAAAAAAGTTATTTAAAGCTAAAAACTCAACTGTTATAAAAAATAAACACTGAAATTCGCAAGAATGACTAAAGTTATACAAATTATGAACGCAGTTTTACATAACTCACTTACCTCTCGTTAGCCAACAGCCACACACAAAAACGCACAAACGACAAACGAAATAACTTCCGGTAGCAAAGAAAAGAGGGATTGTGGGAAATGCAGTTCAATAGTGATGGCTTCACGCAGCTATGGAAACCTGATGTAAATAGAGCCAGTGCACATGATCTTGCAAGAAAATACTCAATTTATTAAAGATAATAAGACAGTTTTTGGTTTATTAAGCAATGAGCCATCTGTTAGGTCGTCAGGACTGCATCGACAGCCTTCGGAGAGATCTTATTGACTTACAGGGAGCTCTTCTGGATGTTTTCTCAAAGACTGGACCTGTCCGTTTTCCATCATGGAAGTTTCCTGATAAACTATCATGTAACCTGGACTTGGTCAGACTTTTGGAAGAATATGATTATGTGGAGGACGATGAAGAGTTCAGTCAGCACTCCCACATAATCCTGCAAGAGTTGCTGATTGACAGGTATAGTATTTGTGGAGTAACTTACTTCACACTTTTTTTTTGTTGTTATTCACTTTTAAATACTATAAAAAATACTGTTTTTCTGTATTAAATTCATATTATATATATATGATATTAGTATTATAACTTTAATTCCCAATGCTAACTTTTATCAGCTGACAAATGTATAAAAATGTCAAATGTTTTCATAAATATAAAAATACATAAACACATACATATACAAATGAATACAAATATAAAATTGTAATTAATTACATCCTAAACATAATGTGATATAATGTATAACTGTTTTATGTGCTAATTCTCAGCTTAGTCCCTGATTTATCAGGGGTCACCACAGTGGAATGAACCGCCTTTCCAAAATCTATGTGGTCAAAGACATAATTAAATAAAATAGTTGATAAATATAAAGCATTTTAAAAGCAAGTAGTCTCAACTTCAATGTTTGTTTAAAAAAGTAAATGGATGAATGAAAACTTCTTTCATCATCGGCACAAAATCTACTTTAGTAAAAATTACCAAAAACATATTCCTACCTTACTACGTATTAAAAGATAGGTGTTCATACTACATTTTTTATTATTGTTTTTATAATTTTATTACTTTAAATAAAGCAAATAATTTGATAGTGAGGGCGGTGCAGTGGCGCAGTGGGTAGCGCTGTCGCCCCACAGCAAAAAGGTCGCTGGTTTTAGCCTCGACTGGGTCAGTTGGCATTTCTGTGTAGAGTTTGTATGTTCTCCCTGTGCTTGTGTGGGTTTCTTCCAGGGGCTCATGCTCTATAGGTGAATTGGGTAAGCTAAATTGTTCGTATATACTTGAATGAGTGTATGGATGTTTCCCAGTGATAGGTTGCAGCTGGAAGGGCATACGTTGAGTAAAACATATGCTGGATAAGTTGGTGGTTCATTCCGCTGTGGCAACCCCTGATTAATAAAGGGACTAAGCCGAAAAGAAAATGAATGAATGAATTTGATAGTGGATAGTTACATTTTAAATGTTGCAAATGAATTACAAATTACAACCAATAGGTATTATGGGAGCTGTAAATAAAAATGTAAATAAGCAGTACATACTATAATGTATGAAAAGCAAAAAACAAATGATATATAAGCTTATAAATACATATTTATTATTTTTGATGCCTGAAAACCCCCTTTTTCTCTTTAACCTATGTGCATTTGTGTGTTTGTCAAAGATTAATGCTTCTTCTTCAGAGTTTAAATGTTCATGCTGAGCTCCTACTTGAACAGCAGCAAACTCCATCACTTGATCCAAATGAAACCTCAGTTTCCATTGGTCCTGTGGTCAAACGCTACTGGAAAAACCTGCTTCAGCTCAAGAGTCAACAAAAACAAGAGGTGAGAAGTACAATAATGAGAAAACACACTAGGTTAACTCATATTACAACTTCTATTTAATTAAACATTTAGTGACAGAGCTAAAATGTCTCTTCTTTCAGAGTTCCTGCAGTGGAAAACAACCTCCATCACAACAAAGTCCATCCATTAACAAAACAGCATCAAACACTCCAACTACACTTAAAACACAGAGCGCCTCTATGAGCAGCATCCATAAAGCATCCTCAAGTAGCCCAGCTTTTCAACATGGACTTTCACTCTCCAGTGTCAAGACCCATACTGTGAGCTGTCAGACAGTAGAGTCGGCCCTCTTGCCCTGTGAGGCCTGTGCTTGTGTCCAGGCGGTGTTGAAGGAGAACAGTGATGATGTAGTGTCTCTGTGCCAGTCTCTGGGTTTGCCTTTCTCTATGCAGGGCTTCCTGGAAGCGGTTGAGGAAACGCAGCAGCTGGGCCGCTTGTCTGCATGTGACATTTCCCAATGGGCAAGTGAGCAGCGTAGGGATATGAGTCGTGTGGGGAAACATGTGCTGGAGGTGAAATGTTTTGTCCACACTTTGTAAAGTACTTGACAAAATCAAAATTTTCCTTCACACTTTTTTATTTTATTAGGGGTCAAGCACTTAGAGGTACCTTTGTTTTTTTTTACATTGTCTTCCACTCTTGGGTCTAACTCATAGAGCTACTTGCGGGAAAGTATGAAATATGTTTGGCACACTGATAGTAGGCATGGGCCGGTATAAGATTCTGACAGTATGATAACCTTGGATAAAAATATCACGGTTTTACGGTATTGTGATTAATGCTCTAAAATATATTCTTTTTAAATGTCTGGGTAAAAAAACAAAAACTTTTTCCTCCTTTGAACTCAATATTTTTTATTTTGGGAAACATTTAAAATATTTTGCAGCAGTAAACATGTCAGGCTAAATAATTCATATAAATCATTGACTTCTGCTGTCTTTATTACTTTCAAAAACACAGATTTCATTACAATTTAAAACGGCATCTTTGTATATCTTCTGCTGAAGATACTGTTGTCCTAAAAAAAATAAAAAAAAATGAAACCTTACATATACTGTGGGAATGGTATAGCTGAAAATTCTGGCAGTTTAAAACCTTGACTTTTCCGAACCGCAGTATACCTAGAAAACAGTTATTGTCCCATGCCTAACTGATAGAGGGCAGTATGAATCTTTACCTCCGAAATTTGAGTCTTGTCAGGGCCGATTGGCTAGTGTCAGTGCGCCAACATATTCTGCAACTGTGCTGCCGGTATCCCAAGTTTTAGTCCCAACTCCTGGACCTTTCCCAATCATATCCCCCTTTCAAGTTAATTTCTTGCCACTTTCTAGTATAATAAAGGCAAAAATGCCAAAAAACAGTTTAAAAGAAAACCTAAAAGGAATTCGACCTAATAGTATGTGTAAAAAAACAAAGATTTGACGTAACATTTGAATTTGGTCATAAAATGATAAGATTTTACAAACAAATTAGTGTATGGTTATAGAACTCTGTATGTGTCTTTGATACCATGCCCAGAAGGTACTTAAAAAGACTGAAGTTAGCACCTTTTGTGTGGTCACAAATTATAATTCTATAAAAAAAATGCTAATAGCTTCTGGTTATTTTTTATTATTATATTAATTCTGGTTTTGACTCATTGGATCACTCAAAGAGCATTGATAATCCATTATTGGTTCGAGTTCCTGTCTGCCATTTTGACTTTCTTCGAAAAGCCTATGTTTCTTACAGTTGGTTCAGTTTTCACCAAATTCAACACCAAACTCTATATAATAGGGGCTCAAACTTTCGTATGAAGCGCCAAAAAGCAAATATCACTGAGAGCTGTGGGCCAAAGATAAATATACTAAACAATATTACATTAAAGTTTCCATGGGTAATTTCCTAATTTATTTAATATTATTTTAAAATAAATAAAAAACATTACCTTAAATTGTATTAACTAACGTGGTATACCATTTAAAATGATAACTTATTGCGATAAAAACATAATCATAATTATAACACAGTGGAGTTTAATGCTGAATACACGAGTCAAGCAGAATCTGCCTTTGCCTTCATTTGCTCACCAAAGTCTCTGCACTGTGGGGTCACGCAGTATACATTTAAACAAAATCTGATTAATATACGCCTTTTAATTTCAGCTTTTAACAATAAAACAAACAAAGGGTTGCATTCAATTTATATCGACAATCTCTAAACCATCCCCATAATTCTCCCTCTCTTCTCAGATGAGATGGCGGGCCAAATCAAAGGTTACCATGGGCCAGCTTTGTCCCTCGGGCCCTAGTCTGGGCATCTCTGCTCTATATCAAATTACCAAATTACACACACCGAACCACATCAATTTGGTAACACCACCACCTACTTGTCAAAAGTGATAAAGCACTAAATCATGATTGTATTTACATTTTTTTTCTTTTCTTTTCTTTTAACTCAGTGTTGCATATAGTCTGATTCTCCATGCCATACTTTGTTGTGTAGTTCCCTTAATTGCTGATTATATCCATTTTTAGATTTTAATGATTATTTTTTTCAATTGTAGGTTAGGGAAACCGTTGAGCCACTGAAAAAGAAAGTGAAGGAGATAGAGATGGAGCGAGAGAAGCTGAGGAAACAGCTATCAGAGACGGTGAATAGAGAGAAGGAGGAGAGGAGGAAGATAGATGAGCAGTGGGAGCGCAAAATGCAGGAGGGGAAGGTCAAGAGTGAGGATGCAGTGAGGAGATTAAAGCAGGAGCAGGAGGAGTTAAAGAGAGGTGACAGTTTCTTTACATTAAAAACATATATTTCTGAAGTTCATTCATTATATTTGTGTCTGAGCACAGAGAAAGATGTGCAAGAGATGGTAATGTGTACATATGCAAAACTTAACAATAACTGTATTATTTTTATTAACAGGTGTGGCATTGTTGGAAGACAGAAATTCTGAGCTGACAGTAGAATTGAAATTGCAGACCGAAGCAAAGCAAAGTCTTGGTAAGCAGGGCATGACTTTAAAAGTATTTGCCAACAAGTACCTACTTCTACTCTATTCACCAATTGAACTGGAATAAAACACTTTAATTATGTCAATTAAATAATTTTATTGATATTGAAATGGATGCATCATCTAAAAGCTGAATAAATGATCCATTAATGTATGGTTTGTTAAAAGTTGACAATATTTGTCAGAGGTACATTTGAAGTTGTCTAAATTGAGTGCTTAGCCATGGACATTATTAATAATTCAAAATTTATTTTTTGCTATATTTACATTATCTTTACTTTATATTGTAAGATTTATTTGCATTAAAAATCTATCATTTTAACCCATACAGTGTATTTTGGTGTATATGGTGGCTATTTATACTATTTAATTTCAGAGTCAAATGGTCATTAAAATGACCATTTTAATAATGTAATCAGTTTAACAACGTATGTTGTATTATAGAATATATGGCCGATGACAAATAAATCATTATCTTACTACATTTATTAACTATTAAAATTAATATATATTCTGCTGAATTATAGCGAGATTTGCTATTTATTTCATACTGGTAAAACTATGGTTATCATTAAAAAAATGTAAATATTATATATTTGTGACAAATCTCTTGGCTTCTAACTTGGATTCTAACTCTTACTTGGATAAGAAAATATTCCAATAAACTATTTTTATATCTTACATTTTAACTACCATAAATAATACATTTGAGGATTTTATTATTGTAAAAAATATATATAATAAAATATAGAATTTAAATTTAAATATGGCCATTCATTCCGCTGTGGCGACCCCGGATTAATAAAGGGACTAAGCCAAAAATAAAATAAATGAATGAATAAATAAATTTAAATATATTGTAGAACATATTTTTAGTTTTTTTCCCTGTCAAATGTTATACAAGCACAAGTCCTAAAAATAGTTTTCAGTGTAACAAGCCATGGCTTTTTATATATTGGTACAGAATTTGAGAGGAATGGACTACATGAGGAAGTCCATCGTCTACATTCTATTGAAACCATGTTAAAAGAGGTTGAGGGGAGCAGGCAAAACCTGGAGAAAGAGCTCAGCTCTACACAGACACTGCTGGACAAAGAGAGAAGCAAGAATCACAGTGTGCAGCACCAACATGAGGTCTGTGTCATAGTATGATTTTACCATAAAGAAACCTCACCATGAACACCTGTGTCAGTTTTGCAAATTTACACTCATAGTATGATGTATTTCAGAGTAAAAGGTAATAACTGGACAACTGATTCGATTTTTTTAAATAGTCATGTTTTGTTCAGGCCCTTCAGGTGAAACAGACAGCTCTGCGGAAACATCTGGATGTGCTGGTTCAGCAGACTGAAGAGCTCCACAGCAGTCTGGAAGAATGTGAGGATGAAAAAGCTGATCTTGTCAACAAACTCACACAGATCATGCAAGAAAAAGACACGCTTCAGGAGCAACTCACTCACCAACAAGTGAGCGTATAAAATACTCATTTTAAGGTCTGTACACCAAATGCAATGACATAACTATAATAACAAATATATAGTTCTAAAAATTGTTTTCTTAATCATTACAATGGGCAATAATAGATGCGTCTACACCACAATTCAACACTAAACAACACAAGGCAAGAATTTTTTTTTTGTCAAAAAACAATGTAAAGTGTTTTAGGGTTTTATGACCCTTTAAAGTAGCAAACAATGTAACTTCATAGCCTTTCATTAACAGAACACTACTGCTGATTATTACAGGCTGAATGCTTGATTCTGATTGGTCAGTTGCAACATTCCAAGGTAGGCTATGTTATTCCCAGATAACAACTGCTAAACGAATTGGAAAACTTCGAATCACATTGATCGTTAGTGAATACATTCACATCCATATACTTACATCCACATTCATATGTACTGTTTATCTATTTATTCATTTCCTTCAGTTTAGTCCCTTCATTCATCAGGGATTGCCACAGCACAATGCACCACCAACTTATTCAGCATATGTTTTACACAGCGGATGCACTTCCTGCTGCAACCCAGTACTGGGAAACGTCCATACACACTCACATTCACACATACACTACGGCCAATTTAGTTACCGCATGTCTTTGGACTGTGGGGGAAACCAGAGCACCTGGAGTAAACCCATGTGAAAACAGGGAGAACATGCAAACTCCACACAGAAACGCCAACTGACCCAGCCGAGACTCGAACTAGCAACCTTCTTCCTGTGAGGCGACCTCTTGGCCTTTATTCTGCACTAACAACCTCCTGGATGTACTTTATCCCTACTTTAATGTGGATGCTTTTATAGCTAAATTTATAGTTAGCATGCTTGGTGTAAACTGGACTGAGATCTAAAATGTTTAGTGTGGCTTAATCATCATGACCACATTAGATCACACAAATATATGAAATCTAAAAACGTCTTTGTCTGCAGTCCCAGAATAGTTCACTGTGTACTGAGAAAGAGACGCAGCAGACACAGATCACAGAACTGGAGGAAAGACTGTCTCGTGTGGAAGGGATGTTAGAAGAAGCTGTTCAGAGAGAGAAACTACTGGTGGCCTTTCCTGAGCTCAGTCCACAAGCAGCACCACAGAGTAAGACAAACACACACACACACATACAGTTGAAGTCAGAGTTATTAGTCCTCCTGTTTATTTTTTCCCCAATTTCTGTTTAATGGAGAGAATGTGTTTTCAACACATTTCTAATCATAATAGTTTTAATAACTTATTTCTAATTTTCTGATTTATTTGATCTTTGTCATGATGACAGTAAATAATATTTTACTAGATATTTTTCAAAACACTTCTATACAGCTTAAAGTGACATTTAAAGGCTTAACTAGGTTATTTAAGTTAACTAGGCAGGTTAGGGTAATTAGGCAAGTTATTGTATAACGATGGTTTGTTCTGTAGACTATCAAAAAAATTGCTTAAACAATAAAAAAAATAGCTTAAAGGGGCTTTAAAAATGTTGACCTTAAAATGGTGTTAAAAAAATGAAAACTGCTTTTATTCTAGTCGAAATAAAACAAATAAGACTTTCTCCAGAAAAAAAAATTATATCAGACATACTGTGAAAATTTCCTTGCTCTGTTAAACATCATTTGGGAAATATTTAAAAAAGAAAAAAATTAAAGGGGGGCTAATAATTATGACTTCAACTGTACAAAGGCACAGTGAATCGGGGAAACAAGTTCTTATTTTGTACCTAATGTGAAATCAGCTTCTGCCACCAACACTGCCTTTTGAGACTTGGTTTTGTTAGGAATTGAAATTGCATCCCACACTCTGTGTACTTTGATTGTGTATACCATTTATTTGCAATCATTTTTTAATATTGTAAATGTGTTCATAAAAAAGATTGCAAATAAATCTATTATTTTTACTTTTTTTTTATCAAACAATCCTAAAAGTAAAATGTATCATAGTTTCCACTATACTCTGAAGCAAGACAAAGTCGTTTCAGCACTGATAATCATAAGAATCAATATTACAATTCGTAATATACTTAAAATCATTATAGATTTTGTACTAATAATAACTGATCATAATAGAGCAGCCAATCATCATATTATAATGATTTCTGAAAGATCATGTGACTCTGAATACTGGAATAATAAGGATAAAAATTCAGTTTTGAATCACAGAAATGAATCAAATTTTAAACTAAATTCAATAATAATATTATTTTACAATTTAACAGTGTTTTATGTGTCCAAACCTTTGACTGGTTGTGTAAAACCATTTCTGGAGAGTTTTTGCACTTACCTAGATATCATAGAACAATTTAACATATTGAATCAGTGCACCTTGTGGCCACCTTAAGGGCTACATGAGACAAACATATACATGTATATGTATAAATATATGTAACTATCAACATTCAATATTGTTATTTCATGTAGGCTGATTAACGAATTGTGTTTTAAGCATAGCCTCTCACAAAAGGCTGTAAAAATTATGTTGGCATGATACACCCTGTTGTAATAGAGTTTTTTTTCTCTATTGTGAGGTATATCCAAAGCAAAGAAGAAGAAAAGCTAAGTCCTTTTATTAATCACCACAGCGGAATGAACCGCCAACTTATCCAGCATATGTTTTATGCAGCGGATGCCCTTCCAGCTGCAACCCATGACTGGGAAACATCCATACACTCTCATTCACACTCATGCACTATGGACAATTTAGCTTACGCAATTTACCTGTACCACATGTCTTTGGACTTGTGGGGGAAACCGGAGCACCCGGAGGAAACCCACACAAACACAGGGAGAACATGCAAACTCCACACAGAAATGACAACAGACCCAGCCAAGGCTCGAACCAGAGACCTTCTTTCTGTAAGGTGATTGTGCTATCCACTGCGCCACCGTGACACCCTATATTAATGATATAAAATTAAATGATTTTTTCCATTGGGAATTGATTGCACTGTTGCTAATCTTATTTGAGTGACAGTTTGATCCTCCCCTTATTCCAGTAAACAAATTATTTAATAAGAGATGTTGCTGCATAAAAAAAGTTAATTTGATTCATGCGTGAATAAAACAATAATAATGACATGTCATGATATGATTTATAATAATACTGCAATATTCCATGCATCAAGAAATTCTTCATTTATTTTTCATCATATTTATTTAATTTAATTAATTACATTTTTTTGGTGATGTGTAACAGCTACAGGTGATGTTATGTGTGATATGGAGCACCAGCTGAAGGCAAACTTAGTGAGGATCAGGGTTCTTCAAAAGGAGAACTCTTCTCTGAGCAGCAGTCTCGTCAGACTAAAGGACAGAGAGGAAAATCAAAAGTCTTCAGACTCTGGGATAGTAGAGATGGACATGAAGATGGAAGCTAAAGCGACAGAACCCCTGGACAACTCTAGTGCCTCTTCTGCCATATCCTCTCCCACCCCTCCTTCATCTGTTCTTCATCATCAGACTCTCTGCCTTTCTCTCCATCAAGATGTAGAAGAAAGATACAAGAACATTCGTCAGGCTGCTCGCATCCGCTCTGCAGGCACACGTCGCAGACGGAAGTGATATCCCTGCTTATTTGTCTGGACATTGAGTTGGCATATGAGTTGCTCATTTGTATACATGTGACATTAGTAAATAAACGAATAGAAGTAGTTCTTCACATCTAAGCTGTTCTGCAGTTGAAACAACTGTCAATAAATATTTCAGGTTAAAATTATGGTAAGACTATAGGGACAGTATGTGAGGACTGTACTTAAATTATTCAGGCTTTTCTTTAGTTCTATTGTTTGTCTGTGTGTTTGGCCAATTTATATGTGATTTCTCAGTTACAAACTGACATCAAAAGATTGAAAAATAAACTGATTTCATGTCTCACTTTGGTCTTTTTATGACTGAAAATCAGACTGTTGGTGAGCCTTGTACTGTACGTCAAAACGAAAGTTTAAAAACCCTTTCATCTTTACGTCATTAATACCTGCGTCGTGGATTGGTTCCCGCACTTTTTCGTTTGAATGTTGTACCGTTAGCAGGGATTGTTTTTAAGCGACAGAGGTTTCAGTTTGGAGGCAAGGGCGCAGCTTATTTGCATCATCCGATGTGATTAAAAAGTGTAGTACATGAAGAACGAAGCTAATTTATGAATCCTCATTGTCAAGCGTGTGGCTGACTGGACCGTGCGCTTCTTTAGCTCAATCTTTCAAATGAACAGTAAATGTTCCGTAATAAGTGGATTCTGCTGCACGCGTGAGTACACCAGAATGTGAACATTTTACTGTCACTCTTCTACACCAATGACTGCATCTATTGCAGGAGTATAACAAATGGAGTAGATTTGCTTTTGATATTGGTGGGGACAGATTTTGCTTTGAGGTGAAATGATGAATGCAGACTTCCGCAAAGGAAACAAATGACGCAAGTAGAGAACGTGATTTAACCCTTTCTGTACAATTATGTTAATGAGAGCTGACAGAGCATTATCTTATTTTTGTACTCGATTAAATTATTAGTGGGGACATTTCGATAAGGGTGGCGGGAGGGCATTTGAATAATTAAAATATAATGAAATGTAATAAAAAATAATTAAAACATAATAATAATGGAGCAATTTGTAGCCTCACTTGCAAAAAAGTAAGTTTGTAAATTCATGTATAGCAACAATAGCCTGCTTAGTGTTAAAATTAAGATGTGCCGCTTTTTTATTGGTCATTTTTTGCTTCGTGATTAAGGTCCAAAATTCAGATAAAATTACTTGTAAAATATTTTCTCTATTTAACAACAATACAGCAGGTCAGCAGTGCTGGATGTTGTACTCACGAAAAATAATTGTTTGCACTGGCCAAAACTGATTAGCTAAATTCACGACAGCCAACAGAAGATTCTGCTTGCTCAAAACCCTCTTTGAAATACGACAAATGAGCTCATGTATGGGACAAATTCTGGACCTTTGTCAGTAGGTGGGTGGGTCTTTCGAACAACCCGGCTACGGGCCTGTTACCACTTATGATAATGTGATATGGATGCTTGAGCCACTGATAGCAGACTAATGTAATTATTAAGGCATTTATTAATATAGTTATTGTGAGAGATTAAGCAGTATGTTTGTGTTTTTCTTGTTTATATATGCACCCACCTCTTTCTCAGGATCTGAATTCAGTCCATGTTCTGTCCAAAATGAAGAAATGTTCTGGTAAAGGTTCTAAAAACAAACGAAAATCAAAACCTGGCAAATGTCTGTTAAAAAGAAGCAAAGGTAAGTAAATTTTTTAAATAAACACTAATGGTCACATTACATTTCATAAAGATTTGATTAATTTATGAAAGTTCATTACTTAGCATTTAGACCAGTGAATTGGAAAAACCACCGTCTTTTTATCTTCACTGCTACACAAATAAAGTCAAATTATAAGGTTAAAGTTAATATCACACGTCTTTCAACTAGAGAATTCAATTTGAGGAGGCTATAAAAACCTCAAGTTTATAATTTTTTGTAATTTATGTAATTGGTTGACAACTTTAATGTTCAAATTTACAGTCAAGCTGTTTACATAGTCTCCATTCCATTTTTTTCTTCATGTCCAGTTGAAGGGGGCCCTGAATCAGAAAACATACCTCCTTGCCCAACACCATCACAAAATAAAACTGGTAAGTAAAGACTAATAGTGTGAGATGAATGTATGATTTGTAACAATCAACTGTATACATAGACTGCTACATTTAAATTTCAAAGCATCTAAAAACTTCTTTAGTCAAGTCTAAAAAGTTCTTATTTATATGCTAACAGGGGACCCTAAATCAGAAAACATACCACCTTGCCGAACACCATCACAAAATAAAACTGGTAAGAAACTAAAAGTGTGAGATGAATATATGATTCAGCTATACATTGTATACATAGACTGCTACATTTAAATTACAAAGCATCATATGGCTTCTTTAAATATATATGCTATATTTACATGCTATTTATATGCTAACACATGCCAGATGCGAAGTGCCTATATCCCACTGACTTTGCTAATTTCTGTCCTGTTTCTGTTTTTCTCAGTTAGGGACCAAATAAGGACCATTTTAGCTCATACTCCATCCCACCTAAATATCACTGCTTCAGCGGATCATGGAAGTCCAGTCTCTGCTCCAACAATTAGCCAGACAAGTGTGACAGGAAACCTAACCATAAATCAAACCTGTAAGTTAAAGTATGGTCATTCTGTAAATATTTTTAATGCTACCCTGATAGTAGGAAACTAATGTGATTTTTTTATAATGTATGCATATTCAGATAATGTTATTTCAGTGATAAAAAATCCTGATTCAAGAACACTAGAGCAGAGGCGACACGGTGGCTCAGTGGTTAGCACTGTCACAGTTGGCATTTCTGTGTGGAGTTTGCATGTTCTCTCCGTGTTCGTGTGGGTGCTTCGGTTACCCCCGCAAAGACATGCACTATAGGTGAATTGAATAAACTCAATTGGCCGTAGTGTGTGTTTGTAGTAAACTCTTTGGTTTCAGGAACACAGTGCACTGCAGGCACAAACATTTAACCCACCAGTAATCTGTTTGTAAGCAACCAAAAATGTTTGTTTTTATTCATTTATTTTTTTGTGTGTATTTTTTTTGTCTGTCAGAATACTATAATGCTATTTTTTATGTTGCATGTTTTATTACTTTTTTACTTAATTAAAAATAACAGTTTAATATGCTTTCTTTGATTTTTTTTTGTGCTCATTTTACAATTAAGTTGAAAAGCATTTTGTGACTCTTGTTCTTAAAAGGTGCTATAGAAATACATTTTACCTTTTTTACTATTTTTATTTCCCACTATGGGTAAGACCATAGATATCCAAAATATTTTTACAATTTGAGATCCTGAATGTTTTTGTAACATGCTGACATTATATAAATACTGTATATATTTAGCAGTGTTTGCATGTCCTCCTTGTGTTCATATGGGTTTTCTCTGGGTGCTCCGGTTTCCCCCACAGTCCAAAGACATGCATTATAGGTGAATTGGGTAAGCTAAATTGTCCATAGTGTATGTGTGTGAATGAGAGTATGGGTGTTTCCCAGTGATAGGTTGCAGCTGGAAGGCGATGCACTGCTTAAAACATATGCTGGATAAGTTGGCGATTCATTCCGCAGTGGCGACCCCTGATTAATAAAGGGACTAAGCCGAAAAGAAAATGAATTAATCTTTTCCAATAGTAGTGCATGAAAGTTTTTATTACATTTATAACATTCAGACCAAATAAGCCATTTTACTGTAGATCACAGCTAAATTCTATGTAAATTAGAGTTATTCAACTTAATGGGAGATATATATATTAGACAAAAGGCCACACCCATATCTGATCTATTCATAGTTTTTAGTCACGTGACCTGTGCACAGATCTGGCGGACAAAAAAAAAACAATGAGCTGTAATGGCGCCAGAAAGCATAGGAATGTGGGCCACTTTAGGCAGTTATGCGCCACTGGTGGTCTTCCTTCGGGCTTCAGCCCAGACAAAATTAATGTGAGCCTGAAGTGGCCCACCTATACAATACAAAAGTGGGCCAACGATTCAAATTCATATATGGGCCATTTAAGGCAAAGATTTGGCACTTATGGCAAAAAAATTAATTGTCTAGTGTATGTGTGTGTGAATGAGTGTGCATGGATGTTTCCCAGTGATGGGTTGCGGCTGGAAGGGCATCTGCTGTGTAAAACATATGCTGGATAAGTTGGCGGTTCCTTCCGCTGTGGCGACATCAGATTATTAAAGAGACTAAGCTGAAAAGAACATGAATGAATGAAGTTTAATTAAATTATTTAAATATTCCTTAAATAAATAATTATTTATTATAATTTTAATATTTATTCATTAGATTTTGTTGTGTATCAGAATTCCAAGAGACTTAGTACGTTTTGTTGTACTTATTTAAAGAGAGAAAGAGAGAGATATCAACTTCTAACAATGGAGTATAAATATTTATAATGGATTAATTGACAAAAAATTTTTTTTAATCTTTTTATGCACATCCTATCAAAAGTTTGGAAACATTAAGATTTGTAAGTGCTTTTGAAACAATGGGCACATAAGTGAAACAAAGCTTTTTTGTTAAAGTTTTTTAGATTTAACATATTTTATATACTGAAATTATGATTGGTTACAAGCTCTAATATAAAATACACAATGGAAGCAGTGCAACCAAGTGTAAAGCTATGAAATGAAGAGAACAGGGCATAGAAAATTCAAGGAAATATATATTGAAAGTAAATCTGAAAATTGTTCTGATGTTTAGTCTGTGAACACTTTGCTGGCCCTGACAGCCCACCACTGGCTTTGTAGGTTTACATTGCAAATGTATTTGTTAAAGCACTGTGGAGCTATGGAGATTTTTCTTTTACAGACATTCCTGTCCGAATAGGGTTTAGATTAAATCAACTTAAATTTACCACATTTAATATCTTAAAATCTCAGCAGATGATCATTAAACAACTCCACAAACTGCTATTTTTTTCTGTCAGATGTCTACAAACTTCTTTAGTCACATTATGTTAACACTTGTTAGACGTCACCATTGTGGAGAACTGGGTTGATGGCTCTTGGACTCTTCACTTAAGTTTCAACCTTTTTATTCCTAATTTAGTGAAGCTAAATGACTGGTCTGCTATCAGGGTAGCTGTGAATTGTAAGCAGATGTAAATTATATGAATAATGTTATGGCTTTTTAGTTACAGTGGTCGTGCAGAATCCCGCTGATAGTTCTTTGGCAAGTATAAAAAAATATATCTTTTTTTGTTTTTAATGATAATACACAAAACATTGTCTTAATTTCATTTCATATTATTGCTATTAACCTAATTGGTTTCTTTCTGCATTAGAACCACAACGTTAAAGAAAGGACAGATGATGAATATCAGATTCTGCCTTCAAGCAACACTGAACAGTATGTAACTTGCTGAGTAATCTACGTTTATCTACGTCTTTTTAAATCAACAGTAATAATGCAGATCTGTAGCTGCAGTCACTGTACATAAGTGGTCACCAAACTTGTTCCTGGAGGGCCGGTGTCCTTCAGATTTTAGCTCCAACCCTAATCAAACACACCTGAACAAGCTAATCAAGGTCTTACTAGGTATACTTGAAACACCCAGGCAGGTGTGTTAAAGCAAGTTGGAGCTAAACCCTGCAGGGACACCGGGCCTCCAGGACCGTGATTGGTGACCCCTGCTGTACATAAACAAGCACATGCATTTATATATAAAGAAAAAATATTTTGAAAAACTTTTTGAAAAATGGTTTTAGGTCAGTTATTTCAGAATCAGTTTTATTGCCAAGTGTGCTTCACACACACAAGGAATTTGTTTTGGCAACAGAAGCTTTCAGTGTACATAAAGTGACGAGTGACAACACAAAATTAAATACAAGAAAAGAAAAGGCAATAAACATTAAACAGAGATGCAGTTAGTCAAAAAGATCTGGATGTTGAATGTATGTACAGATATGTTGTAAATATACAGGTTATAAGGTGCTGTGTACAAGTGCGTGTGAGAAAGTATTGCACGTTTATTGCACAGTAGGGGAATATTTAACTGTTCATGAGGTAGATGGCCTGAGGAAAGAAACTTTTCCTGTGTCTATCTGTTTTTGTGCTTGGTGCTCTGTAGCGCCGACCAGACGGTAACAGT